>VWZS01002367.1:110084-122543 GCA_013397075.1 Rhabdornis inornatus | reverse complement strand
CCGGGCCGGGGGCCAGGCCCCGCCATCGGGGGCTCGCCCGCACCGGGCACTCGGGGGCCGGCCGGTGTCGGCGGCCGCGGCGCAGGGTCGGGCTCATCGTCGTAGGAAGGCTTGGGTTGGAAAGGACCTTAAATCCCGTCCAGTCTCACCCCCTGCCATGGACAGGGACACCTTTCACTAGGCCAGGTTGCTCCAAGTCCCATCCAACCTGCCCTGGCCACTTCCAGGGATGGGGCAGCCACAGTTTCTCTGGGCTACCTGTGCCAAGGCCTCACCACCTTCACAGGAAAGAATTCCTTTCTGACACTTAATCTAAATCTGTCCCTTTTACTTTGAAAACGTTCCCTGTCGTGCCGTGTGCATCACCTTGTCATCCTTGGAGGAACATAGCATGCTTGCCTGCAACTCAGTGGTGGCACTTTTGTCCTCCTGAACCCATGGTCTTGTAAAGCAGCTTGTTTCTGTGCCCTGCCTGGCCAGAGCAGCCTGGGGTGGGCACAGGTAGTCCAGGTGCCAGCGCTGGGGTTTGCAGTACCCGTCAGGATGTGTCCCTGATCTGGAGGGAGAAGGCTGGTGTTGGCAGCAGGCTCAGCACAACAGTGTTATCTCCACTGCCGTGGGAAGGTTTGACTCTTCTTGTGGGAGTTCAAGGAAGCTTTGCTTGGCAGGAACAGGGAGATAACATTCCCACCATAAAGTGTTGATCTGTTGTGTGCTGAACCTTTTGGAAAATTTGGGAGAGTTGGGTTTCTCTATCAAGGCACTGCTGCAGAATGCAGAAGATCCTCTTTCCCCAGAGTTTGATCTGTTTTGTCTGTACTCCATGGAATTAAGGAGAGGAAGGTGAGAACCTTGGAGGAAGTGCCCTGGGTCCTCCCTGGGTCTCCTGGAAATCTTCCTCCCTTAGACACCCCTTGGCACTGTGGCATCATCCTTGGCAAGTGCATACCCCCTGAAGAAAATCCAGCCCATCTCTCCTTAGGATGTGCCAGCTCTTCTGGACGTGGCCTTCTCACATTGTCCTGGCTCCTCCCGAGGCCCTCAGTGCTCTTCCATCACTCCTTCCCCCTTCCAAGCTCATCAAAAGCCATTGAGCTGTTCTCACCTGCAGGTCCTTGATGCCCTGTTTCTGCCCAGCTCCCATCTGCTGCTGGGCTGTTGGCTCCTGTCCTGAGCCCTCAGCACCAGCCTAGAATTCTTGCTGGATTTTGTGGGATTCTTTCAAGGTTTCCGTTCACAGCACTTGTGAGGATCTCACCTGCACACCCCTCCTTTTATCCAGGTCCCTTCTTAACCATCTTATCCCACTCAGCCAATCCTTGACAGCAGCTGCAATGCTGCCATGTCTTGACCCCTGATTGTTTGGTTGCTCCCTGCTTCCATAGGCTTTTTTCCCTGCTTTTCCCTTCATGGTACACTTCATCCTCTGCCTCAAGGGCCTCACAGTTCTCACGCTGTGGGAAGTCCCTGTCCCAGCCCCAGGAGCTCAGTGGTGGTGCCACAGCAAGTGGCTCTGGGTTCCTTTCTGAGCATTTAAATGTTTTAACTCCAAAGCTCCTACTCATCAAACCTGCTCTTCCCAGGGAGCTCCTGGCGAGGGGAATGTGGTGGGGTTGGGGCTCCTGGGGCACAGAATTGTGTCCTTTCAGGAAAAACAGGGATGCTGGTATTTGACATGTTGCTGTTGGTTTGGCATCTTGCTTCGGAGCTACGGTGGTCACAGCCAGAGCTTCCCAACAGGAATGTTCTGCAAGGACATTCTTCTGTATCTTCACCTTTGGGAAGTTCCTGATGGGAATCTGAGTGTCCCTGCAGGAGGGTTTGGTCAGAGTGTTTGAGTGTGAGTTAAACATGACCTGTCCGTAGGCTCTGAAATGCCATTTTTGTTGGTGCCATTTTGCCTGGTTTGGAGCAGGTGATGGGGCTGGGGTGGGCTCAGCTCTGCAGTTTCCTCCTGCTTGCCCTTGCTGGTTTAAGCTGGGAGGAGCCATTCACCCATTGGATACAGCCTGTTGCATCTTGGACCCAGAGACACTTGGTTTTCTTTGTGGTTCATGTCCATAGCCTTCCTATGGACCCAGCACAGATCTTTTCTCCTGTATGGTGTGGGTGTATCTTGGTTTATAACTTGTGGCTCTAACTTTGCTCTGGGCAAGTGGTGCCCTGTATGGTCAGTGTCAGGCTGGAGCCCCACTCCAAATTTCTTTCTGCTGTGTAGATGCTGGATTATTTCAATCAAAGGCTTATAGTTCTTTGAAATCTATTTTATGTTACTGAGATCTGGAATCATTGCTCTCTGCTGGTGAAACGTCTCTGGGATGGAGGGAACACCCAGCGAGCAGCAGAATTGGCACTAAAGCACTGGGTTTAACTGAATCACAGAAGCCCCATTCCAGTGGGCTGATGATCTGAGAGATTATCGAGGCTGGCGTTTTGGGGAAAGCTGGCTGCAAATTGTTTTGGAACACCAGGCGAGTGCAGCTCTGCTCCAGTTGAATTCCCAGCCTTCCAGGCAGAGCAGAGCACTCTGCTCCAGAAAACCCAAAAACCCACCTCAACCTGCCCTGTCAGCATGTTCAGGGCACAGGTTGTGAGCAACAGGTTCTGGTCATAAGTCCTTGGTTTTCTGAGTCTGTGCTGGCAAAGCTCGTCCTGCTGGAGCTGAGGCTCTGTGATGTGGCAGTGGCCAGAGAAGCGGGGTCAGGGATAAAAGCTCGTCCTGGGATGTGGGAGCTGGGGCTCCGTGCAGGGTTGGGGGTGAGAAGCTGCTGGCAGTGACCCGTGGCTTGTCTCTCAGGCCTTTGCTCTGTGTACTGGGGCAGGGACACTGGAGGGACAGGGCTTCAGGAGCAAGGACTTCCCGAGGACTCCTCGTGCCCTTCCTCACCAGAGCCTGGAGTGATGCTCGAGGGCGCAGTGCCAGGAGAGCTTAGGGACATCAACCCCTGGGTATTTGAGGACCCATCCGAGCTAAGCCTTTTCCTGTGTCCTCAGCTCTGCTTCCCCTCAGGGGAGGATGTTCTGTGCAGGATCTTCCTTTTGAACTTTTGTTCACTTGTGAGCTCACCGTGATGCTAGGAGGGCAGCATGGGTGGAATGTTCCTGCTGGGAGCTTGTTCAGGTTGTGAGTGAGGGGTGAGCTCCCACCCAGGGCTCTGGACCAGGAAGGATGCTGAGCTTCCTGAGAGGAATCCTGGAGACCAGGAGAACTGCAAGGTGCAGCTGTGCTGTGGGAAGTGGCTCTACCAATGTAGGGACAACTGGAAAATGAAGCAGGAATAGAGAATTGAGGGGTCTGTAGATAAAAACTGATTCTGGTTGCACCTGGGAGTGACACGGGCAGGTGAGAGGTGACAGCACATGGGCATGTGAAGTAACACCATCTCTTGGCACTGTTCCTCTAAGTTTTATCCTTGGGAATGTTCTTTAGTGGAGTGAAGGAGCTCATTACCATCATTAGCATGTGGATGAGCTTGCCAAGTTTACCCACTTGACAAAGGGGTTTGATGAAGTAACTCAGTTTGGAGCTTTTGAACTTGAGGAGGGTCAGAGAAGCAAGCACAGCTGGGGGAGTCTGAAAATCATTTGTAAATTGAAGATGTCCTCTCTAGTCCCCAGAGTTTGCCTGTTGGACCTTGAAACTCTGAAACTTTCCCAAAAGCAGCACTGAAATATTGGGATCAAGGTGTGGCTGTTGTGGTACTTCTGTCTCATGCTGACTCTAAATTTTCTTTTGTCCTCAGCTGCTTTTCCTCATCGGCTGAACCTTTTTTACTTGGCCAATGATGTCATACAGAACTGCAAGAGGAAAAATGCCATTGTCTTTCGGGACACCTTTGCAGAGGTGCTTCCTGAGGCTGCTTCATTAGTGAAGTGAGTAATGAACTAACAGGCTATTGGGACACTGAGTGTCTCAAAAAGGGAGAATTTTTCTTCTGACATCTCAAACTCTCTAGAAACATCAGCAGAACTTAAAGGATTCTGTTGGAATAGCCGTGTGTTTGCAGAGTGGGCCAGAGTTGGCATGACCTGGGTTTTAATTTGCACAGGGGGGTGGTTTGGGTCGAATTATCCTGTGGAGAGAGGGGAGCCTTGCACCAGTGTCCTGCAGTCAGGGGGTAAAGAACTCTTCTCTTCCAGGGATCCATCTGTTTCCAAATCCATCGAAAGAATCTTCAAAATCTGGGAGGACAGAAACGTGTACCCTGAGGAAACCATTTTGGCACTGAAAGAAGCACTGAGTAAGTTACTTACCCTTTGCATTTCTCACCTTACAAACTGCCACATGAGCTCACTGAAGTTGTAGAAATAGTCTGGGGTCACTGAGGGGAATGAGGGGCATTTGCACCTGGCACAGGCTGTAACGTAGCCGGGTGTGGGACGTGAGCAGCGCTGGATTCTCCTGCTTTACCTCTTCTGTACCTTTCTTAAGGCAGCTGTGAATTCTTTCACATGAGCTGGAACTGCTCCAGCTGAGAGCAAACAGAACGTGAGGCTGAAATGGTCCTACACGTCCTGACCGGGGTGCTCTGGCTCTATCTCCAAGTCCTGTTCAATGATAGGCTGGTTTAACTGATCATATTTGTGGGGTAGGAAGAGGCAGAAGCAAAGCTGGAGGGTGAAGAGTCCTCAAGTCCTTAGGGAAGAAACACACGGAGTCAGTTAAATCCAGGAGTTAGTAGTGCAGCACTTGAAGGAAATCAGTGCAGGTTTTGGCTTTACTCACATCATAAAGAGCTGGAGGTGCTCAGGAAGCCCTCTGGTGTGCTCTGAAGGTCAGTGGCCATCACAGCAGGAGGAGTGTGGTGTCCTGGGTTGGGCTGTGGCACGAGGACAGGCTTGAGCTGGGTATTGCATGCTGAGAAGTGATGTTTGTGCTTTTGCTCTGAAATGGCTCATTTCTGTAACTTGACAACAGGTCTGTGAGGTTTCAGGTAAATCAGGTATTGTGGCTGCTTTCCCCATGGGCAGCACTTGTCTGTTCGAGCTGATCCCATTACAGCCTCCCTAAAGAGTTTCATTTTTAGATTCCTTGTGTTTTCCCCTTTGCCTGTGATTTTTGAACTGCCTTAATGTAAGGGCAAACAGAAACTTGATTTAAAAATGGCAGACCACCCCCAGGTTGCTGCATTCCTGAGTAAACTGAGGTTCTCTTGGGCATCCAGCAGCTCGTCTAAGGAAGTTGGTCAAGGTATTTTAAAACAAATTTCTGTTCACTCTTTCATCGTGCAACTGTATGGCACCAAAAACCAGATTTTGACAGGAATCCCATAATGCCAGATTGCCAAAAATGAAATGTTTTCCAGGTACCACTTTCAAAACTCAGAAGCAACTGAAAGAGTCTCTGAACAAACCGAATAAGCCGTGGAAGAAATCACAAAGTAAGGAACCACTGTGAACTCTGTGCACTAATGCAGAAATTGGCTGCTCAAGGAGCAGAAAGGCTGAGCCCAGTGTGGGCTGAGCCAGCTGAGCCTGCAGGCTCAGAAGGGCCCCAAGATGTGCACCAAGGAGGTGTTGGTAGAAAACAACTTTGTAAAGAAGAGAAGCGAGGCAAAAATGAGATGTGAGAGCAGAGGTTGTGGACAGGAGAGGAAAGAGCTGGTGAAACCTCTTGGAAACTGCTCTTAGACTGGTCAGAGATGGAGAGAAGACAGAGAGAAGCAGATGGACATTCCCTTCGTGCTCAGTAACAGTCCTGCCCCAGCAGGCTGGGCTGGGAGGAGGAACCTGGAACTGGGAGTGCAGGGACAGGATGTGACAGTCAAGCAGTCTAGAACCTAGACCAGCAAGAGAGAATTTATTATAACAGAGTGACCTTAATGATCTCATTTTGCACCAACACCCTGAGTGGTCCTGACAGAGGTGGTGAGATGTCAGGTGTGATGTGTGACATGTGGAACATCAGGTGTGATGAGTGGCACAGGGTGACATCAGAAGGCTGAAAGAGTTGGGCAGTGCTTATTATTAGGCTTAACCAGAAGCTGCTTTCCTGGACAGAACTGGGCTGGATCCAGCGTGGATGGAGGGTTTAGTGCTTTGCTTCTCATCAGCTCATTTCTTCTTTCCTGTTTCTCCTGTTTTGTCCAGAATGTGATGGATTCAGTCTCTTGCCAGCAGGACTCGTCCCCCCACCCTGTAACCAGGTGTGACAGTTAAGGCTCTGAGCATGGTCAGACCTAGGAAGTGCCCAAAGGAGACCCTGCCCACAGGGAACCTGGGCTCCATGTCAGATCCAGGTCTGGCTCTTTGGGAATAACATTCCCTTCGTTGCAGAGAGGTGTAACTCCTTGGATAAGGCTGTCAGATCGACCATTGCAGGGACTTATCTTCCTGAGGAAAAGGTGTGCCCAGGAAATGTTCAGAGCATGTTCAAAAGCAGCAGTGTCACTTGCTGAGCTCAGTCCCAATCCAGCTGTGCGTGTCCATGTCCCCATGAGCTGCCAGGAGCCCGGAGCACTGAGAGACACGTGCATGGAGGGGAGGATGTGATGGGTAACACGTGAAGTTATCTTAAAGTATCTTTTATTAGGCTGCCTGTTGTGACTGACTTTCCATCGGGATGCGGTTCCTTAATTTCTTCACAATTTCCTTTTATCCCCACAGCCTCCACCAACCCCAAAGCTGCTCTGAAGTCCAAGATTGTTGCTGAATTCCGAGTAAGTCTGTGAGTGGTAGTGACCCATGGCACTGACCCCCACCTTGGGGGTTTACAAGTGGGGTGATCCCAGGCCCAAGAGTCAGCTGTGACGTGGGGGCTGTGACACCCATGGGGCTGGCATGGGGAGGGTCTGGGCAGGCTCAGGACATCCTTGTGAAGAGGAGTTTGGGGTGGCTGAGGAGCTGGTGGCAAGAAATTGGTCTAAATTTGGTCCCCTGACAGAATGGGAAATGTTGATGCACAGGCACCTGTGGAGTGAAATGGGGAGTAAATAAAAAAGACCTGTCCCTGCTCTTAACCAGATGTGTGGAATTGCAGCTCCTGCCTGAGCCCAGCTTTGCTCATTGGGAGATTTGAGGTTAAAAATCCCAGGATCCACATGGTTCCTGGGTTAGCTCTCATTGGAAGCAGTCTGGAACCAGAGCAGAGGCAGGGCTTCCCTTCCCTGGAATGTGATGAGGAGGCTTTTCCTGTTTGCTGTTTTCCAGCCCCAGTCCCTCATTGATGAACTGCTGCTTTACAAGCGCTCAGAAGATCAGATAGAGCTGAAGGAGAAGCAGCTTTCCACTATGAGGGTGGATGTCTGCAGCACTGAGACACTCAAGTGCTTGAAAGGTAAAGCCCTGAGGGCAACGAAGGTGTTGTGGGAGCTCCTCATTTCTGTGGAGATGGAAAATGCTAGAATTTCAGAGTGGGGCAAAGAACCAGCAATCAGGAGCCAAAAATCTTGGTTAGTTTGAATTTCTGTGGAAACTCTCAGGTGTAGAGCTGAGACCAAGCAAATGACTGTCTGAAAAGCAACACTCTGCCAGCAACTAGGCCTCCTCCTTGCCGGATCCCAGTGGATCACCAGGGTGGTCTGGGAGTGTGCAGCTCCACTGTCCCAGTGTCCCGGTTGCTGCCATTGAGGCCACACTTCTGTGGTTTGGCATGTGGCAGCTCATTTCCATGGTGTTCATCTCCCTGCAGATAAAACAGGAGGGAAGAAATTCTCGAAGGAGTTTGAAGAAGCAAGTTCAAAGCTGGAGGAATTTGTCAATGGCTTGGACAAGCAAGTGAAGAACGGCCCCTCGCTCACCGAGGCGCTGGAGAACGCAGGGATCTTCTACGAGGCACAGTACAAAGAAGTCAAGGTGGTGGCAAATGTAAGTGTGCCTTTTCTGGATCCTCCACAAGTGGAACAGCACCTGCCTGTGTTCACTGGGCACCTCGGAGGCTGGAAAACGCCTCGTCTCTCTATTCCCAAATTAAAAAGTTTGTGGGATTGATGTAAGGATGGTTTCCAAAGATGGCAGAATGGGGGCTTTGGGCAAGACAAGGATATGCTCTCAAAATACAGCAGTTGGAAGCTCAATTTGTGTGTGTTGCTGGAATGTTGGATCCCCTCTAGATTCTTAAACAGGGCAAAATTGCAGTTAGTGTGACAAATTCTGAAGTCTGGAAACTTGGGATTTATGTGAGAACTAGACAAGCAAAGAAAGGATAGTAGTAAAGTGTTATAAAAACAACCAGCACTCTCCAGACCCTACCAAAGTGGGCAGAATGCATTTGTTAAAATACTGGGGGGTTATGAAAATTGTTTTAAGTGGAAAAAGGTTTTATCTTCCTCACTTTTTGTGGTTGTTGTCCTGTGAGTCCCATGGAGATGCTGAGCTCTTACCACTGCAGGGTCCAGGGATTTGGAATTGGTTTTCTCAGGCTGTGTGTTGCTTCCTTAAGGAAGTGACTGAGGCATGAAAGATCCCCAGTCCAGTGTCCTTCCTTCCTTAGGCCTATAAAACATTTGCCAACCGAGTGAGCAATCTGAAGAAAAAGCTGGACCAGCTGAAAGCAACCCTTCCCGATCCCGAGGAGTCTCCAGTCCCTTCTCCCAGCATGGACGCTCCATCTCCGACGGGCTCCGAGTCCCCTTTCCAGGGCATGGGGGAGGAGAACAGCTCCCGGTCTCCAGCAGCTGGGGGCCGCAAGATGGTCTCTCCAGAGCCTGCAACAGATAATCGGGATGTGGAGGACATGGAGCTCTCCGATGTGGAGGACGATACGTCTAAAATCATTGGTATGTGATTGTCCTGTGGGAATAACAGGACACACCAGCCTTTGCCAGCTTCATTTGGGATGTGGAGGAGGCACAGAGCCTGTGCTGGGCTGTAGGCTGGGGCTCTTGGGTTTGAATCTCCTGGCAGGGAAGTCCCAGTCCCACTGTGCTAATTTCCATTTCCCAAAACACTTTTCAAAGGTGTTTTTACATCGGTGGGAATCAGAACTGATGTTCCCTGAGTCTTTTTGGGGGGTCTGAGTGACCTTTCTGCTCTTGTTCCCCTCTCTGCCCTGCAGTGGAGGAGAGGAAGGACAAGCAGGCTGCTCCAGCCCCAGCCCCCGCCAAGACCGAGAGTGTCCCCAAAGCGGTGCCATCGGCTGCTGCGGCTGCCACGGCCTCGGGGACGGTGGCCACGCCAGCCCCGGCCCCTCCGACCCCGCCGGCTCCCAAGGTGGTGAGCACAGCTCCCATCCCTCCGGCACCAGCACTCGCCTTACCCAACCTGGCCAACGTGGACCTGGCCAAGATCAGCTCCATCCTCAGCAGTTTGACATCGGTGATGAAGAGCACAGGTGAGTGCTGAGCACTAACAGAGCTGGATGATCATTTAAAGTTTAATTGTCTCAAAATAAACATGAGTAAGTTACTGCTTTCAGAGGTCTGGCTCGGTCTCTGGCACATGGTGTCTCTTTATGAGCCTCTCCTTGCTCATGCTCCATTGTGCCTGTGGGAAGGCTGAGTCAAAAGCACGTGCGTTGCCAGAGCAGCGCAGGTGAGTGGTGTGTGCTCCTGCCCCAGGTGTGAGTCCCGCCTCGAGACCTTCGCCAGGGACCCCGACCAGCCCCACAGCTCTCACCAGTGGCCTGAAGACTCCTGTCCTGGGAACCCCCTCTGCTCCTTCGAATCCATTAGCAAACATTCTGTCCAAAGTTGAGATAACTCCGGAAAGCATTTTGTCGGCTCTCTCCAAAACCCAGACTCAGACAGCACCAGCACTGCAAGGTACTGGGATGGATGTTGGGGGAGGGTTGGTAGGTGTCTGAGGGCAGTGGCCAGGCTGAAATGTGCTGCTCTGCTTTTCCTGAAGTGAGAACAGAGGGAGAAAAGCTTCATTGGAATGTTTTACATCTCTGGCACGTGTGGATGGTCTTTCTCAGGTAGCACAGGTGTCACGGAACAGTGAGATCTGTCCCTTCCCTGTACTTCCTGCTTGTGCTGTGGCTGCAGTGCACGTATCTGGAACATTCCCAGAACAGGAGACCAAGAGGTCTCTCTGTTTTCTATATGCAGAAAGCTGCCCAGAGGTTCTGCTTCCTCTCTGGCACCTTACCAGGGTCACCTGGCCAGCAGGGCAAGGTTTCCTACTCCTGGCTGCAGACCAGGACGAGTTCTTACACACATGACTCAATAGCGTAATTTATATTTGTAGATCAATCCAAGCCTCTGGCAGAAGATTGCACCTCACTAGGTGCTAATGTCAGTGCAGCAAAATCCAGTCCTCTTAGTGGCTGGAGACTGGGGAGTGTAAAGGAATGATAGTACAAACATAGGAGCCCTTCCCATGGCAGGGGCTTGGGGTGATTTGCTCTGCCCTCAGTACCTGATGCAGCAGTTGTGTTTTCCAGGGCTGTCATCCTTGCTGCAGAGTGTGGCTGGAAACACTGTTCAGTCAGGAGAAGCTGCCTCACAGAGCACCTCGGCATCGCCAGCCAACACAACCGTGCCGTGCATGAAGGGCAGGAATGTTCCTTCCAATCCACAGTCCTTTATAGCCAAAAGTTTTGGTTATTCTCCAAACTCAACCACCGCAGAGGTTTCCTCCACTTCAGTCAATAAGGCTCCCATCGGACATAACCCAGCACTGTCAAGCTCTGGTTTTAAGCCACCAACTAATTCCCTGGGATTTTCCAGTTCCCACCCCACCAGTCCTTCCTCCCTTTTGCCAACAGAAACCTCACTGGGTCAATCCTCTGATATTTCAAAAGCCAAGCTGGAATCAGAACCCCCTTCTCCCAGCTTGGAGATGAAGATACACAATTTCCTGAAGGGAAATCCTGGCTTCAGTGGCCTGAACTTGAATATTCCCATACTCAGCAGCTTGGGGTCCAGCATGGCAACGGAGAGTCACACCTCTGACTTCCAGCGTGGTCCCACCAGCACTTCCATGGACAATGTGGACGGGACGCCAGTGCGTGATGAGCGCAGCGGGACGCCCACCCAGGACGAGATGATGGACAAGCCAACATCAAGCAACGTCGACACGATCTCTCTGCTGTCAAAAATCATGAGCCCCGGTTCTTCAACTCCCAGCAGTACAAGGTCGCCTCTGCAGGGCCGGGATGATGGATATTCCCAAGAACTTCCCAGTTCTGTGCACGGCTACCGGCCCTTTGGCCTTGGCAGAGACTCCCCAGCCAGCTTGTACAAGCCACCTGCAGACAGCAGGGAGATGCCCTCCTCCTTGATGGACTCCTCCCAGGAGAAGTTTTACCCAGATACTTCTTTCCAAGAAGACGAGGATTACCGCGACTTTGACTACTCCGGGCCGCCACCCTCGGCCATGCTGAACCTGGAGAAGAAACCGGTCAAGTCTATCCTGAAATCGAGTAAACTCCCTGATTCTGCAGAGTACCAGCCGGTGCTGCCCAGCTACAGTCAGCGGTCGCAGGAGTTCGGCGTGAAGCCGTCCTTCCCCCCGGCCATGAGGTCTATCCTGGATCAGAGCGAGAGCTGCGACCCGCTGGCCTCGTCCCCAGGGATGTTTGGGAGCTACGGCCGCAGGGGGAAGGACTCGGCCTCGGACGGGTCCCCGTCGCCCAGCAAGAACGACATGTTCTTCACGCCGGACTCCAACCACAGCGCTCTGCCCAAAGCCGGCCTCCCGCAGAAGCAATACTCGGACTCGCCCCACACGCTTCCCCACCGCTCGCTCTTCTCTCCCCAGAACGCCGTCCCCAGCCCGGCCAGCCGAGCACCTGCGGCGGGCGGGGACAAACCCATGGGTTCCTCCATCTCTGCCACCTCCACCATTGAGTTCAAGAACATGCTCAAAAACGCCTCCCGGAAGCCCTCTGAGGAGAAGCATTTTGGGCAGATTCCCAAAAGCAGCTCCAGTGAGGTGGGGAGCTTGTCCGGGGTGGTGAAGGGCGAGCCGCAGCCACCAGAGGAGCACTACCGCATCGAGACCCGCGTCTCCTCCTCCTGCCTGGACCTGCCCGACAGCACCGAGGAGAAGGGGGCCCCCATCGAGACGCTGGGCTACCACAACGCCTCGAGCCGGGGCATGTCGGGGGAGCCGATCCAGACCGTGGAGTCCATCCGCGTGCTGGGCAAGGGCAGCCGGGGCCACGGGCGTGAGGGGAGCCGGGCGGGCTGGTTCGAGCTGAGCAGCGGCGGGAGCGCCTTCGACAACGGCCCCTCGGGCTCCTCGGAGCTGCCCGGCATGGGCGGCTTCCCCGCGCCCTACAAGGAGCACGTGCCACCCTTCCCGGAGAGCGTCAACAACTTCCGAACAAACAACTTCAGCTCCGCCTTCGAGCACCACCTGCCGCCGCCGCCCCTCGCGCCGCCTCCCCTGGAGCACGGGAACCCCTTCCCGCGGGANCGCCCCCGCCGCCCCCGGTGCCCGGGGAGCACGCCGGGGTCCCGTTCCCCGCGCAGCCGCCGCCGGCGGGGGAGCACGGCGGGGTCCCGTTCCCCACGCCGCCCCCGCTGGAGCACGGCGCCGGCGCCTTCCCCAAGGAGCACGGTACGATGCAAG
>VWZS01002367.1:51138-92923 GCA_013397075.1 Rhabdornis inornatus | reverse complement strand
GGGAAACGGGGGAGGGTTTTGGGGGGCAAAACTGGAGGAGGAGGCTTATGGGGGGGAAATGGAGGAATGGGGGCCAAACTGGGGAGAAGGGGATCTGAGGGACAAAACAGGGAGGGAACAGGAGTTTGGAAGCTAGAACGGGGAGGGGATGGGGGGGACATTCCTGCAAGACGGGGACAGAAAGAGGCAGAAATGAGACAAAGGTTGGAAAAAGGGAAAATCTCTTGTTGGAAAATCTCTGCTGCCCAGAATCCACTGGGCTGAGGGACCTGGGGCTGGGACACACCTGAGAGGCTTCAGCTCCTGTTCCCCAGGGAGTGTGGGATAAAATTCCCCCCCCACGACAAAAACTGGAGTTCCCAAAGAGGGGGGAAGGGCCCAGCCTGTCCCCCGTCCCCCATGCAGCAGCAGCCCCTGGGAACCCTGTCAGCCTCCTCATCCTCCTTCCCAACAGATCTGGCTGCCCCAGCTGGTTCCCTTCTCCCAGGATCTGGAAAATCTTACAGCCGTGGGACCTGCAAGGGCTCAGGGAAATGGGAATTTTCCTCCTCCTTTAAGAGCTGAAGGATGTGCTGGGATGCTGGAGAGGAGGTTATTGCTGGGAACACACTCCCTGGATAACAGGACAGGGGGGATGACAGGATGTTTCCAAATGGGATGTTCCCACTTATCCATAGAAGAATTTGGAATAAAATTAAAAAAAAAAAAAAAAAAAACAAAAAAAAACCCCCAACAAAAACAAAACCTTCAAGTCTTAATTTTCCAGAGGGAAAAATAAAGTTTCCTGCTCCACTTACAAGAGGAATCTCTCTGGGTTGGTGACACAAAGGTTTCAAAGCTTCCTACGTGGGTTTTACTCAGGAATGACAGCTCTGCAATCAGCTCTTGGAAAGGAGATCAGCTCTCCCCATTCTTGCCCTCAACCAGCAGAGAGAACACTCACAACCAGCCTGGGGGTCCCAGAGCCCCCTCAGCATCTAGGGAAAAGGGGGAACACCCACATTCCATTCAAAACACAACCAGGTTCCACAAAAACTTGGGATTCTTCCCCAGCTGCCATTGTGCCAAGTTTCCTTCCAAGTCCAACTCTGCAATTGATTTTCCTGTTGGAATTGAAGCAAGAGGGAATCAAATGGTTCTTCCAGCCCCTGAGGAGAGCAGGGTTGGCCACAAGTTGGCTTTTTTTTTCCATGGAAAAAGCCAGAAGATTCCAAGTCAATGTTTAAAAATTAAAAATTTTATATATATAGATATATATATATATATAAAAATTCATTCTGTTCCCTACTTTTCCAGCTCTCCTCTTACAGTTTGTGATTTGGCAACAGGATCATCCCATGGCAGGAATTCTTCTTTAAGGAGACGGTGAGTGAGCAAATGTAGTGAAAATACACAGTCCCTCAGCAACTCCCTGATCAAATCCAGGGATTCTCCTACATCCAGCTCCAAAACAAGGACAAGGATCTCATCTACACGTGATAAAATTCCATGGACAGCGTGGAGCAGGTTTTATCCCAAAAAACCTGTTGAAACATCAATTTGTGGCAGCACAGAAACCATCAGTCAGCTGGAAAATTGATTCATCCACAATAAAGCTACATGGGTAATATTTTTATGGCTTGTTAATTATCCCAGGGTAACGGGGGGTCATGGGTCACACTGATTTCATTGCACAGTTCACAGGAAAGAGAAGATTCCAAACAAACAAGGGAATCTCCACATGGAGCACCCTGGACTGGAGACGCTGTAACAACCCTCCAAAAACAGCCAAAATTCCTCCAAAAAGCAGGAAAACACTGGCTTAGGACACAGATTCTTACTCAAGCATCCTCCAGGATTGTGTTTACAGGGATAACACTTGGAAGAGTTTCTTCCAGTATTTAAAAATTCCAATAGTTCGTGTTTTATAGAAAAAGTCACGGCAGAGAATGAAATAAAAATGGTCAAAGCCACCGTAAAAGTTTGGAAGGGCTGTCTGTGATCCAGACAGGAATTCCTCCCAAAGAAATCCACTTGGGAGCGGCTCTGGGAACATGGGGCCTCATGGCACTCAAGTCCTGAAGCTTCCAGAACAATCCCACATGGAGGAGGTGTCCAAACCACCTCGTCCTCCACGGCCATCCCTCCTCGGAGCTCCGCTTCCAGAAGGTGGGAAGTGTTTAGACAGTTCCTTGAGAAAGACTCGGCTGTTTTCCTTTACATGTGGATATTGTAGAGAGCTGTAAGTTGTTTCCCCTAAGGCTTGTTTTACTCGGAAAAAGAAGGGAATATATTCAACTCTGGGAATTCTTCATTGTTGTAGTTGGGCCCTTGGTCGCCCAACATGGTCAGCATGTCCTGTGAGGATACAAGGAGAGAGTTAGGATCCACACTGGGATATCATGTATCCAACAGCCTCAAGTTGTGCCAGGGAGGTGTGGATTGGAAATTAGGGGGAATAACTGGACTCCATCTCAGAGGCTTTTCCAAGCTCAACAATCCCATGGTTCCATGACCACGTTGGCAATTTAGTCATGGGTTTGCTGGAATAGATACCACGGACCAAACTGCTCCCTTTCCCAAGGGAACACAGGGTCTGTGTCCAAGGCAAATCTAGGGAGAGCAGCAGATTTAAGCTCTAATCACCAACTGCTGGGAAAGCTGGGGCAAGATAATTATGAATTCTCAGGAATTATCTTAATTTCATTGGACTGTAGCTTATCTTTTTATTAATTAGAATTAGAAGGGTTAGTCCAATTGGAATTTCACACTGATCCTGCAACACACCAAGACACAAAGCCAGTCCTGCCCTCTCCACTTCCAACTCCATCAGGTTATCTGGGATTTTGGGACCTCCCCAGTTGATTTGAACCAGAGGGACAAGCTCTGGGTGCTTCAAGAGCAGTGGATCCCACCAGACTGGGAGGTTAAAAAGCTCCATCTTACTGGGAAGACCTCAGGCTGGCTGGGCTGGGGCTGCTGCAGGTTCTGCTCCCCGGATCCCGGGCCGTGGTGCTGTCCTTGCCACTGTGGCCACATCCCCACGGCGTCGGCGGCACGGGGCTGGAACGGGGCCGGGGTCTGCGCTGCCTCCGTGCCTGCTGGACAGAGAACACAGGCAGTGAGTCATCCCTGCTTTGGAAATGTGGCTTCTCCAATCCTCTAGTGGGATTGGGAAGGGCAGTGCTCTGTTTGGTGCTGCTGGTGACAGGACAGGGTCACCCTTCAGGAATTCCTGCCACAAGAATTCAGGTGTTTGCCATGGGATAGAACAGAGAGAGTCCCAGAGGGGTTTGTGTCCTCCCAGTCAGCCTTAAAATGGTTCAGAATTCATCTGCTGGGATGACCCCAGATTATCCCGAACCAGAAGGGATCCACAAGGATCACCAAGTCCAGCTCTGTGGCTGGAGGATGACTGAAGGTGATCAGTGTCAGTCAAAGCACAGATTCAACTCTGCTCCCCACATTTAGGCACTCCCAAAATCCACAAGAAATGACAGAGAGCACATCCCACCACAGCTGGACGCTCCCAGGGGTGTTTTGCCCCCAGGTCCCACTCACTGAAGCCTGTGCCACGGCTGGCCAGGGCCGGGTACGGCGCCGTGGTGGGAGACGCCGTCGATCCCGGCGGGGCCATGGAGCTGAAGGAGGACGGCGTGCCCTGGAATGTCCCCATGCCAAAGGAAGGCGCTCGGGTCTTCACTGCCTGGGATGCCACTTGCTGTAAGAGAGGAAAAACAAGGGAGAGGAAGAGGAGGCATGGATTGACCCCGACCCTCAGCTCAGGGAGTGTTGCTGGATTAGCCCCAAGGAGGAAGCACACGGACACAGCGCCGGAGAGTGGAAGCAGGATGGTTCCCCATGGAGAGCAGGGTCTGGAAGGCAGCGGGGACCCGGGGCCTGCAGCTGGGGGGTCGGGCTGTGCTACCTGAGGTGTGAACACCGGCCGTGTCCCTGGAGCCCAGGTGGTCCCGCTGACCTGAGCTGGGCTGGAGTGCCGGGAAATCTGGGATAGGATCCGGCCGGCAGGTGAGGGCTGCTGCTGGATGATGTTCACTGGAGGGACCATGCTGCTGCTCCTGCAATGGAAGAGGTGTCTGAGGCCATGGAACAGCACTCAGAGGAGGAAGAGGCACCAAACCCTTCTGCTCAAGTTATTGGTGGAGGGAAATGAACCCAACAATTGGGTAACTCTGCCCATATGGGAAGGGTGGAGTGGTGATCCCTGGAGTGTCCCAAGAATGTGTGGATGTGGCACCTAGGGACAGGGGTTAGTGGTAAGCACGGATTAACAGTCAGACTTGATGATCTTAGACGGCCTATCCAACCTCAATGATTCCATGGTTCTATACTGGGAAACAACTGAGAGGAGCTGCTGGGGTTGTGGGCACCCAGATCCTGGGCATGTCCAAGGCACAGCAGAGGAAACAGAGGCAATGGGGGCGGGAGCTGGGCAGGTGAAGCCTCACCTGAAGTTCTCAGCAGGCCGTGCAGCAGTGAAGGTGTTTCCCTGGGCGAAGAGGGGTGCATTGGCTGGCATGGTGCTGGCAGGGATGGCTTTGCTGTCATCTGTGGAGAGAGCACGAGTCATTTTTGGGCTGGGACATCTCAGGAACAGAGAACCAGTTGGAAGAGACGTGTCTGTGTGAAGGAAGACTCCTTTGTTCTTTCTGCAGACACACACTCCAGAGTATTTTGTCAAATCCTGTTTAATTTGATTTCCTCTCCATTTTCTACTGAACTTGCACGGAGGTTCTCTGGGGTGTGAGCATGCACTGCAGGACTGGCAGCAGGGACAGGCAGGCAGGGAGTGCCCAGGGCAGGCAGGGGAGCAGAGCCGTGCTGCTGACCCACCTGTGCTGATGCCAGGGAAGATGTCCCCGAAGCGAGGGTCCCGCTCCTGGCTGAACAGGCTCTCAGCCTTGTCCAGGGGCTTGCTGTGCTCGGGGCCGGCAGCGCTCACAGGCTGGACGGGCACCTGGGGGGTGGGACACGAGCTGCTCACACCTCGGCACAGAGCAGGTGAGCACAGGGAGCAGCTGAGAATCCCGGGATGCTGATGTGCTTCTTTGGGATAGCAGGGCCATTCAGGATACCCAGTCACATCCCTGCAAGTGTCCAAGGCCAGGCTGGATAGGGCTCAGAGCAACCTGGTCTGGTGGAAGGTGTCCCAGCCCACGGCAGGAGGTGGAAGTGGATGGGCCTTAAGGTTCCTTCCAACCCAAATTATTCCATGATTCTATGATTCCACATGATAAATCGAGCAACACCTAAGGCAGAAACACCTTCCCCTCAAACCTCACCACAACCTGGTGCCACCACCTTTAAACCCCCAGCAAAAGGGTGACTTAAACACTGCAGGACAAGAAACAGGGAGTGCCCAAATTCCTCTCACCTGTGAGTGCTCGTAGCCAGCCAAGCTCTCCCGTCCTGGGCCCACTTCCAGCTCTGCCTGGGGTGGCTGCTGTTGCCTAAAATAGAAAGTGTCTGTAACAGGCTGCTAAAGATAATTCCCAAGGGAACAGCTCTGGGTGGTTACACCAGGGATTTGTCAGCCTGGAGTTCCTGGCTGCAGAGAGGGGAATTTGGGAAGGAAGGGTGTGCGAGGTGAAGGCAGAAATGGGAAAAGGAGCCGAGCTCCTCCTGACCTTGAAGGCAGTGGGGCTGTGCCCATGTCCAGGGGAAGGCTGACACTCTGCCCCAGCTGAGGCCTTGGCATGGAGTTTGCCAGGGCAGGCCGGGACTCCTGGCTCGAGTTCCTTCAAAGCAAACACAGAAAAAAGAGATTTAAAAAGTCCTAACTGGTAGCAAAGCTGGGTCCTGTGTGCAACAGGGAATGGCTGTCTGGGTCAAGATGCAAAACCCCGTTTGAGTGAAGGGGTTTTTGAGTGAGTTTCCACTTGGTTTCCTTGAATGGTGGTGTCATGGAACAGGATGCTCCAGATGTGGGGGTTGTGCCTCCCTCCTGCACACCTCAAACACAACCACACAGACACTGCTCTGCTCTGAACTTCCACAGGGATTTTAGGATTCTGGATGTGGGAATGGCTGCGTGTGGAACAAAGAAGTTCAAAGAGGGAGCTCTGACATGGGGCAGGAAATCAGGCCTGCAGCAGATTTCAGCCCTGCAGGGAAGCACTCCTACTTTGCTTCATGGCAAAAAAATCCTGGATTTCCCTTTCCCAGGCAATCCAGCCTTCTGTTTGCCTGCTGGAGCTGTCCTTGCCAAGGCTGCAGCTCTAGATTACACACAGGCACAATTTCTTTGTCCTTGCAAGGGGTGTAGAGCTCCATAATGGAAAGAGAGAGCAGCACTGACCATTCCCAAAGATGGGACCCCCTGGGCTGTCACAGGAATCCAAGAACATTCTAAGGCAGATTTCCCTAATTTCAGTCACTTATGGAGCTGAATTTTGGCACCTTGTTAAGCCACACAACAAGACAGCCAAAGGCATTACAATTCCTGCACTTTGTAGTCCTCCAGTGCCTGGCACAGCCCTGCAGAGAATGGGAGCTGGAGGGACTTGGGAGCTTCTCCAGGGTTGCACAAATTGATGGGAAGCTCGAGATGAGGAGAGGCTGACTCCCCAGCTCTGGGTTACTCCCCAGGTACTCACTTGACGTTGGTGTTGGTGCAGATGATGTACTCAATCTCATCTGAGTAGGGGTTCTGGAAGGTGAACGAGCTGGTTCTCATCCACAGCCACTCCCGGTTTTTGGATCGGAAGCGGAACATGACTGACAGAACCTGGCCTTTTAACTTCACCACCTAAAAAAAAAATGGAATTACATCAGTAGCACCTGATCAAAGGTGGGGAAGAGAAACCTGAGAACGAGTTCCCCCCCAGACCCCTGTGATGGCCCTTTGCCTCAAACCTGGACCACCACATCTCAGCCTTCCCAAACTAAATGGCACTATTCCCTTGGGGTAGCTTGATCCCTAAAGGATACAGGAGGGGAATCTAAAATCCCCTTTTTGGCTTCACTTCTCTTATCTCTTTGCACTGGTGAGATGTATGAAAAAGCCTCCAAGAAATGACACACATGCTGTTGCTTCCCATTCCAACGGTTTGGAGCAATGGATATGAGCAGCTGGTTTTTGGAGTCATGAAACCACAGGGGCAGCCTTACCTGCCCTGCCACCAGTCCAAGGCCCTCAGAAATAACAGTAACGACAACAGGGCAAGAAAACCACCTCCACTGCGGGATCTGCAGCACTGGGCTGGGCCCTAGAGATGAACCAGGGTTTCAGCCAAGTCAAGCAGGCACTTGGGAGCCACATCCCTGGCCCTAAAAGCCAACTGGACCAGCAGCCAGAGCTGGAGTTAAGACTGAATTCAGGAGTTAAGACATCAGATGCTTCTGTTTCATTTTGCATTTAATGATATGACTAAATCTGCAACTGCTTGCACAGGAGAATTAGCTTTGTTTTTCTTCTTCGTTTTCCAGCCAATTTCGTTGCTTTGCAAGCACCAAGACATTCCAGTCTTGGAATGAACTCCAATCTGAATTCCTCCCTGCATGCACAGGGCAGCTACAATGCTTTTACCTGTTGAAAACTGTCCCGTAAGAGCTGCTGGTCTTCTGGATGGCAGAAATCCACAATGTCTTTCCCCAAAAGTTCCTATTTTTCAAGGAATTGGGAGAGATTGAGTCAGTTCATCTGGCAGGCAGACTCCACAATTAATCTATCTTTGGACAGGTAGTTCCTGCTCCTTCCCCCCAAATCCCTGTTACACAACCCAAGCACAAGAGCTGGTGTGCTGTTTTTTAAAAGAAAAGCACAACAGCTGTTGATTAATGTTTGATCTTTAACTCAATTTGAGGCAAAAATGGCTTTAATTGACATTTGACATAACCCAGAGACACCCAGCCGTCCCATGATCAAAGGACTGGAAAAAAAACACGGAAAAGCAACCAGTGGAGAAGAAACACATGTCTGGGTTAGGGCCTGGGCACGGTTTATCAGCTCTGCTGGACAAGCAGAGCCATGATGCAGAAGGAAAAGGAAATTTAAAGAGCACTTTTTTCTTAAAAAGCTCCTGAAGGTCCTCACCTGGGGCTGGTAACCTACAGTGGCCACGCACCGGTGGTCGATGAAGGTGAAAATTCCTTCGGTGTTGTGTCGGGAGATGAATTCTGTGGGCTGGCAGACATTGTTCATGTCTGTGCAGTTGGGGGAGCTGGTCACCTGCCAGGAGCACAGGGACAGTCACCAACCCTTGCTGGCCCTGAGCTGCCAGCCCTGCACTGGAATTTGTGCTGATCAGGGAATGTTTTCAGACAGGACAGTTTAAATCTGGGGACTCCCAGGGCAAGGGAATGTTGGAGAAAGGCAACAGGGCACTCACCTGGAGCCTGCCAATGGCCACGAGGCAGAACTTGCTGCCCTGGCCAGCGTCGGGGTCATCATCAGGCAGGGAAACACCTGGGAGGGGAAGGCCAAAAATTCCAGCAAGGTTAATACAAGAAAAATGGCTCATTTCAGAGGAATGGACTGCAAGACATCTCTCTGCCCTGGTTTGTAACCTTGCCCCACGAAGGGATTTTGTAAATTAAGGTGACCCCCTCCCTTTTTTCACCAGAAGGAATGAAAATCTCTGAACTTCAGCAAAAACTGCACATTAGACAGTTCAGTATTATTTTCATCCTCTACAGACAGAGATCTCTGCTGCTTCACCTGCAAAAATTAGGTCAATCTTAAAATAAAAGTCATAGATACGTTTGCAAAGCACCTCCTGGCACATGCAGCTCCTGGAATGGCAACTTTAGACCATGTGCTCTTAAAGCCAGCCCACCTGAGCACAAGGTGAATCATTACCTGCTGGGGGCCAGGCTTTGATGTAGCCCGTGCAGTGCACGACGACATAGTGAGGTTCTCCATCCTTGGCTGCACCTAAACCATTCCTTGGGAGAGAGAAACAGGTTGTGCTGCAGTGGGGGGAGGTGAGGCAAGGTGTTCAGCTGTGTTATTTCTATGTTGTATGGATGTTTGCTATTTATATATCATTTACCTGCAGCGATTCCTCATGAAGCTGAGACGATTGACAGCGACTGGATCCACAGAGCTGTTGCCACACCTGCAGCAGAAAGGATTTGATCTTTCTTGATGAACATGAATATAATCTGGATATCTTGAGTAAGAGGAATTTCCATCAAACAAACCCCTCATTCTGCAGAACTCAAGAGAGGTGATACTTGGGCTAAAACAAATTATTATTTTAAACTGGATCTTCTACAACAACAGGGTAAACAAACATCTCAAGAACGTGACTGTAGGGAAAGCTCAGCCATGTTCTATCATGTCTATATCAAAATGAGCCCAAAAAGAGCTGAAATAAAAGCATGGAAGGGGCAGGGTTAGGGAGCAAGTTAAGCTTTAGGCTATGAGATTTCCCCAGGGAATTCCTTCCCTACCTCATTCGGCAGATGAAAGATCTCCGGGAGCCCATGCACATCCTCATGGACTGCTGCCCTTCCTTCTTCACGGTCCCTGTCTTCAAATCCAGGATACGACCTACAAAAAAAGAAAGAAAAAGGAGATGCTGCTGCACTGGGAGTCCTTCCACCAAGACAGGTGTGGCACCAGGTAACATAGTGGGAACTGGCAGGACACGAGTGTCACTGGTGGTACCTTTAGATGCACTCTCGGGGGGGGCTGCAGCATCCTTGGTAGAAAGGCACCAGGGCTTGGTTCCCTCTACAAAGGGAAGGGTTTAATCCAAGTCCTCTGCAGGCTGTCCCACCTGCCAGCCCCTGGCGTCCCTGCCCGGGCTCTGTACCTGTCAGGGCGTTCTCGGAGGTGGAGAGCTGCTCCCGCAGCTTGCCCACGTCGTCGGGGTGCACCTGCTCGTACAAGGTGCTGCCGAACCACTCGGACTGCGGCTGGTTCAGCACCGGCGTCACCGAGTCCGACACGTACACCACGCGCCCCGTCTCGCAGGACACGATGAACAGGAAGCCATCAGCTGCCTCCAGGATCAGGTGTTTGAGTTCCTGCACACACACACACACACCTCTCAGCTCCACAGCCGGAACATACCCTGGGTTTGGACTTTTTCCCCCCACGCATCACAATTTTCCCCTCTGATGATGTAATTCCCACAAAGCAGCATCAGGCCAAGATCAGAAGGCTTCAGGGAGACCTCACTGTGGCCTTCCAGAACCTTACGGGGACTTAATAAAAAGAGGGACTTTTTATACAGGCAGAGACCTGGTCGGTGAGAAAGGAGGGTTTGTAGGTGCCGTCCGTGGAGGTGTTGCCGGTGCCACGCAGGGACTTCATGTGGGACACGGCCATGCGCAGGATGGTCAGCTTGTCCGGCTTGCGGGCCAGGGCGCTGCACGTGGGCACCATGTCCGACAGCTCCGTGATGTAGGCCGTCATCTTGTTCCTCCTCCTGCGCTCGATCTCGCTGTGGTTCTCCCTGCCAGAGGTCGGGGACGAGAAAGGAGGAAGGTGAAGTTACCAAGGGCGGGGGGTCAGACGTGTCCCCACGTCAGCGCTCGCATGGGTGTGACACACACAGAGATGCATCGGGGCCGTCAGGATTAGGAGTCAAGCCTCACATGCTGGGCGTGCACAGGGAACACAGTGGAGAAGAGGCAAGGAGCAGAGGCTACACCTGGACCTTCCTCGAAGTCACAGCGGCTCCCTGGAGCCTGGCACAGCGAGAAGCTGGGCTAACCTTCCCCATGCACCACACAGCGCTGCAGGAAGCCAAAGGAACTGCTCCTCTGCTCCAAAGTGGGGTCACCTCACTGCAGGTGACCTCAACACTGTCCATCTGAGGCTGGGTGAGATCACCTGCACCATCAGACCCACCAGGTCTGCAGCTAAGACTTGGGTACCTGCTCTTCTGGGCAACCTGGGCTAGTGGGAGGTGTGTGCCTGGATGAGCTCTAAGGCTCCTTCCAAGCCCAGCCACCCAGGATTCTGAGTGACCTGGATTAGCTGGGCCTCACCTTGCAGTGCTTTGGGAAGCCACTTCTCAGTGACATCAAGAGCCCTTTCACTATCACAGCAGGGAAAGCTTCCAAGCTAGTTCCACCTCATTTCTGCACAGATGATCAAGGCCAAGCAGCTTGGGCAGAGCAGGACCAGGCAACACCTGGGTGGTGGCACCGACCTCTGAAGAGGCACTGTGGCCATTGCTGCCACCTAAAGAGGCCCTTGGCACCCCTCAGCTCACAGTTCCCATCAGTCCCACAGACTGGAACTTGGTTCTTTTCTCCAGGGTACAAAATTTAACTGGGTTCCTAAGGTGGGTTTTCCAAAACAGAGCTTAAAAGCCAGGTTTCCTAAAGAGAAGGATGGATCAGGTGCAAGGAAGCACATGGTGGGAAGTGAAATGAGATGGAAGTGCTGGAAGCAGCAAGGACAGGCAGGTGAATGAAAGGATAAATACAAAAATGGAGCATTTACCACGACAAGGTGTGTGCAGACATTCAGTGACCTCACCTTTGAGTCAGACAGCTTCTCTAAACTCACAAGCTCAGGTGTGAAAAATAAAGATCCTTCAACTACAAAAGCTACTGGGGAATCACCAGACATTTACATTTCACTTGCCCCCTGTCCCTCTGCCAGGAGGAAAGGATGGGAGAACTGGGATTGTCCATCCTGGGGGACAAGAAGGCTCCAGGGAGACCATGGAGCCTGTCCAGTCCCTAAAAAGACTCCCAGAGAGCTGGAGAGGGGCTTGGGACAAGGCCTGGAGAGACAGAACAAAGGGGAACAGCTTTCCACTGACACAGGGCAGAGCTGGATTGGATTTTGGGAAGGAATTGTTCCCTGTGAGGGTGGAGAGGCCCTGGCACAGGCTGCACAGAGAAGCCGCATCCCTGGAAGTGTCCAAGGCTGGACTGGGTGGGGCTTGGAGCAGCCTGGGATAGAGGAAGGTGTCCCTGCTATGAACAAGATGAACCCTAACATCCCTTCCAACCCAAACCACTCCATGGTTCTCTGAAATGTTCTTTACGACAGGCTCCTGGGAACAAATCCTGGGAAGGCTTTGCTGTTCCCTGCATTCCCACCTCACCTCTGTGCCTTCCTGATCCCCTCAAACATTTCAGCACAGCTCAGTGCAGTCAGCAAAGGCACTGTGGGGGTCAGGTTTTGGTTTAAAGACAAAACTGCCCAAAACTGGCTAAAGTCTGCAAGGTGGAAAGCGATGGGTGCAGGTGTTAAGGCTGCTGCAGGTGTGCACAGGTGACAAATGCCCTGCACGTGAGCACAGGTGTCCTCAGGGCCCACACCTGGTTTCCTGCTGCAGCATTCCAGGTGACTGTCCTGGTGGTTTCAGTCTCTCAATAATCACTTATAAACTCGGGGAAAAATTAAATCCTGCTCCCAGTGACACCACCTTTCCTGGAAGGAAAACACCTAGCTCACACACCTCTTCCTGCCTGTTCTGAGAGTCCAACAGCATTCCCAGGACACAAAACCTTCCCAGAGTGACAACTTGGCACCTTGACCCAGGACAAGAGGAACTGTATTTAGCACAGGTTAGCAAAGCTATAGGTGAAAGCAGGAGCCCAACCCTGTGGCCTGTGGTAAATAAATCCTTTCCTGTATTCCCTAAAAACATTCTTCCAGGGATGAGGTGTGCCTTTCCTCAATGCCTTTCCCCTCCTAGTCCCAGTTCCACAGCCATTTCCAGGAGTCTGTTAAATCCTCTGTAGCAGATGAGGGAAGGAGGGATAAAAAGAAAAGGGATGCCTAGAGAAACATCAAGGAAAGGAAAAACTCTGCTTGTCCATGCTTGAAATCTCCATTCTCCTACCTGGCAAGTCTCTCCTTATCCGCTGAACTCTGCTCATCATCAGACCTAAAAATAAAATTAGCCAGCTAAGCTAAAAATGGAAAAAAAAGTTGAAAAAAATGGAAAAAAATGGAAAGATGGACTAGGAAACCAAGGCTAGGGACAGGTCTGTTTTGCAGAGGAGCAACTCCATAAAATAAAACAAGTCATCAGTTTGCAACATTTCACATTAAATTGGTGCCTGATGTGTTGGAGTTTTAAAACATTTTGTGAGGCTGTGACCTAGTTCTAATTTGCTTATTTCTAATATTAGAAAAATTCTGGTATTTCTAACATATTTTTGATTTGCTTGATTTCAGAAGGACTCAAACCACTCAAAAAGCTGGAGAATCCCAGCTTGGAATTCCCTGTAGCCCTTTGGCAGGTAACAGCAGGACAGTGACCCCCAAATTCTGGGGGCAGTTTTGGGCCCCTCCTGGCAAGAGGGACATTGAAGGGCTGGAGCGTGTCAAGAGAAGGGAATAGAGCTTCAAACAGAAATAGAAATACCATGAGTTCAGTCCCAACACTCAGAAATACTGTCAGACACCAAAAACTGATCCAAGTATCCTCTACAATCTCCAGAAAACCCCCAATTTGTAGAGCTGCTGTGTAACTCCCCACGAAACACACAAACCACAACATGTGCCAGGAAACCCTGTTCAAGGAAAACTTGTACTAAGCAGGAAACTTGAATCTCTGCAAGTTTCTTGAGCAGGAGAAAAGAATGAGAGTCCAAAGCCAGAGCTGAAAGGAATGGTGAAAAAAAGGAATGTCATTGTCACACCCAATGAACTGGTCCAAAAAACAGCAAGGAGTATGTGTGGATCCCTTCAAAGAGATATGATCGTGAGAAGGGTGCTGCAGGATCCCTCTCACATTAAGGTTTCTTGGCACAAAAAGCTTTAAAATCATCAAATTCTTACCTGGCAAATCTCTCTTTATCATTTGGCATCGGGTCATCATCACATCTAGGAGAAGGAGGAGAGGTTAAAGTGTTTACACTTCCTTCTTTCAAAAAAAAAAACCACTGAGAAAACAAGGTCTAATAACTCCCACAAAAAATGCCTGGGGTCGAAAAGGCCAACCTGGCTGTGGGTGAGCAGTGCAGGACAATTCACTGAGCACTCCAAACACTACGGGTGAACTATGGGCATCACCTCCATGGGGTTGTCCACAGCACATTCCAATCAAGGATGGTGGGATCACACTCAGTTTAATCCCACCCCAACAAATAGATTAAACTGCACTTGGAATATAAAGGTAGCCCAAATCAGGACCTCCATCCAAGGGCTTCTCTTGGTAAATCCTACATTCATCATCCTGGAACCATTCCATTTAGCCATCCCTAAAGCACAGGAACGCAGGGAATTCCAGATCACTGGAGTTATTCAATCCTAAACCATGTGGTGAGGCTACAAATAAATGACACAAGATATTCCAACCCTTCTGTGTTCCATATGGATCACGAGGAGATCCTCACAGCCCCACCACCTCCTCGGGAATAAGGATGTTTCTGGAACTGGAGCATCCTTACAACAGATGAGGATTAATTAACAATATCTGAGGCAGTAACAAAAGCCACAGAGATGAAGGAATATTGCTGACTGGGAGAAAGAGAGGAGTTCGAGGAACTGGAGTGATTCCCACCACTTCCAGAGAGGAAAAGCCACAGGAGCAGAAAGATCTTGCTCCAGGGAAAACACACAGACACAGCCAGCCCATAGGACAGAAATTTCTGGATGCCATGTTCTCCCTCACCTGAGGAATTTACTGTTCCCTTCTCCATCATCATCAAAATCGAGCCTGAAACACAGAAAAAAAAAACCCTGTTAACCAAGTGGTTTCTCCTTTAAATTAGTTTTCTGTCTGTTCCCATGGATGCAGATGATTCCTGAAAGGAAAAATTAAGTAATCCCAATGCAATTTAGTGATCTTGATGTGAAACAACCAACAAAGCTTGGAAAGGGGCTTCTTTGAGGTGTCTGTCAAGAACAGAGCAAGAAAAAACAGTTCCAAAGGAAGAAAACCCACTTGGAGCATCCACTGCATCCAGGAGGGTAAAAATCTTCCTGGAGTTAAAGTTCAGTTTGTGCAGTGTCTGCTCACACAGGGCAAAAACCCCTTTTCTGACCAGCTCATGTGGGAGGACAGAAGACTTTTCACCTTTCCTCCTTTCCTCTTGGGCTAGAACACTGTGGATGCAGCAGAGCATGGGAGGAGCTGCAGAGGAGTGGGAGCATCAGCAAACGGGGCTGAAGGAAACAGTCGGAGTGACTGGGAGGGGCACAGAGACAGATTTCAGTTTGCTTGAAAATTACGAGGCAATTTCTCTTGCCAGAAATCTGGGAACAGCCACTTAACTCCCTTTGAAATTGCAAAGGCATTTTTAGCAAACAAAAAGCCTCCCACAAGCACATTTGTGGCTTCCCCCCACCCCTCCCAGGGACAGCAGAGCTGCAAAGGTTGGAGGAAGGCCCCAAAACCCAGGTTCTCTGTTCCCCCAGGTCTTGGAGAAACTCCTGTCGTGATCTCAGTCCTTGGTGTGCATTTGCTCCTTCTGTGAGGTGCAAAGCTTTTAATCCCCTCTGAATGTCACTTAAGCCCCTCTTCAAGGGCTGTAGCTGGCACAAAGACACGACCACAAAGTGAAAGGACTGGACAGAGCCCACCTGAAGGAACCAAGAAACTTCTCAGAAGCAGCCACAGCCACCCCTCCCGAGGATGAGGGCTCTTTCTGGGGAACGAAACTTCCTCAAAAAGGCCCTTTTCCCACAGCCCTCCCCGGAGAGCACAGCCCCAGCTCTCCCTCACTCACCCAGGCCGTCTCTTGCTGGGCCTCTGAGCAGCGGCTCCTCCAGCCTGGGCTCCCGACCCGGAGCTCCCGGAGCCCACGGCTGCACCCAGCGAGGAAACGTCGGATGCCATCTCTAAACAGGAGTGGGAAAATCAGGGAAATCAGCCAGTGTTACATTCAAACCCCTGTGGATCAGTGGGACACTCCCCAGCAGAAGCAGCTGCGTGTCAGCATCTGCAGGGGCTGGGGCAGTGTGAGTTTGTGTCCTTTCATCTGCTGCACCGAGGGGCCGTTCCCAGCGCCGAGCACACGCTGCTTCCTCAGCTGCACAGCCCAGGCTGCCAAACCAAAAGATGTGCTCTCGTTTTTGGACAGAGGAGGAGCCTGCTGGGAGCAGGGAAGGGGCTGAGGCTGCCCCAAGGAGGGAGGAGGAGCAGAGCTGCGAGTTTCCCTGATGACACCAACTTGCAGTGGGCTCTGTTTCCCAATCTGAGACAAAGAATGAACCAAAATACTCACAAAGCACCTCAGAACCCATCACTGTTCACTTGATCACTTCTGGTCCTCACCAGTACAGACCAGTGGCCACCACAGGCACTGTCTGTGCTCTTCCAACAGTGCTTGGAGCACCCTGGGGAGTGCTTGGTGTCCCAGCCATGGCCCAGGTGATCTCCACAGTCCCTTCCACCCCAAACCAGTCTGTGATTCCAGCACTCCGTTTTCCTGTATTTTCCCCTAATCCAGGTTGCTCAGGAGCACGGGTAACAGGGTCTGCAGTTGTTCAGAGCTTGCTCAGTGTGGCTTATGCTGAATCTACATCCCAGCATTACCATCAGAGCCCAAACAATGCTCCTCTACATTCAAACATTCTGTTCCACATCAAAAAATGAGTTTTCAATCCATTAAAAACCATTTCTTCCTGTTTTTCTGAAATAAGTCAGCCCTGTGCTTATTTTAATGGTTGTGGGTTTGTAAATCTGTGGCAAAACTGCCCCAAAACAGTTGCTCCAGCCTGAAAATCTCCACCACAACCTTTGCAAACTGAGCCTGATGCAGTCCCCAAACCACTTCTGCTTTATCAAAGCAGAGGGACCCCAAAGCTACCCAGACACCCCCAAAAACCCCAGTGCTGGCTTCCCAAACCACCCCAGCAGCACCGAGAGCAGCTTGGGCAGGAAACAGCCACAACTGGGGGGACAAAGTGAAGAACTGAGGTTTCCTTCACATTTAATGAATCAGGGGAAAAAACAGGCTTTAAGCTGAGGTTCCCAAATTCTTCTCCACTCCCCAAAGCCAGATTTCAGTCCAACAATAGTTTAATTTCACTTCCAGAGTTGGATATTGGTTTATTCACAGCTAAAAGCGGAGCTGTACAATCACCTCTGTAGTGTGCCTGGACCTCACAGCAAACATGCTCCCACATTTCTGGTATTTCTGCCAAAATTAAACATATTTTACCCCATTAACGTTCCCAGCCTCTCTGCCTGCCTGGTTTGTTTTCCTCCAAGCAGCTGGCGTTGCTGAGGAAGCCTTTTCCTCGATCCATAGGATTTCCCAGGGGTGACTACAGTATGGAATAAGCATCCAGCGCGAGGCTTGGCAGCCGAAGGAGCCAACAACAACAATCCCAACCAAAAGCAGGAGTGAGCACAGCCCATCCAACACCAGCTCCAGCAACAAAACACTAGGATCCCCTGGAACTCAAAAATACATCTGGAGAACAAAAATCCAGAGGTGGAAACCCTTCCCCATCTCCTTTCTGCTTGGTTTTGGATCACTCAGAGGCCGCTGTGTCCCATTCCTTATTCCCAAGGTGACATCCAAGGATTTTGTCTAACAAAATGAAGTTTCAAGCGGGAATAAAGCAGGTGAGGAGGGTTCCTCCTTTTCCCCAGCCATATCTGAACATGGTGGGAACACAAGTGAAGTTTCTGGAGCACAGAGGAGAACCCCGTTCTTGAGGGGAAGGAATTTCCGCCCAGGGCAGGGGAAGGAAGTGACACCGCGCTGTTCTCCAGACCCAGCTCCACACAGGCCTGAGTGGAACACAGGGAATTGCTTCCCAAGACTTGCAGATTTCCCAGGAGCCCAAGGCAGGGCCCAGCATCCCATGAGGAACCTGCTTCACACCCGGCTGCAGCTTCCCACTGAGAAACATTTCCTGGCTCAAGTGGAAGTCCAGGACAGACCCTGAGGTTGGCTCTGCTCTGCAGGGAGTGGCCACGGCCCCTCTGCTACAGCCTCCCAAAAACAGGGACAGCCCGGGCAGGGAGAGGCATGGGGAGAGCTCTGGCTTTTCCACCCTTTGGGGTTTCCAGGAAATGCACAGGAACACAAAGATTCCTTCCCAACTTCTGCCTTCTCCTCAGTCCAAGCACCAGCACCACGACACTGAGGTGAATTCCTGGAGCACAGGGTGGAGTTTGCACCCCATACAATTCCCTGGAAGAAGGCTGGAGCCAGCTGGGGTCAGAGGATGAAAGGAAACAGCCCCAAGCTGTACCAGGGGAGGTTTAGGATGGGCGTTAGGGAAAATTCCTTCCCGGAAAGACCATTGGAAGGGGCTGCCCAGGGCAGTGCTGGAGTCACCGTTCCTGGAGGTGTCCAGTCAGGAGTTCCAAGAAGTCCCAGGTGGGTTTCCAACATCCTGGCTGGCTCTGTGTCCCAGCCCTTCCCAGAACCAACCCCTGCTTCCCCACACCATGTGTTGGATCTAATTAAGGCCAGAGGAGAGGAGCAGGGAAACGTTTGCAGCGAATGTAAATCCCAACCCCCCTGCTCCAGCTCCAGGCTCCCAGCCCAGCTCTCCTGGGAACGGCTCTGCTGCAACCACTGGCATCCCAACAGGGAAAAAAGGCTCCAAAATAAAATTACAACAAATATTCCCAGCTGTGATTTACGAGAGGGGCTGCTGCAGCTCTAAGATGTTTTTATTGTACAAAATTGGTGCTTTTTGCTGCAGAAGCTTTAGCAGGGCGTTATTTGCCAGGCTCACATTTGGAGACCAAACATCACAAGATTTGCTTTAAATTTACCCATTTGTGAGCTCCCCAAAAAGTTTGGAGCAGGTTTGGGAGCAGATAAACCAGCCTTAAAACCACTCTGCATTTCACTCACAACAATAATGCTTTGGTATTTCCCCTTTTATGGCTTTTTATTTACAAAACATCTCCATTTCTGTGTCTGGGGTACATTAATTTGATTTTTTTAAGTAAGCAGGAGGTTTTTAGCTTGTTTGAGTTTCCCATGCAATGCCAGCTCAGCACTTTCATCCCCATGGGAACCTTCTCCAAGAAGAAATATAGAAATTAAGAAAAGAATGTTTCTTCCATCGCTAAGGGGTTGCAATGGAGACATTCTGGGTATTTTGGGGCATTATCCAGCATTCACTGGAGCCCTGAAGTCTGTTTTTTAACATCAAGGAAAAGAAGACCCACATTTATTTCTGAGAATTCTTCAGAATTTATTCTCCTTATAATCCCCATGTTTACTGTTTGTGTATTTTTCTCCCTCTGTGTAAAAGGGTTGAGTGAATATTGGTCACTCTGCCCACGATTATAAATATTAAACACAGATGTTGAAAATTCTTTCTCTTTTACTTCAGAATTTAAAACTTTCTTATTATGTAAAAAACCACAGAACCCTAAAGACTCCACTTCCACAAATGCTTGGAAGCACAGTTTAAACCCAGGAGTGTCTTCCTTCCTCCTAAACTGGATGATCTGAGTCCCCAGCGCGTTTTCTCACCATTAAAAGCAACAAAACCTTCCTAAAACTTTAAAATAAAAACCCAGAATCCTTCAGCAGTGCCATTGAACACTCCTGGATAAATCTGAGCATGTGGCATGACCCTCAAGCCACAAGAGGAGCCACAAAGCACAAGCTAAGACTGAGAAAAACCCCAAAACCACACACAAGCTCAAATTCTGATCTCAGCCACCGCGTTGTAAACCCATTACGACTTCACAGATGCTGGGTTAATCTGGATACAAGCTCATTTCAGAGCAATTCAGCCAGAAAATTGATAAAATCACATATTTGGGGCTTTTTTTGGCAAGAATCAGGGATCACCAGCTTCCAGCTTCCTGTGCTCAGGGAGCTGTGGACTCTGGGGACCAACCTGAGGGAATATTGTTCTCCAGGCCGTCCCCGCCTTCACAGAGCTCAGAGACAGATCTGTGCAAAACATTCAAACCAGGGCGGCGGTTTTTGTCGAGAATTAAGAAAACCTCAGTGAAACACAGCTGAAAAAGGGGCTAAAACCCACAGAAGCCGCCAAGGAAAACAGATCCAAACGAGTGATGATGCAAACCGAGCCCGGGGACCCCAAATCCAGGGATCTCCACCCGAGGGTCTCCTGGAACCACCGGCTCGCCAGGGACACCCGGCCCCAGCACCGCAAACCCAGGTAGCGAAGCCCAGACTCCTCAGGGAGCACGAGTCTCACTATGCCATCCCACCACCCCATTTCCCCCGCTACAAGTCCCCTCCTCACGCCCCGGTCAGGGCCCCTCACGCCCCTTTCAGCCCCTCCAGGGCCCCTTCAGCACTCCAGGGACCCCTGAGGGTCCCTCTCGGAGCCCCACATGGCGCTCCCCGCCCCTGAAGGTCGCCCTCAGCNGGCGGGGCGAGCGCGGCAGGGTTCCGCCCCCACCGGGGACGGGGCGGGGCTTTTCCAGGGGGGCGGGGTTATAGTGGGTGGTGTTGATGACGTCACTAACACGGGGATTTGGGTTGGGGTTCTAAAACCCAGGGAATGAAAATTCGGATCCAGGCTGGACATGTGTTTTGGGCCAGAACTGGGATTGGGATTGGAACTGGGATTTGAGGCGACCAACAGGACCCCAAAACTCATCCTTCACTGAAAAATCTCAGGAATACCCCTACAGCCCAACTCATGGAGTGTCAAAAGTCTCACTATCTTCCCAAAGTGATCATTTTTTTCTCTCAGAAGGGGAAAATAAAGAAACTTGAAGGATATTTTTGTCATATTTTGCGTGTTCTGGGGTTTTCGTGAGGCTGGCTTGCAAGACCCAAATGGGCAGCTCAGTTCAATGCATTTTCCAAGAGATTTTTCCAGTCTATTCCAATATAAACAAAAAACTACCCTAAAATCGTCTCACAGGCAAGGCTTTTGGATTTGGGGATAAATCCTCCTCAACACTTCCCAAATCACCCCAAGTCACCAGGACGACCCGTGAAGGGACCCAGAGCCTTCTCCCAGTGGGAGAAGGGGGTGCAGGGTGGGAATTTAATCCTCTGGGCTGTGTCTGAAAGGTGATGCCGGCTCATTCCTGCAGAATTCATGAAGGCCTGGAGCCAGTGGGGCCAGGACAGAGACCCAGCGCTGGCTGCAGGGAGGTAAGGAAGGAGCAGAGAGGACTCGAGGCCACATTTCCCCTTTTTTTGGGGTGTTTTTGACCCCTCAGCCCCATGAATCCCCCCCGTTCTGGCCCCTCAGGGATGTCACTGGGAGCGTGCTGGGGGACACGCGCTGGAGGATCCCTGGAGCCAGGAAGAGACACCTGAGTGGTCCCTGGAGCTGAGGGACACCCACCTGAGGGGCCTCTGGAGCTGCGACAGAGACACCTGAGGGTGCCCGTATGGAGACGCCCACAGCGCTGCCCGCCCTGGACGTGGACAAAGCCGTGGCCACGGCCTTCGTGGTGCTGCTGGGGCTCTTCCTGCTCGCCATGACCGTGCGCTGCGCCCGGCTCGTGGTGGATCCCTACAGCGCCATTCCCACCTCCACCTGGGAGGAGGAGCCCATCAACTGACCCCAAACCCCCCACGGGCACAGGGAGCTCCAGCCCCACCAGAACCCCCCAGAACCACCCAGGCCCCATTACCGGTGTCCCCAGCACCCCCCATCCTCCAGGACTCCCATTGCTCCCCATGACCCCCCCGCTGCTGCCCATCGCCGCCCCCAAAGGTGGCGGTTAAAGGATCGTTCTGGGGCCGGCGTGAGGGCTCGGTAACGGCTCCAACGGCCCCGAACAGCCGAGGGGAACAAACCGCGGCTTTCCCCGTGCTTGCATCCCTGGTTTGTGACTCCGTGCACGGCAGGGGCGGCTTCCCGCCGGATCCCGAGGACAGCGCTGAGTTCCCGATTCCCGAGGAATTAATTTATTAATTTATTAATTAATTCCTGAATTTCGGGGATTTCTCTCCCCGCCGCCAGGGGGCAGCAGCGCGGGCGGCGCGCGCAGGAAGTGACGTCACGCGGCGTCCGGGAGGGCGCGCCAGGTTCTGCTCCGGTTCTGCTCCGGTTCCCCGGGACCGGCGGCGGTGAGTTAGGGGCAGCGGCCGGGGCTGAGGGGAAGGGGGGCCCCTGAGGGCCTGTGAGCGGGTGGGCAGGACGGACCGGGCTGGGAGAGGATGAGGGGGACCCGGTGTGGGGCGCTGAGGGGACCTGGCGGGCTCTGAGGGGACCGGGGGCCTATGAGGGGACATTGGGGCAGAGGACGGTGAGGGGAAGGTGGGAAAGGGTGGGGGAGCTCCCATGACCTCCCTCCCTTCCGTCACCAGCCTCCCCTTCCTCACCTCCCCTACCTCCCCTCACCTGTTGTACCCTCAGGTGCGGCAGAGATGGATTCTGAGGACATCAAAGAGCTGCAGCAGGAGGTGATGGAGGAGCTGGGAATCTCCATGGAGGAGCTCCAGGAAATCATCGACAAAGAAGTGGAGAATTCCGAGTGGGTGAAGCAGCGGAAGCAGCAGCTGGAGGAGCTGGAGCAGTGCATGAGGCACAAGGAGGAGGAGGTGGCCCACGTTGACCAGCTCATTGACGATGCCATGAGGTGCGTGGGCCTGGAGTGAGCCAGAATTGCGAGCAGGGGGATGTGGGGGGCAGTTCCCTTCAGGGCAGACCCACGGTATGGGGGTTAACCAGCGATATTAATGAGGGCAACCTTCCCCCCAGGGCTTTAGACCCTCCCTGTGGGCGCTTCCCTCAGCTGGGGTAGTCCTGGCTGTCCCTGTGGAATTCGGGAGGCACAGCTGCTTTCCCTCTGCCAGGGCCATCGACAAGTGCGAGACGCTGGCCAAGGAGCTGTACTGCATGATGGGGCTGCAGTACCGGGAGAGCAGCTCTGAGGACGAGGCGCCGGCGGCCACGGAAGTGATCGAGATCCCGGACGAGGACGACGACGTCATGAGCGTGGACTCGGGCTGGAGGCGCAGTTCCGTGTCCCAGGAGTGCACGGGAGGGGTTGGGATAAGGGAGTGCTCTTATTCTATCTGTGTTCCAGAATCCCTGCAGTCCCAGACTGGGATTTCACCCTTTTCCCACCTGCCTCACTGTTTTCCCCATCAAATGATCCCACATTAGGAAAGGTGGCTGAGGAAAAGCCTTGTTAGGGTGGATTTTCTGGCGGGAATTTGGGATGGACACTTTTCCCTGTTCCCTCTTCTTTCTCTGATTTAACTAGGACAGATTCTTTTACTCAAAAAAAAGTTTTAAATCACTGTTTTCTCTTCACTCACAGCCAGCAGCAGTCCCAGGATCTCCAGGGATCAGAGTCTGGTGAGTGGGGAGGCCCTGGCTAGAGATGTTTCCTCATGTGGGGTTTTCCTGAGACACAGCCTTGTCTTAGGTGCAAAAATCCAAAAGTTTCTCTATGTTTCCCGTCTCTTTCTTGCAGCTACGGGAAGCGATGGTTGCCATGAGGAAATCTGCCCGGGATGTTGCGAAATTCATGGATGCTGTAAACAAGAAAACAACCTTGCAGGAAGCACAGAAAGGTGTGGGAGCTTCCAGGGGCTGTGTGCCCTGGGCCTTTGCTTCCCAAAATGGGAAAACAGTGATCTGCTTTTCTTGCTGGAAATCTCCTCTCATACTTATTGATCCCAAATTGTCATTTTAATTTAGGGTATGCTGATTCTGAATTCCTGCTTTTTTTCAAGCTGTTTTCATTCAATAAAAAGGAGGCAGTTGGGCTGCCCTGAGGGGAAGGAAAGCAGGAATTCTTCTTCCAGAATTGTGCTTCCAGCTGTGTGCCAAGAAAGGAGCTTTGGGTGGTTTAGAACTGACTTTCTGCTGTTATTCCTTGGTAGATGCACAACCCCCTCAGGAATCTCCTGGCACTGCCCAGCCCCTCACTGTCCCTGCAGCCCCTGGCAATGATCTCAACACTGATGGGGACCTCAAAGTGGGCATGAGGATTTTGGGGAAAAAAAGAACCAAGACGTGGCACAAGGGGACGTTGATTGCCATCCAGACGGTCGGTATGTGCTGTGCACGGGATTTTGGGTGGGAAACGTGGAGTAAAAGGTGTCAGACTGCCTGATGTCACCTGGAAGGGACTGTGGAAGCAACACACCTCCACTGCTTCACCCTCCAAATCCAATCCTGAAAGGCTTTTAAGTGAATCCTGAGTTAATTTGGAGTAAATGATCTCAGCGCGACCCAGAGCGTTGGAATTCTGGTGTGAAACCACACAGCTTTTGTTTATTTTCGCCTTCCTTTATCTTCTGTTCGCCTCAAAATGTCTTTCCAGGTGCTGGCAAAAAATACAAAGTGAAATTTGATAATAAAGGGAAGAGTTTGCTCTCGGGCAACCACATTGCCTACGATTACCACCCGTCAGCTGAGAGGCACCACGTGGGCAGGAGGGTGGTGGCCAGGTACAAGGATGGCAATCAGATGTGGCTCTATGCTGGGATCGTGGCTGAGACCCCCAACGTCAAGAATAAACACAGGTATTCCTTATTTCCAATGGCTACACGCCTCCATCTCTGTTGTTTTTTGGTTTAGGCTAAAAAAGAAAAAGGGTTTATTTGAATACCCTTGAGGTGCTGAATCGTGCCCTCCCCAGGAATGTGATTCTGACTTTCTTCATCTTTCTTATCTCTGAAACTCAGGGTAGAGCTCCCACTCTTGTTCATGGCCCTGAGTTAGATATTAGATTTGCTAATTTATTCAAATTATCACCCAGATGTTGAGTCTGGGCTCCTTGAGGCATGAAACAGTGGGAGGAAATAGGAGCCCTGCGAGAGCAGAGTGGCAGCGGTGTTGCCAAAGCTCTTCAGGAGGAGAAAAAGCAGGTTTGGAGCAGCTTTTTTGGGAATAAAGAAGGGGCAGGGCTGCTCTGATCTGTTGAAATGAAGGCTTGTGGTTTTCCTGAAGAGGTTGATAAGAGATTTAATCCCCCTGGATCTGATGTAAATTGTGCTGGATTTTATCTGATCCGTGTTTAATAACTGAAAATTAGCTGAATTTGATATTCAGATTGCAACTTTTCTCCTGGTTGTGATGCTGATCCCTCATCCAGCAGCTTTTTTACAGCTCTAGGGCCTGGAGTTGTTACTCAGAGGCACTAAGTGGGTGCCTTATCCATCTTCCCTGCAGAAATCAGGAGCAATTCAACATTTTCTCTTCCTTTATCTTCCTTTCTTGGGGTACAGAGGGCATTTGGAGCAGAGGGAAAGGGCCTGGCTGGGAATTGTGAGCAGCAATGGGAGCACAGGGACGTTTGGAGCTCTTATTCTGTCCTCATCCAGGATTGGGATGTCTCCAGGAGGAGCAGGAGAGGTTCTTCACTTCCGTTCCATGGTGTGGGGCTGTGTTCTGTCCAGCTCCCGTTCCTAATTCCCGCTTGTTTTCCAGGTTCCTGATCTTCTTTGACGACGGCTACGCGTCCTATGTGAAGGAGTGGGAGCTGTACCCGGTGTGCCGGCCACGTGAGTGATCCCTGTCCCTCCTGGCCTGCACAGCTCTGGGGTCTTTGGAAGAGCCTGGCTCCAATAACAGGCGTGTCCCTTTTGGTGCTGAGCCTGGAGACATCTGAAATCCTGGTTTATTGCCAGGGTGGGTTCAGGGTGCCCCACCACCAACATTCCGGCTCTTGGGATCACCCCTAGGTTGACCTTAGTGAAAATGCACCTGGGATATCCTAAAAAATAAAAGAATTAAACGCTATCTCTGTTTTGTCCTATTCCGTTTCTCCCACGTGTCCCTTTCCAAACAGTGAAGAAAGCCTGGGAAGACATTGAGGATGTTTCCTGTCGGGATTTCATTGAGGAATACATCACTGCCTACCCCAACCGGCCCATGGTGCTCCTGAAGAATGGGCAGCTGATCAAAACTGAGTGGGAGGGCACCTGGTGGAAATCCAGAGTGGAAGAAGTGGATGGAAGTCTGGTGAAAATCCTTTTCCTGGTAGGAATTTCTCTTCTCCTATTAGAATTAAATTTGAGGCCGGGGATCTGATCAGCTCTGTTTTCCTTGCTAATCATGGAAATATTGAGGTTGGAAGAACCTCTGAGATCTTGGAGTCTGAGGCCCTGAACCATGTGCCCAAGTGCCACATCCACAGGGATTTTGGACAAACCCAGGAACAGTGACTCCACCACTGCCCTGGCCAGCCTGCCAGGGCATGAACACCCTTTCCAGGAAGAAATTTTCCCTAGTACTCCATTAGAGATTCCAACATAAATAATTGTGGTTCTGCTGTTTGTCAGTACTCATTGTTGCTTCCTTGTGCTCTCTTTGTGTCTCATCTCAGGAAGCTCTTCCCATGGGAACTGTGAGTTCTTCCTTCTCGTTCCCCCATGAGGACAAACGTTGTGAGTGGATTTACCGAGGCTCCACACGCCTCGAGCCCATGTTCAGCATGAAAACTTCCACAGCTTCCACCCAGGAAAAGAAGCAAAGTGGGCAAACCAGGACTCGTCCCAATGTTGGTTGGTGGCATCTTTTGGTTTCATTTAGATTCTGGGATTTAACTGGAGGGTGGTTTGGGTTTGGTGGGTTTTTTAGCAGAACTCCGGGAGATTTCAAGTTTTGGTTTTCTTTCTTTGTTCTGACAGGAGATTTCAGATTTCCAGTAAGTCTTTTCCCTTGGCACAGGAGATTTAGATTTCCAGGGTTTTTCTCCTCTAGCATAAGAGATTTAGATTTCCAGTGGGATTTTTCTCCTGGAATAATGCCACAAAACCAAACTGCACTTGGGTGAAGTGACCAGAATTTCTGGGGGAGTTGCTGTCTGAGCTTGGCAATGACCCGCCATTAATCCCAAATCCGTGTTTCAGTTCCATCCAGGCACAAGTCGGTGTTTTGGGGCCTGTACAGCCAACTTGGGATAACATTAGGGATTTTTCCCATTGACTCTTTGGTTTTTCACTTCCCCCACCAGGTGCTGTGAGGAGCAGGGGCCCTGTGGTGCAGTACACCCAGGATTTAGCAGGAGCTGGTCCCCAGTACAGGGCTCCAGAGCAGCCACCAGCTGCACGTCCTGCATCTCCTCAGCCTGCAGAGATGGAGTAAGTACCAGAGCCACTCCAGCACCTTCCATCTCTCTGCTTCTCTCCAGCACTCAGCTCTCTCAGGCACCACCTTTTCTGTGCAGAGGAATCCTCAGGTGCAGGTTTCCTCCGTGGCTTTAGTCATGATTTTGGGGGAAAACTTTTACCTAAAGCTGCTGGATGAATAATTGGGGGCGGGAGCTGAGAGCCAACACTCCCCCAGCCAAATATTCCTCCTCAAGGCTAAAGCTTCGCACTTGCCTTTCCAAATTACACCTTTGGTCCTTCTCTTCCCCGAATCTGAATTGCTCCCTCGTGTCACGATCCAGGCACTGGCCCCCGGCTGCCTTGTGTCCCTCCACTTGGACTGCCCTGCTCGCTGACCTCGCTGGGAATTCGGGATCAGCGGTCAGTCTCGGTGGGCACGGAGCAATCCACGGCCAAGCCGCTGCCAGGGGCCCAAGGGGGACATTCCCGGAGCCGCAGGCTGCAGGAGGCCTGGAGGAAGGAGGAACTCGGCTCGGTGATGGAGGGAGCGTGTTGGAGAGCACCAGGGAACCTGGGGATGTGCTCGGCGACTTTTTAGGGGAGGGAGAGGCCGTCCCAGTTCATTTTTGCCAGCACTGTGGATTTCCCATCCGGATTTACGGCCGCCTGGCCCCGTGCCAGCACATCTTCTGCTGTGACTGCGCCCTGCTGCTGGGGCACGAGGGAGGCAGGGCGTGTCCCAGGTGTGAGCAGCCTGTGCAGGAGGTCAATCTTTACTCCCCACAGGCTCTCCAGGTGTAGCAACAGTTCAAACCCCACCTGCCCCAGCCAGGGGTCTTGGGGGCTCCTCTCCAAGCAGCAGTGCAATATAACCCAGTTTACCCCTGGAAATGCTCCCTCTGTGCTCGTCTGAGCAGGATTTGGGACTGGAAGCCACAAGAACTTTTCCATAACACCAGAGAGATCCTGGATGCTGAAGATCCTGGAATGCTCAGCTGGGCCCCCACCCTGCAGGTCCCCCATGTGCAGGGAAGAGCTGGGACTGAGACACGCTGGGACCTTGGGCAGTGTCACAACACAAAGACAACCGAGCTGGACCTGCAGCCCCATCTCTTGTCACCGAATCCTTTCCCATTCAGGCCTTGCAGTGCTTACAAGGAAAGATTTTTTTCCCTCTCCCCACAGAGGGCTTGGCTTTAGGATGTGGATTTTGTGCAGCTGCTTCCCTGCCCTTAAATTTGAAGTGTCCCTGAACAGGGGCAGGAGGCAGTGCAGGCCTGGCCATGTCCTTGCTGGTCCCAGGGATTCTGCGGGGTTCAAACACTTGCAGTTCAGATTATTAAAACTAAGAAGTTTCCTCACTCTGGTGTTTCATTTCCTCTGAGGGAAGCCTGCGTCTCTTCCCTCTCTTCCAACTTCTTCTCGGTGTTAGCACCACTTCTGACTGGTTTAAGCCCATTTTTCCTCTTGCTCTTTTTGAGGTGTGTTTGAACACTTTGCTTTCAGGCAGCTGTTGGCAGAAACCCTCACCCCTTCCTGCTCTCTTTGTCTCCTCCTTCTCCCCAATAACGTCACTGTTTTCCTCTTCAGCGGCTGGTTTGGGGTGGTTTTCTGTGTTATTGATGTAAATGGGTTGAAAACCTCCTGGAATGGTTTGGAAACCTGCAGTTGATTGAAAACCTGTGAAATGGGTTGAGAACCTGTTCTTTTGGAGCCTGTACTAGCTCTTTCACCAGGGATGTTACTGCATTGCCTTGCACAATCTTTTGTTCCTTAATTCTTGCAAGACAATCCTGGATTTGTTCCTCCCAGTCAGGCCTGGATGAGCCTCTGGAAACTCTGGTTTCTGCTGATCCAGGGGTTTCTTCATGGCCTGGTTTGTTCAGCTTCCTGGGATTAAGGCCTTGGCCATCCTTGTTACCCTTGCCTCATTTCAAAATCAGGATTCACTTGGAGCTGTAGCTGAGTTCTGAAATTCAGAGTGGTTGTGGGATTGCTGTAGCAGAAATAGCCTGAAATGGGCTGACTTTCACACTTCTTAGGAAAAAAGCCACTGAGGGGATTCTCCTCAGTTTCTGAATTCCATGGAGCAGCGTTATTTTGATTCCCACCAGTTGCTTTTCCGTGTTCCAAATCAGCTTCTTCTTCCCTCCTGCAGGTGCTCTGACACCCAGCTGGCCCAGGGCAGAAAACAGGTGGCCAAGAAAAGCACTTCCTTCCGTCCTGGCTCCGTGGGCTCCGGACACTCGTCCCCGTCCTCCCCTGTCCTCGGGGACACCCCGGCGGCCGGGAGGGCCCCGCCGGCCCCGCAGCACCGGTGAGCAGAGCTCTGGGTGCGACGCATCCCTGAGTCCTCCCATCTGGGATGTTGGGACACACGTGGGGCCTGTGTGTGCCGGGGGGGCTTCTGGTGGGGATTCAGCAGCTCAGATCGTGGAGTGCTGGAATCACTGAGGCTGGAAAAGCCTCTGAGTTCATGGAGTTCCCCCAGCACTGCCAAGGCCACCACTGAGCCATGTCCCCAGGTGCCACATCCACTTGTGTTTTGGGCACTTACAGGAGTGGTGGCTTCACCACCTTCCAGTGCCTGACCACCCAGGTCCTGCTGGTCACACTGTGGCTGGTCTAAGCCAGGTGCTGTCACCCTCCTGGGCTGGTGTCCAGCCTGTACCACCTGCACAGCTCTTGCTGAAGCCCCTCCCTTCTCTCTCCCCAGCGGCCCCAGCAGCGGCCCCTCGCAGCCCTTCCACGGCATGCTGGACCGCGTTCCCAACGAGCCGTCCTACCGGGCCCCCCTGGAGAAGCTCTTCTACCTGCCCCACGTGTGCAGCTACACGTGCCTGTCGCGGGTGCGGCCGGTGCGCACGGACCAGTACCGCAGCCGCAACCCGCTGCTCATCCCGCTGCTCTACGACTTCCGCCGCATGACGGCGCGGCGCCGCGTCAACCGCAAGATGGGATTCCACGTGCTCTACAAAACGCCCTGCGGGCTCTGCCTGCGCTCCATGCACGAGATCGAGCGCTACCTCTTCGAGACCGACTGCGACTTCCTGTTCCTGGAGATGTTCTGCCTGGATCCCTACGTGCTGGTGGACCGCAAGTTCCAGCCCTACAAGCCCTACTACTACATCGCCGACATCACCAAGGGCAAGGAGGACGTGCCCCTGTCGTGCGTCAACGAGATCGACAACACGCCGCCGCCGCAGGTGGCCTACAGCAAGGAGAGGATCCCCGGGAAAGGGGTGTACATCAACACCAGCTGGGAGTTCCTCGTGGGCTGTGACTGCAAGGACGGCTGCAGAGACAAGTAGGTGACTGCTCCTGGCTGAGGGGACAGCACTGGGGCTGTGGGAGGTGCCCAGGGAACACCCCAAGGTGGATCTGCTCTGGGGTTTAAACCCATGCAGGTTGCAGGTTTCATGGTTTGGTTTGGAAGGGACATTAAAAATCACCCAGTTCCAACTCCTGACATGGGCAGGGACACCACCTACTATCCAGGTTGCTCCAAGCCCCATCTAGCCTGGCCTTGGACACTTGAAAGGATGAAAAATCCACAACTTCACTTAGTTTGATTCCAAGTCAAACCCTATGTGCCCATCTCTGCCTAAAGGTGTGATTTCTTTTCCTGTCTCCAGACTGATGTGAGAAGTGTAACTCGTGGGTTTTCCTGTGTCTTTGCAGATCCAGGTGTGCCTGTCAACAGCTGACCATCCAGGCCAGCGGCTGCACCCCCGGCGGGCAAATCAACCCCAACTCAGGCTACCAGCACAAGAGGCTGGAGGAATGTCTGCCAACAGGGTGAGCAGAGCCTCCAGAAGCACCAGCCCCAGATCCACTGAGAGGGAATTGATCCTGGGTATCCCAGTGCAGATGTGACCACCTGTCTTGGGTCTTGGTTCTCTGCCAGCTGGGGGATGGTTTGGGTTGGAAGGGGCCTTGGGGATCATCCACAACATGGGCAGAGGCACCGTCCATGGGCCAGGGTTGCTCCAGGCCTGGTCCTCTGGGGTCTCTGTCCATAACCCCAGCACTGCCAACAGCCACAGACTTTGGGATGTTCCTTTACCCTGGAAGTTGTCACCCTTCTCCCTTCTTGCAGCGTTTACGAGTGCAACAAGAGGTGCAAGTGCAACGTGAACATGTGCACCAACCGCCTGGTGCAGCACGGCCTCCAGGTGCGGCTGCAGCTCTTCAAGACCCAGAACAAGGGCTGGGGCATTCGCTGCCTCGACGACATCGCCAAGGGCTCCTTTGTGTGCATCTACGCAGGTGGGAGCTCACCTCGCATGTGGAAACCTCTGCTCTGGAAAGAGGGGAGCCAGAGATGGGAATGGAGCTGGGGAAGGGGTTGGAGCACAGGGAGAAGGTGGGGGGACTCATCCTGGAGAAAAGGGGGCTCAGGGGGGGACCTTTTGGCTCTCTCCAACACCCTGGGGAGGTTCAAGTTGGACATTCAGGATAATTCCTTCCTGGTAAGAGTGGTCAGGCAGTGGCACAGGCTGCCCAGGGAGGTGGTAAAGTCACTGTCCCTGAAAGTGCTCAGAAGCATGTGGATTTGGCACTTGGGGGCATGGCTTATTGGTGGCCTTGGCAGTGCTGGGGGGAGCAGTTGGGCTCAGAAGCTCTTCCAGCCTCAATGATTCCATGATTCCAAAGCGCAGCAGAAGGGGTGTGAAGCTCTTGCCACGCCCGTTTTGGGGACTGCAGGGTGAAAGCTGAGCCGATGAACACGCCCAACGCTGGCACGAGATGCTGCAGAACCCTCGTGGTGGCAGTGCCGGTGTCACAAGACAAGCCCTGGGCTGTCCTTGAGGTGACCCAACCCCTGCCCTGTTTCCTGTGCTCAGCAAACCGGCCGGGCCCGGCACAGCCCACGAGATGCAGAAGTTGCGCTGGGGTTGTGTTGGCTCTGGAACATGCTCTGTGCTGCCCACAGGCACAGCCAGAGCTGCTGCCTCTGTGCTTTTCCAGCCCTTCCAAGGCTCTGCTTGAGCTGCTCTGGGCTGGAAATCTTGATTTGAGCTCAGCCACAAGCTTCAGGGTTTTATTACATCAGGAAGTGGAGTAATGTTGTCCTTTCCCAGCACAGCTTTGGAATAAAGTGGTGCCATCCCTGTTTCCCCCTCAGTGAGCTTTGGAGAGGATAAAATTGAATGTCAGAAAACTCACCCTTCATTTTCTACCCCCCCCCAGGGAAAATCCTCACGGACGACTTTGCTGACAAAGAGGGGCTGGAGATGGGTGACGAGTACTTTGCCAACCTGGACCACATCGAGAGCGTGGAGAACTTCAAGGACGGCTACGAGAGCGACGCCAAGTGCTCCTCAGACAACAGCGGCGTGGACCTCAAGGACGACGACGACGACGACGAGAACACGGGCACGGAGGAGCTGGAGGAGTCCAACGAGGACAGCTCTGACGACAACTTCTGCAAGGACGAGAGCTTCAGCACGAGCTCGGTGCTGCGCAGCTACGCCACGCGCCGGCAGACGCGCGGCCAGCGCGACCACGGCCCCTCGGAGACGGCCTCCAAGGACTCGGGGCTCACGCGGCCCCTCGGCCACGACGAGCCCCCCACGGCCCCCCCCTGCAAGCTGCCCGTGTCCGAGGAGACCTCCAAGAACAAAGTGGCCTCGTGGCTGAGCTCCAGCAGCATGGCCGAGGGCTTCCAGGACAGCGAGGGCGCCTCGTCCTTCAGGGTGGGCGAAGGGGGGGAAGCCAAGGCTGTGAAAATGGAGATTCCTGCAGAGAGGGAGAAGGGATGTGCTCCCACACCGGGAGATCTGAATGGAGAGGCAAAGACAGCCAAGAAGGAGGTGAGGGAGAGATGAGGGAATGGGAGAGTTAAAGGCAGGGATGTGCTCAGCTCTCCTGGCTTCTCTGGTGGGACAGGGAGGTGCTTTTCCCCTCCAGGGAGGGAGTTTGTGGCACAAGAGGCTACAGAAGTCGCTTGATGCAAGCAGAGCTGAACATCCTCCTGCCTGGGGACCTGAGGGACAGGGCTGGGGACAGCAGGGACATGGAGGTGGTCTCTGTCCACCCCCTGCTCCAGGGAGGGCACTTGGAGTCTGTCAGGGAGGGGCATCTCCATGCTGGGTGTCACACTGAGAGTGGGGAGAGGCAGCCTCTCACTCCTGGGCTGGCATTTTGGGGAACAATTCCATAGAAAGGCTAGAGAGTGCTCAACAAGGGAGAGATTCCAATCTTCTGTGCTTCTCCCCTCTGCAGGAACCTGAAGAATCAACCAAAGTTCCTGGGTAAGATTCCTTAAATTGTGTTTTCCTGTCCCGTGGTGCCTGGCTTGTGGGCAATTCCCTGGAAATCCAGGTGTGACCCGCTCTTGTCCCAACCCCACAGGCTGAGCAGCCTGGGCAGGAGGTATGGCTACAACCCCTGTCCCCCCAAGCTGGAGGGCATCCGCAGGCCCGTGAGTGGGACCCTGCTGCTGCAGAGCCGCCGGCAATCCCTGGCCCCACCGCCCCCCTTGGAGGTGAGCAGGACCCCTGGGCTGGAGGGGGACCCCTGAACAGCTTCCACAGCCACCCTGAACCTTGTTTTGGGTTATTTTCTCCCTCTGGTTCCCAGTTGAGCACAGGGTTTGTGGTTGTAGCAGTTGATTTCCTTTGGATTTTGGGGGTCTTCCGTGGGTCTGAACAATCAAAAAAAGAGGAGACTTTGGAATTTGGGTCGGATTTGACACCTTAGTTTGCACACCTGGGACCCATTGCTTGGCAGAGCCATCTGGGGGAAGCCATCCTGGACAACAGTCCTTGTTTTGTGGGGACTTCTCCCTTCCTTCTGAGCACCTAATGCTCCAGGATTCCAACCAGGACTTAGCAACCCCCCAGAATCCCACAGGTGTCCGAAACATTGACCTGTGGGATGTGGTGTCCAGAGGAGGGATCCTCTTCCAAGGGGTTTCCTGGAGCAGAGGGGGTGAGCTGGAGGGGAGCACCATATTCCTGGGGAAAAGGGAGGCTTGGCTGCACTCCAGGAGCTGTTCCTGTCCCCAGGATGTGCTGACACTGTCGAGCAGCACTGACAGCGACGGGGAGCACAGGGGAGGTCAGGCCCTGGGCACCAACGACAGCGACGACATCCAGACCATCTCCTCAGGATCTGAGGAGGAGGAAGGGGAGGACAAGAAAAATTCATCATCTGGGTCAGGTGAGGGGGGAGACGCGGCATGAGGGTGAGAAGTTCTGGTTGGAAAGGGGAAGGGCTCGTGAGGCCATAGCAGCTGCTCCCGCTGTGTCCCACAGCTGAGGTTGGAACCTTCCCCATGTGTTTGGCAAGACAAAACGGCAAAAGCTGCTCCTCAAAACCAGATATTTTGGGGTATTGTAGGAAAAAGCAACAGTGAGGCTTGTGGTGGGTGTGCAGGCTGGGCTGGGTTGGTTCCAGGAGCCATCCTGGAGCGCTGGTTTGGCTCTGAGGGGTTTGTCACCCCTGAGTGGAGCAGCAGGGTCGGGGACAGCACTGCCCCGGGTTCCTGGAAGGTCCCCTCTGATGGCAGGCCCCGTGAAGAGACAGGTGGCTGTGAAATCCACCCGAGGCTTCGCCCTCAAGTCCACCCACGGCATCGCCATCAAATCCACGCCGCTGGCGGCGGCCGACAAGGGCGAGAGCGCGGGGCCCGTGCGCCGCAGCACGCGGCAGTTCTACGACGGCGAGGAGAACTGCTACATCATCGACGCCAAGCTCGAGGGCAACCTGGGCCGCTACCTCAACGTGAGTGGGGCTCAGGGACACCTCGGGGTCAGCTCTGTGGGGCTGCTCCTCCCCTGCACTGGCTAAGAACGGGAGAAGGGGGAAAAGGGCAGGGTCAGGAGGGTGATGCACCTTCCTGAGTGGAACAGCAGCTGGTGGGAGCAGGAACGGCGTCAGTCCTTCCAGAGCCCGTTACCTTTGAGTGTGGATCTTGTGACTCACCCTGGGCATGCAGCCTGTTCCAGCAGGATTCCACTGGATGTGGCGGGCAAACCAGGAATGCTGCTTGTTTATAAAGGCAGTGTTCAGTGCTGGCAGCTCGGCCTCCCTGCCCGGGCAGCGGCTCAGGCTCTTCCCTGTTGCCATTACAGCACAGCTGCACCCCAAACCTCTTCGTGCAGAATGTCTTCGTGGACACCCACGACCTTCGCTTCCCCTGGGTCGCCTTCTTCGCCAGCAAGTGAGTCCTGGAGTGCTGGGAGGGGCTGAGGATTCCTGGGCTTTGGTGGGACCTGGCTCCATGGCCAGGGCAGGGTGTTCCCTACTCCTGTTAACCCCATTCCCAGTTTCCCATCATTCCTGTGCAGAGAGAACCTTGGTGTCAGGTGAAATCCTCTCTCTTGTACTGGAGATCCTGGTGTGATTTCCACCAGTTTTAGACCTTCCCAAAGGGCAGAGTGAGGCGTGGACCAGCCAATTTCCCTTCTTGTTTTAGTCCCAAATCTTTGAGTCATAGTGAATCCCTGCCGCGTGCCTCTCTGCTCCTCCATGAATCCTCATGGGAATGATTCATCAGGGAACTTTGTCCCTCCCTGGCTGCCTCAGCCTGGTCCTGGAGTGCTCACATGGAAGTGTGGCTTCCTTCTATCCTCTAGTTTCTCCCCTTCTCTGGAAATCTCCTGGCCCATCTCATCTGGTTTTTTTCCTTCTCAGGCGAATCCGAGCTGGCACGGAGCTGACCTGGGATTACAACTACGAGGTTGGCAGCGTGGAGGGCAAGGAGCTGCTGTGCTGCTGCGGGGCCATCGACTGCCGGGGCCGCCTGCTCTGAGCTGCTCCCACCTCTCCAGAGGACTGGTGCTCACTTTCCCTCAGTGAGGGCAAAGTTTCTTCTCAAGAGGTTCTCTCTGTATTTCCCATTCACCTGGAAAATCACAGATGGACACAGAGCAGGAATGGGCTCCAGGCCCTGGGCTTTTCCCACCTGCCAGAGGCTCCAGTTATCCCACAAGACAATAGCTCCTTCGAGGAAGCTATTCCTGCTCTCTTCCAGCTTTCCACCAAATTTAAGGCACAAACCTCCTTTTTCCAGCAGCAGGCACTTCCCCAGTATTCCAGGAAGTGCTTCCCAGTTGGGACTGAGACCTTTAAAGTGGGAGGGAGTATGGTGGAATCCCTGGAAGACTGGACCAATCAGGATTTGTAGCATTCAAGTGAAAAAAGACAAAAAGTAAGTATCTGTCTTCACCTGTGAGCTGTTGTAAACAATCTTTCAGTTGCTAAAAAGCAATAAAAGTGTGTTTTTCTATTAAAAACAACCCACCCTGATCTTGAGACACAGCAGAGAGCCCTGAAAAAGCAGGATTGAACCACTGCCATCATCCTTGTTTCTGTGGGGTTTGCAGGAAAAATGCCAGAGGTGGATGGGCCCAGGCAAAGGGATAAGGAGCTCCCAGATTTTCACCTTTCCTTCACCTTTCCTCAAAACAAACACTCCTTAAACCCTCCACTTGGGAAAATTACAGAGAAAGGGGTTGGGATTTTCTTGAGGAAGCAGATCTGGTGCCTCTCCCCATCTCCCACCCTCCCAGAATGTCACTGAGAGCCCCGAGCTTGGCCTAAAACTGCTGCAGTGAGGTGGCAGCTGGGACAGCCCCAAACTGGCTTTGAGCACCTGGGTGGGGAGGGAGGAACTGGCGCCAGCCCCGCTGGACACTGGACATGGAAAATCACCAGGGCCTGGCAGCCACACACGGCCCTAGGTGTGGGGCTTGGGTTTCTTTTTGGTTTGGGGAGGGGGGAGGAAGAAGGGCACCGGGGCAGATCCAAAAAACCACCCTGAGAACTGGATGAAAGAAGTGAAGTTTGACAAACTGGGATCGAATCTCACATTATTGACGTGGAAAACCCCAGCCTGGGGGGTGGTGGAGCCAATTCCAACCATCCCACCCCCCCATAATCAACTCCAGCCCAGCTCAGCGCAGCCCTGCACAAGGGAGGCTTGTTGGGTTCTTCCTGCTAAATAACCCTTTTTTTCTTCCTTTGTAAAATAAAACCTTTCTGGGGCCTCCTGGAGCTCCAGTTCCATCCCGAGCATCCACCTGAATGGAGGCTTTGTCATCCCAGCGGGGCTGCAGCTCCTCAGGGAACCCAAACCCATGCTCCAGCTTGGGGTTGAAGACTTGGAGAACTTTTGGGAGAAAAAAAATATAAAAACCATCAAAATCTTCAACTCTGCCCATTTTTAGCACTGCCTAAAGTATCTATGCCAAAATAACCTCCCCACCAAGGGCCATTGTGCCACTCACAGAGTATGCCCAAATCCTGTATTTTTTTTACCCAAGTTTATTAGTTTTTTAACTTTTAATATATTTAACCTTTATTTTTTTTAAAAAAACAAGAACAACAAAACACGTTTTGGTCTGACATTGGTTAATGGTCCTTTTCCCCCCCACCCCTCTGTGCTGGGAGGTCTCGCAGCATCCCGGGGGATGCGGGAGACAGAGCCAAGCCTGGCTCCTTCTGTCTTCCAAATAAATAGAAAAAAAAAAAGGAAAAATCGTTGGAAATTTGTCCTGTTACAGCTGGGAGAGGCCGCAGAGAGGGAGAGACTCAAAATCCATTTACCGAAGAGAAATAAGAGGATTAAACTCTGTGAGACACAAGGAGTGACTCAGCCCTGCAGCTTCCTTCCCCCAAGTACTTCCATAGTGTCATCCCGTCATTTAGGCACTGGAACACCCAGGAATCCCCTGCTCCTCCCTCCCAGTTCGGTGGAGCAGGGCTTGAGCCAGCTTTTCCAGCCGGACACAGGCCAGGGAAGAAGGGGCTTCTCCCCTCCCCCCGGTGAAGGAATGGTTGGGAAAGCAGGAATAACACAGAGCCCAGCACGGGGCTGGGGCCGAGCTCTTTGGCCACGGCCAATCCGAGGGGCTGCGGGGCGGGCAGGAGCCGCCCCGGGGCACGGGAGCCATCCCGGTGGGGTCCCCGCCTGTCCCGGGGAACCGCAGTGGATTAAGGCAGCAGGTGAGAGGTGGAAGGGCACCAGCGGTGAGTGTGAGGCAGAGCTGCGGCCCCGCTCTGGAGGGGCTGGGCCCGGCAGGCGCTCCGGGGTCCCGGTGTGGAGCGGCCGGAGGGGCCGGGCCAGTGGCAGCAGGTGGCAGCTCTCGGGTCCGGGGCACTCAGTCGGTTTTGCGGTGGTTGTTGTTGAGGACAGGGTGGCCATTGGAGAGGGGCCCGTTCTTGGCCACCTCCTCCTCCTCCTCCGAGTTGTCCGTCTCCTCACGGTCACTCCGCTCATCCTCCACCACCTGTGGGCAGAGGGAAAAGGGGGTTCAGTCAGCAGCCCCCCATTTTCCTGCCGTGCCTCAGTTTCCCCATTGCAACCACCGGTTTCTCCCCACCGAGGGGATTTGGAGAGCCAAGGGCAGTTGGAGTTCAGGATCTGACCCCATCCTGAGTGGGTCCTTGCCCCCATGACGTCCCCATGGGCCCAGGTCCCCTCTCACCTTTCCAGTTATGAACTTCTGGGCCATGCGGATGATGAGGTAGGCCCAGAAGATGTGCAGCGACTGCAGCACCACCATCATGAAGTTGAAGAAATAGTAGCCGAAGAAGGCGGGGTAGAGATCCAGCGGATAAAACACTGTGCAGTGCATGATCCTGCCAGGAAAAGCCACTCCTGTCACGGGCAGAACCAGCCTCCCAGCCCCCAGGAGTCTCCCCAGACCCCTGCCTCAGTTTCCCCCCGTTCCCCCCAGAGCTCACCAGAAGGGCAGGATGACCAGGCGGGTGATGATGAAGACGGCAGCAAAGACGATGAAGATGTTGTTGCAGGTGTTTCTCCACCCGGCGTAGTTGAACATCTTGGCAGACTGGGGAGGGGGCAGAGGGGGTGAGCTGGGGAGGGGGCACAGGATGGAGGACGTGGTGACAACAGGGTGACAGGCTGGTGACACCAACCTCCAGCAGATAATCCGAGGAGTCGTGCAGGGCCATGATGAGCGTCCCGGCACGGATGTAGTTGGCGAACCAGGAGAAGCTGATGAGGATGATGGTGGCCACGTGGTGGATGATTTGCTCTTTGAAGTCCTGTGCCCAAAGCAAAGGGGAGCCTGGCAATGGGGGGGCTACAACAGCCCACAGCAAACCCCCATCCCACAGCCCCTGTGTGTCCCCACATCCTCCCAGCTGATCCCTCCTCCCCACGAGGGTGAAGAAAACCCAGCCAAGGTGTCCCAGGATCTCCCACCCTGCCCAGAGCCCCCACCTTGCGCTTGACATCGGAGGCGATGCTGAAGAGCAGGGACCAGTAGAAGGAGAGCTCGATCATGTAGTACCAGTACTGGGAGGGCAGCATGCTCTGGGGGCAAGGGACAGGTTAGGGGGGTCCTCTGTGTCCCCCAGAGGGGCTTGGTCCCCTTCTGTGGGCACCATCTGGGTGTCTGAGGGACCCCCAAACCCCCAGGGGTGCCAGGAGACCCTCCTGCACCCCCAGCCCCCACTGCTGATCCTGGTGCTCAGGAAGAGCCATGGGATGGCAGCCAGGACAGGATCCATGCTCACCTGGATGGGGTATCCCTTCCACACCTCCCGGAGGTCATAGAACCAGGGTTTCTGTGGGATGGGGAGACAGAGGAGTCAGAGGGGCCGAGGGGGCCAGGGGAGCACGGGGGGGGGAAATACTCACATCCACTATGACAGCCATGCCAGCAATGAAAGCAATAAGGTAAAAGGTGAATCTCCAACTGGAAAAAGGAAGCAGACGGTCCTCAGACGGGCACCAGGGGAGCAGGAGGGAGGAGGACGGACCCACCGGCCCCGGATCCTGCAGCTCCCACCCTCCCAGGCAGCTCCCGGCCAGGCTGGGGCTCTCAGAGCCTCCCAGGGTGGAGGGACAGTGACATCAGGCACACGAGGGGGTCTCACCTGGCCTCCCGGAATTTCTTGAGCAGGCTGGGCCGGTCCTGGTTGCGGCGGCGGCGGAACCAGCGCTCGACCTGGCGCACGGTGCAGCCGCTCTTCTTGGAGAGCATCTCCACGTCGGCCTGGGGACACCGGGACAGCCCCACTGTGTCACACAGCGCTGGCCCTGCCACCCTCAGCCCTCCAGGCACCTCTGGGGACCCCCCAGCCCTCACCTGCTTGGGGTGTTTGGAGGTGGCAGCATAGAACTTCTCCAGCACCGCATTGGGGGTCGCTTTTAACCGAACCTTCTCCTTGACATTCAGGAGCCCGGCCAAGGGGGTGGCCACGTACCTGGGGAAGGAGTTGGGGACATAAACGTCCCCATTTATGTCACCTGGATGATTTGGTGCCATCAAAGCCACCCAGAAACCCACAACCACTCAGTGCCTCACTCCCCACCCTGCTGTGCCTTCTCCAGGGTGGCTTTCGCCACAGGGGAGCCCCCTGGTCCCTCTGTCACGGGCTGTCCCCACTCTGCTGAAGGGTGGCCCCCCCTCCTCTCACCCTCCCAACAAAGCCGGGTCTGTTCCCATTGTTTGCCCAACAAATCAGTCCCTGAACGTGTTTGTGTGGGGAAAAGGGAGCACGTGGGCCTGTGGGACAGGGTCAGGACCCCCGGGGTGCCATGGGCACCCCCAGCTAGGCTGAGCACAAGGTGCCACATCCCAGGGATCAGCCACAGCCCCCAGGGCACAGGGACAGCCGGACCAGGGGCTCAGAATCCATCCCCACCCCCAAGAAAGGGACTCACGTCTCAAAGAGGTGCCGGACAACGAGGAAGAGGAAGGCCAAGGGGAGGGTGATGTACAGGTCAGAGGCTTTGGCATAGACTCGCCCATCCCGGTCCTCCAGGTCAGCCCAGGTGAGGTTTGCCGGGAGCCAGAGCCGTTCCCACCAAAAATAGCTGTACAAGGTCTGAAACATGCTGGGGGAGGGAAAGGGGGAGCGGTGAGGGGGACATCTCTGAGATGGTCCCACCCCGGCCTGTCTCCCACACCCTGGCTGCACCAGGCACCCCAATTTCCACCTCGGCTCCCAGCGAGGACCCGGTGAAAGCCCCGGCGCTCGGCTCGGCACCGAGGGACTTTGTCCCCTGCAGCCCCGAGGTCAGAGGGTGATCATTAACAGGGGCCTCAGTCCTGCCTCCGGCCGCCAGCTCGGGTCCTGGAACCGGCCCGAGGGAAGAGCTCCCGCCTCCGGACTCCGCACGGATGGCAACCCCGGCACTGCCGCGGGAGGAGGAGGAGCAGGAGGAGGGAGAAGCCCCCGAGGATCCCCTCCCGAGAGCTGTGTGCGCATCCCGCGGCTGATCCAAACCCAATTCCCGGTGGGAAACGGAGGCACGGAGCCCACCGCCACCCTTCCAGGCACGGCCCCAGCGCGGGATTAGGGATTTGCTGGCGGCACAATGAGCACCTTTGTGCCTTAAAAAGGCTCCGTTCGGGCCCCGGCAGGGGAAGCGGGGGAGCCGCCCCTGGCCGAGGGGCCAGCGCATCCCGGCTCCCCGTCCCTCTTCCCCGGCCGTTTTTTGGGAACCCCGCGGGGTCGGGATAGGGCCGGTTGGGATCTCAGTCCCGGGGAGCGAATGCCCAGCACGGCGCAGGGACTGTAGCGAGGGACGGGGCGGCTCCGCTCCGCCGGGGGAGGAAGAGGAACCACCGTGGCCGGTTTCGCAAGGGCAGGCGGGAGGGAGGTGCCGCAATTCCCGACTCCCGCGGCCGTGCCGCGGGCAGGTAACGGGAGAGGAGCGTGGGAGGACGGGGTGAGGCCCCGGTCAGGGCCGGCAGCTCCTCGTGCCCCGGGGCGGCGGCAGCACAGCGCCATGTCCCGGCACCGGGGACACCGACCCGGGGCAGGCGGGGGTCACGGCCAGGCCGGCCCCCTCCCGCAGGGGTGATTTTAGGAGCGGTGCTGCTGGAAACCGACAAAATCCTGACGTTTTAAAGTCGTGGATGGAAAAACGGGAGCGGGAGGGCTCCGGGCCCGGGGGCTGCGCGCCCTGCCCGGGCCGGGGGGCAGCGACCCCGGCGGGGCCCGAGGCCGCTCCGGGCCCTCCTGCGGCCCCGGGGGGCCCCTCCTC
>VWZS01002367.1:23950-37618 GCA_013397075.1 Rhabdornis inornatus | reverse complement strand
GCAGCCCCAGGCGTGCCTGGGGGGTTCTGGTCCCGGTGCGGGTTCCGGTGCCGGTACCCCGCTCTCAGCCCGGGCGTGGCCGAGAGGTTCCGGCGGCGGCGCGGGTGGCGGTGCCGGTGCCGGTGCTCCGCTCGCAGCCCCAGGCGTGGCCCGTTGCGGACGCGGCGCAGCTCCCGCCGCCCGGCGCGGCTCGGCCCGGCCCGGCCCGGCACAGCGCCCTCCGCGGGCCCCGCCGGCACTGCAGGGGCCGGGGCCCGGTAGGTCTGGGGGGCCCGGTAGGAATGGGGGGGCCCAGGATCCCGGTAGGAATGGGGGGGCCCGGTAGGAATGAGGGGGCTCAGGGTCCCGGTAGGAATGGGGGGCCCGGTAGGAATAGGGGGGCCCGGGTCCCGGTAGGAATGTGAGTCTCCAGGGTCCCAGAAGGCCTGGTGGATGGTTCTTGAGGTCCTGTTAAGGCTGGGAGTCCCCAGATGGGAGTGGAGGGGTTGAGGTTTCCAGGAGCGCTGGGGGAATCCCAGGGGACCAGGGAGGGCTGGGGGGCCCCAGCAAGTCCCCGTTATGCTCCCATTTGCCTCGGAGCCTTATGCCCGCTTTTTCCATGGATACACCAGAGCCCGAGGGGCACCCAAAGGCGTGGGAACCCCCGGACCGCCCTGCAGCCCGTGCTGAGTGGTTTCACCATTTCCAGCTCGGTGCCCTTCCGCTTGCAAAACATCTGGTGGGCTGGTGCCACCACCAAGGTCCTGTCATTGCCACTGCCACCATCCTGCCACCGCCACAGTCCTGCCATTGCCACCACCAAGGTCCTGCCATTGCCACATCCTGCCACAGCTGCTGGCACAATCCCGCAGCTCCAGCCACTGGCCAAACTGGACTGTGACCTCTGGGGTGTCCCCTCCTGCAGGTCCCCATCCCACTGGAAGGTCCCACACAGAAGACACTCCTGTATGAGCCCCAGAGTGTCCCTTCCTGTATCAGCCCCCAAATCCCAACCATCCCCACTACTCCCACTCCAGAAATGCTGAACAAGGCAGCACTGTCCCCACTCAGTCGGGTCTGTGTCCCACGCCTGTCCCCAGCCATCGGGTAGCCCTGGCTGATAATACCCAAGTGTTTGTGACCTCATTTCAGCTGAAGAGTGGTTTTTTTTTTTCTTTTTTTTGGTGTTTGTGCTGCCAGAGGACATTGTCCCCGTTGCAGCTCTCCCAAAACTGTAGAGCCCAGAGCAGTGTCCTCATTGCCACATCCCCTTGGGGGTTCAGCCCCAGGTCCCTTCTCAGAGAGGGACATCACAGTCTTTGGACTGTCACGTGTGAGCAGGTGACCCCCAAGAGCAAGGAGACGGGTGACATCCAGCTTCTTATGGGGGTGCTCAGCCAAACTGCACCCCACGGCCCCGGGGACCCCCAGAAACACAGCAGCTCAGCCCCTTGGAGGGATCAGCATCCTCCAAAGGGCTCCCAGCTGGAATTTTCCCTGAGTGCTGGAGGGGCTGAGCTGAGACCAAGGGTCTATTTTGGAGCAGGAACATGGGATCCTCTTTGCCCATGACAGCAATGGGAGGAGGAGGAGGAGAAGGAGGAGGAGGAGGAGGAGGCAGAAATAATCTGGATGAAAGCCAAGTACTGGCAGAGCTGCTTGGCACCATCAGAAATGAGCTGCACGCAGGGAACAGGGGGGGAAAGGGAGGAAAAAAAACCCTAAAGCACCAAAAGAATGTTGATCTCAGGCAAAGCCCAGGGAGAGGAGGGCAAGGGCTGCTCTCAGCCTCTCAGGTGTGTGAATCTGGCCCATGCCACCCAAAAATGCTGTTTGGGGTCTCAGTGGTGCTGATCCCCTGGTCTGAGGGGTTGCATTGGGGTTTCCTTTGCTGCCCCCCAACACCCGGTGTCAGCTGTGGGTGAAGGTGGGGTGTGAGCTGCCCTCACCCTGGGTGAAGCCCCCTTAGCCCTGGCAGTGATGCCAGTTTTGGGTGTCTCCTATTTCTAGTTCCACGTCTGGCTTTGGCCACAAAGCTGGGATATTTTTGCCGTGTGACCTTAGGACCAAATACCCTTAGTCTCAGAATAAAGACAAAAAAAAACACAACACATTTTTTTGGGTTTCTTTAAGCCAAATTTCCCTGTGTTTGACCTGCAGAGTGCCCTCCCAAGGTTTGGGGGTACCACAGCACCCGATATCATCACATGCAGATAAAATAAGTATTTCCCAGCTCCTTGCAGACTGAATATACCCCGTTATTCCCCCCAACACGGAGCTGACGGCTTCAGGAGTGACCTGGGAATTGCTGGAGGTTTAATATATCCTCATCTTGAGGGTCCAGCGCGCAAGATCCCACCTCCCCCTCCCCGCGCCTCCGCCCCTGCCGTCCTCCCCCTCCCTGGCGCGGGTGGGAGCCGCTGACTCATCTGCCATCATCATCATCATCATCATCATCCTCCCCCCACGAGGAAGGGCAGCTCGAGGGGCTGCATTGCAGACCCAGCCGAGGCAGCAGACAAAAGCGACGCTGCAGCTCCCGCGGCTCCCGGCACAAAGCGCCGAGCACCGAGCTCCTCACTCCGCTCCGCAGGTAAGGGATGCGAGCCGCCAGGATGCTCTGCCAGAGGATGCTCGTTATTCGGGAGAGGATTTGGGTAGAGGGAGGGTGTTGGAGTTTCTTTTTCAGGGGGGATTAAGTGGATAAAGGTGGTTTTGCTTGCATGGGATGAGCAGACCACACTGATCCCGTGGGAAATGCTCTTTTTCATGGGTGACATGCGACACAAGAGGGGTTTTCCCCACGTTCATTCCCTTTTACTGGATATTTGATTATTTTACTTGCCACTAAACTCTCTTTTCCCCTCTCTTGTCACTAAACTCACATTTTTCACCCTTTGAAGCTTAAACATCCCTGTCCGCAGCCCCCATCACCATTAATAATTCTCTGCAAAAAACTCCCAGATAGATCTCTAGGGATGGACCCCCAGGGATAAATTCCCGGGGAAGAGACTATTTTAAAGTCTTGTGGCTTGGTTTACCCGGAGGAGGTGACACAGGAGCCTTTCATAGCCTCTGAGTGACATCCAGAACCTTAAATTTAGCAGCTGGTCAGCCCTCATCGCACAGACAGGGCATGATCCAAAGAATGCCTGAATCATCCTGGGGAATTCTGATTTCCGAGATTTAAGACAGGGAATCAGCAGGAAAATGAGGATGTTTTGAGTTAGTCTGCTTTTTCCCCACCTCCGATGCCAGTCGAGGAGGTGAATGACATAACCCTGCCAGGCAGTGACTCAGCTCCTGCCGCGGGAGAAGCTGATCCGCGTCTTGTCCTGCTCTTTCCCCGTTTTTGGTGGCTCGGGGTGGGGCTGCAGAGGGAATTCTGCAGCAGGGATGGAGGGATGGCACGGCAGGGATGGGTGGGGTGTGGTGGGAATGCCGGGCGAGGCTCCTTCCAGCCCTTTCTAGAGGGTTCAGGGAGGGAGGGATGGGGTGGGATCGGGGGCTGCACAGGGACTCCGTGGGGATTCAGCACAGGGAAAGGTGTGGAAAAAGAGTTCATTTGGATGCTGCTTTTTTGGATGGTGCTGGCAGGATGGATTTCGGGAGGAGCAGTTGGGAAGGGGACAATCCCCGCCCTGCCCTCCCCTGCCACGCTGCTTGCATGGGGAAACTGAGGCACGGGGTGACAAAGTCCCTTGGATTTGTAATCCCTCCAAATCTCGGTGCGGAGAAGGGCTGTGCCCAAGGCCGTGGATAAAACTCTGGCAGAGCTCGAGCTTGCAGTTAGACCCAGCCTAGAGTCAAACCTCCACGACCCCATGCTCTCCTACACCACCAACTCCTTTTTGGGGATTATCCTATGGGATGGGGCCAACACGGCAACACCTGAGATTTCTGGCCACTTTGGGGCAACTCCTGTGCCTTTGGTAGAGCTTTTCTCTTCCTCTTCTTCCCCCTCATGCCCTCCACAGCCTGAAAATGCTGGACACCATCAGCAGCCAGTACGACTCCTTCATCTACTGGAGGATGCCGATCCCGCGGCTGGACATGGCCGAGCTGGAGGGGCTGGGGCTCGCAGACATGGCCCTCTACAAGCCCAAGGGAGGGCTGGGCAAGCTCGGGGACCGAGGCAGCCAGGACCTCTCCCAGGAAGAGGACAGCCTGCTGCAGTTCAACAGCTTTAACTTCTGGCGAGCTCCCATTGCCAGCATCAGCTCCTTCGATTTTGATTTAATTTGAAGCCCTTCCTGCCCCTCCTCACCCCCCCTGCTCTCTCTCTTCCCGCCAGGCATGCCAGGATTTGGTTTTGTTATCAGTTTTGGAGGCTGTTCGGTTGGGTTTTTTTTTTTGGTTTCTGGTCAGTTTTGCCATCGCTAATTTGCTCAGCAGTTCACCATGGCCTTGATGGTGACGGGCTCCCCAAAAATCTCCAACCCCTCCCCACCCTCTCCCCCTTTTCCTCCTGGAATCACAACGGTGCAGGTGGGAGGGCAACAGCATCAGGGGCAAACACGAGGGGAAGGGGCAGAAACAACCCCCCCCCATTGCCCCTCTCTGTTTCCAGAGGGTTTGGGAGGTGCCACCCCCCCGTGCCAGCGTGACTATGGCTGTCCCCACCCTGGGTGACAATTCCTCAGCTCAATTCTCGTGTGCTTTTTTAAGAAACTCATTTGTGCAAACGGGGCGCTGGAGGAGCAATGGGAATCGCTCTCATTTTGGAGAAAGCATTGACACTCTGTGCTCCCCTGGCCCAATTTCTCAAAAATCCGCTTTGTCCTTTAACTTTCCCCTCGGGAATTCAAGGTGGAAGAGGCAGGGATGTGCCCAAGATATCAGCACAAACCTGCTCCTTGAGAAAAATAATCACTTTGAGCCTTGTGGTATGAGCCCAAGCAGAAAAAAACGATGTCCAGGAGGGTAAATAGACATGGAAATGTTCTCACCTTGCTTGGTGGGGTCAAGGCTGCGTGTTTATTGCCCCAAATTTGATTTTTTCATCCTTCTTTTATGCCCCATGAGGTTTATTCCCAGTCTGGAACAGGCACTGGGTACATCGTGGGGTCTGGAAGGGTGATGGGGCAGAGCTGAAAGATGGAGAATTTAGTTTGATCTTACCCCCAGATGAAAATATGGCAGGTTTTCCACCCACTTAATCGATCCCTTTAATAACAACAACAATGCTGCATTCATTCAAGTGGAAGCCTTGAGTTTTCTCCGGGGAGATTTTCACCTGCTGAGGTTTATTTCTGAGCATCATCTCAAAATGGGGGGAAAAACCCAACCTGGAATAATTTTTGGCTTTTAAACAGGTTTTTGCGCTCCCCAAGATTGTTTTCAGGGATTGGTTTGCCTTCTTGAATGTGCTTTTTTTGGGTTTGATTGGGATGAAGTGATGTGGAGCATCCCAAAATCATCCTGAGAGTTGGGGGGTATGTGGATGGGGGCAGGCTGAGGCAGCACTTAAAAGGTGCCAGAAATAGGCAAAAATCAGAAAAATCTGCATTCTGTTGTGAAAATTGGATGCAGCTCTCCTGTAATCTCCAGAAATAATCAAGTGTGCTGATTTTGAACCATCTGTGTAAAACAAGAGGTGAAAAATGTAAACTCTCCTCTGCAGAGCTGTTTGTGTTCTTGGCTATGAAAACCTGCAGAAGTATTTATTATGAAACTTTAAATTAAATCAGTTAAAAACATACACGTTCCTGTGGACATGTAGGCTGACATCGAGTTCTTTGGCATTAAAATGTCTCAAATCTCTTTTTGGTGAGCTGAGAACTCACCCCTATGTCTTTGGACTTACTGTGGAAGACTTAAGCATGGAAAAACTAAGCCTAAAGGATTATTATAAGCACATTAAGAATATTATTCACACTTCAGCTTTTCCAAGCCCCACAGGAAAACACCCCAGAGAATAAATAGGCTCCAGAGCTCCAATTTTACCTCAAAAAAGAGCATTTTGGGCAAGTGAGAGGCACCCAAGGGGACAACAGGCCTTGGAGAGGGGGATTTGGCAGCTTGAGTTAAATCCTGGACTGGAAGGCACTCAGAGAGGACGGGTATGTTCAAACTACTGAAATACACACATATAAACAGAGATATACTTACTAACCCTACATAACAAAGTTCCAAAAGACATCAAAAGCACGCACCTCACTGAGGCGCCGCCGCCATTTTGTACTTGGCGCAAAAACGCCTCTGCCGGACCTACTTCCAGGGACGCGTCACGGCGATCCAGCTCTACCGATTAATATCCTTCCGCCGGGGGAAAGCACTCCCTGTCGCGAGGCTCGCGACGGCCCCAGGGCGGGGAGGAGGGCGGAGAAAAAAAGGAGAAATTCCCAAATTCCCCACAGTTCCCGCTGCGGCAGAGCGCGAGCAGGATCAGCCCCACCTTGTTCTGCCTCCTCCGAGGACTCTTTTGTTGCGTGTCATATATCCTTCCGCCGCGTCGCGGGCTCGCTGCCGGGGCCGCCATTTTGTGAGGCAGCGGCGGGAGGGGCGGGGCGGGCGCGGGCCCGTGAGGGGCTTCGGGGAGCGCCGTGAGGGGAAGGGCTGCGATCCTGGGGGTCTGAGGAGGGAGAACCCCTGAGAGGCGCTCAGAGGACTCCAAGTGAGGGAGTGGGCTAGGCCGCCCTCTGAGAGGGGCGATCTTGGGGGTGTGAGGATGAGGGGCAGCCGTGAGGGGTTCAGAGAACTCCCACTGAGGGAGGGGGCTGGACGACCCTCTGAGAGGGGCGATCTTGGGGGTCTGAGGAGGGAGGACCCCTGTGTGGTGGACGCTCACCCAGAGAACAAATCCCATCACACACATCCCGTCTCGCCCTTCATTCTTGCACGAGGGCAAGGTCTCAATCTCTTCCCTTCAGCAAACGCCAAAACCACCTCAGGTAAGGTCTGAGGGGACCTCGAGTGTGAAAACGTTGAGATAACAAACCCTAGGATTGCTCTCCAGTAGAGGGCAGATGGGTATTTAGGAAAGGGAAAATGCTGAAATGTGGCCAAACACGCTCAACTGCTGCTTCCTGCCCCAGAATGTTTTCGCCAGGCCAGGCGAGGGAGGAGGATCCCAGCACTGGTGTAAATAAATAAAGGTGGTTCCAGTGTCAGTGGCTACTGGCCGTGGGCCTGCTCCAGGCCTGGAGAAAATGGATTTGGCTGTTTGCAGCAGAGGAATAATGAGAATTCCTACCTGTGCCAAATCCTGAGAATAGAACCGTTTGCTCTGCTCTTTTACTGCCAGTGCTGTTTTGCTTCGTGTCAACATTGAGTAAGCAAATTCCTGGATAAGCAGGTCTAAGGGATGTGTAGATTACTCCTTATTTATTCTATCCCATGTTAGATGGAAATAAATAGGTTTCACGTTGTTCCTTGTGCCTTATTCTGGCGGGGAAATCTCACTCGATTTAGTTCTAAGAGCAAATTTTTTTGAGTAATCCCAATTTTTCTAATCACTCATAAAGTGAGTTTTGTGCATTTGGGGAAACCCAAACTGTTGTTTCTCTGCAGTCTTGAGGCTACTGAAAAGTTTTGGGAAGCTTTTTGGCCTCGCCCTGCAAGCACTTCTGCATGTGAGTAATTCTTCGGTGAAGTGGGGCTGTTCACCTGTGTGAATGTTTGCTTAGCAATCAGAGAGAACTTTTGAAATCCAAGATTCTGACATTCCCACCCAGACCTCTCTGCCTGTGCCACAGCAGCACCCCAGCCCTGCTCTCAAAGCTTTCACAGCCTTGAAGCTCTGAAAATCCCTAATTTAAACGGGGAAAAAAAAATGGTCCAAAGTGTTCCTGGCACAGATCTTCAGTCGAGGATATTCCACAAACCCAGAGGGGACTGAAATTCAGGATTTTTGTACCCTGGGTGATGCTCAGTGTCTGCAGACAGATCTGGCTCTTTACCTTTACCCCAACACGCTGCCCTCCGCGTGGAACTGCCCCAAAATATCCCAGGATTTTCCCTTGACACTTCCAGTGGCAGGAATGGCTCAGGAACAGCTGTGTCTGCTGCTCTGAGAGGTGAATTTTGTATTTCCCACGAGATGGCATCAGCAACCACTTTAATTTTAACAAAAAACATGTAATTTAACACTTCCAGATAAAGATTTTTCTCGTCTCTCTTCTGTTTTTAAATGGGAACAGCATCTTTAGCTAGGCTGGGGGAACCTGGTTACAGGGTGCTGAAAACTCCAGGCTTGGGCTGTTTTCACCTGCCAACCCAAGTATTCCATGAAACAAACCTGATAAACTTGCTGAATCAGGTTAAAAAAAGAGAGAAAAAACAGGTTGGAAGGGTTAAATGAGAAGAACTTTAGGTGAACTTCCCTCTGTGTGCCTATAATCTGTTAATCTACACCAGTGCTGAGGAACAGGATCTCTTTTTTTCCCTTTTAAAGAGGAATTGTGGGGTCTCTGCACTGAGCTTGCGCCCATTTAGGTAATTTCCTGTCCCATTCTTACAAAGTCTGCATTGAATAGGAGCTACTACGGTCAATTGCAGGAAGAAACATTGTTTTTGGGGCTAAGAAGCCTTGTTTATCTCATTTCAGCCAATATCCCACTGTAGAGAGCGTGCTTTTTGGGTGATTTATTGATTTAATCCCAGTTCAAACTTAATTAAAGAAACAGTGATGAATACCAATAGAAATAACTTAATTCTTATTAAATTTTAAATGAACCACCATGTCTGATGTTACCATATGCAGCCCTTGATGTGCTTTAACAGTTATTTAAAAAATAAATAATAAAAATGAAAACCTACTGCTGCAGAAATGGATTGACTGTAACATACAAACCTGGATAAATAGTTCGGAGTTAAATTGTCTCAAATGTTTCCTGTCCCCATGTTGAGGCTCTGATAGCTCCTTCTTAGAGAAAGGTTTGCATTGTTTTTCTAAATCATCCTTTATGCTGTTTGACCTTTAATTAACTTTGGATTTAGGAATTTGATAAAGTGGAAGTTTATCTAATCCCCTCACTTCTCAATTCCGTTCTCTTCCCCAAAGCTAAGCATTTTTTTTTTTTCTAGAGTCTAGAGACAAGTAATTTAAATTCTTGAAGCTGCTGGTGCCACAGCACTGATTCCTTGACCCGTGGTGCTCGAGTGTTTTCCTCTCTGGCACCCAGCACAGGTCAGGTCCCAGTTTCCTGCACTGGGAGCAGGATGCAGCCAAGGGAAGGGGCAGGGAAGGAAGCTTTGCAGAGCCAGGGCTGCTGAACTGCTGCCTCCAGTCCCAGGGCTTTTCATTTGCGTGCTGGTCCTTATTAGTGTGCACAAAATAAAATTACTAAGGCTGGAAAAGACCTCCAAGACCATCCATCCAGCCTTCAAATGGCCTTGGTGAACTTGGAGGTTGTGTTTACCCTGAAAACTTTGTTTTGCTGAGCTGTAGTGGTGTTATTTTCCTTCTCCTGCTAAAACCTACTGTATTCCCACATTGTTTTCCCTAATCCCAGGAGTCTCAAGCCACACACTCGAGCCTTTCCCCTCCAGTTTCTATTCAAGGAAGAGAGAAGGAAACCCTGACTCTTTTCTCTGGTGTTTGCTTTCTTTCCCGAGGTAAGAGGGAGGAAGTGGTGGAAGCAGAGGCTGTGGATTGTGCCACCCCCAGTGCCATTGTCCCCAGTGCCATTGTCCCCACAGCCCCGTCCTCCCCTCCAGGGCGGGCAGGGAGATGAGGAGCAGCAGGGTTCAATCCCAAAAGGAAAAGGTTCCAGCTCTTGCGGTGAGCCTGTGGAGCTCCCACACTCTGAGTGTCCGTGGGGCTCCTGCCGGCGCCGGCGGTTCGGTGCCACTTCAACCACGCTGGAATATTTTGGGTTTTTCCTGGAAACCCAAGGCCCTCAGGACAAGAAATGCCGAGTTGGCCGTTGTGTCTTTGGCAGAGACTGTTCCTTTATCCTGTGGGGAACATCCCGGTCTGGGAGTAAATCATCCAACTGATGATTTACAAACTCCAACCTGTTATTCCATCATTTATCTCAAACTTGGTGCTGTGCTGTGAATATCAGCCTCAGGCCACCTTGTCCTGCCATTAAACCGCCCGGGGCACTGTAATCTCGATATTTTATGAGACTGATACAAATGGTGCTCAGTAAAGCAGGGCACAGCTCCAGAGCTCTGTTTTGTTTCCTCAAGGGATGTCATTCCCCAGCCTTGCCTACTACCGCCAATTCTTGCAGCGTGTCCCAGGGATACTCGATTATTTGGATTAACTTCGGGGCAGGAAAAGAGGATTAGGAAGCAGAGCCGCTCTTTAATGCGTGCACGGAGACGGGTTACATCAGTTCTGTCTGTTTGCAGACTTGCCCTGCTGAAAAACAATTTTCTAAAGCTGTTAATTATTCTGAATTATTTGCCAAATTACTACAAATCATTCCTGGCTTGGGACCCACCAGGAAAACAAAGGGGGAACTGTTTAGGTGGCACTACCTTCAGTCACTCACATGAGCTTTCTCCTCTCTGCTTGGCCAAATTCTGCCTTCCCAAAGCAAAAACTCATGTTTACAGATTTAAAATATTTATTCTTTGGAAATTTGCAGCTCTTGAATGTGCTTAAAAGCTGTTTGGGAGCTTAAAGATGGGAATTATCCAGGAGAGCTTTCTATTCCTCTCCTTCACCCTGTCTGGGCTGGAAGTTCCATTCCTGAGGCATCAAAATGACTTTTTTTTTTTTTAAAGGAGAAAATTTTTGACTTTGGATTCTGTCAGCCCCATTGGGGTGAAACACTTGGGTATTTCACACTTGGAATTGTCTCCTAAGAGGAGAACAAAGAGTGGATGACTCCAAGGAGCACAGGGTGGATGCTCCTGGCCTGAACCTGACCATGCTCCGAGCTCTGCCAAAGCCCCTCGGAGCAGAGCTGGGCCCGAGGGTCTCTCTGGGACACACGTGGAGCTCAGGGGTTTTACTGGGATGATTTGGGATTCCCAGTAGGAGCTGGGCATAATCCAGGTCTCAGCAATAAAGCAGGAATGGCTCCTCATCCCTCTTTTGGGAGGAAAAATGCTCCTCTCATTTCTCTCCCAACTTTTCATCGCTGGCAACTCTTTTATTTTCTTTGCACCTGGTTCCACCTCCTTCCAACCTTTGAAATCCATGCAGGTGGGATCTCACCTACCTTCCCACCTGTCCCTACGTGCTGTGGGATCATCCACCAGCCTGGACACCATCACCTCCTAATCCTGGCGTTTGCAAAGGAAAATCGTTCCTTTTTCCTCTCTTTTTGGTGAAATCCGGGGCCAAGAGCTGCCCCCTCCAGCCTCCACTTCCTGCCGTGCCAAAAAGTGCTTTGAAGCCTTGACCTGCAGAGATCCAAAGCTTTTCCACAAAATTTCATCCAGCCAGGTGATCCGGCGGCTTATTCTGGGATGTCAATACCTGCATTGTTGGGAATGGGAAGAAATCCCACTGTGCCAAAGCAGCTGGATTAGTGCTGAGCTGCCTGGGAATTCCAGCCTGAACACAGACCTTGTGCAAGGGCCTGCAAATCCCAGGGACCAGACCTGGAATGGCAACAAGAATATTCCCTTGGCGTGTTGCTTTAAACATTTGCAGAGGAGTAGAAGGGATTTTTCCCTTTTAGCCATGACTTTCTTCTTCCAAAATGGTTGATTTTTGGGTTGAGGCAACGTTGAATGTTTGTCACACGGAGCATCTCATGCTCTCAGGGAAAACCATCCTTCACCTGTTTGTTTCAGGAAGAATTTGAGGGAGTTTTTCATCAAAACACCTAAAATAAAAAATTCCTTGGTTTTAGAATATTTATGCAAATATTCTACTTCCCACGCTGGCCAGTGGTGTAAACTGGTGGCACATGGAAATCCAGACAGCCTGGGAGTCTGGTTGTCTTTGGAGATACAAATGTCACTTTTTTAAACTAAAATTTCTATTTTTAAAGAACTAAAACCTTTTTTAACATGCAGCTGATCTGTATTGTGCCTTCCCCACTGCCACCCTCAGTTATTGCCATCCTTCTCCCCAAAACAGGTGATTTTGAAAAAAATCCCTTCAGCTGGGATAAAAACTTCCCCTTTGGAAGAGGAAATGAAAAATAAAAAGTCCATGGGGCTCATGGGAACTGGTTTGGGTTATTTTTGGAGGAAATAAAGCTGAGGATGTTGTCACCTTTTGGAGGGGCATCCCCTGATTTAATTTCTGGAAGTATCCGTGTATCAAAGCCAACCAAAACCGAGAAGGATTTGATCTTTGCCTGGAATTCAAACCCAGCTCTTCCACAGAAAAACACCAGGAGCTTTTTAGGCCAAAAGCAGCATTTTTCTGGTCAGTAAATTCCGTCCCACGGGAGCCCCGGCCGGGCTGTGCCGCGTCAGGGATTCCGTGCCTGCGCCTCCTCCGGCCCCGCGCCGTTCCTGGGCCTGCGTGGGCCGGAGAGCCCTGCCTGTCCCATGAGCACATTTTGGGGTTCATTAGCACCCTTTGGGGTTCGTTAACACATTTTGGGGTTCCTTAGCACAGTTTGGGGTTCATTAGTACCCTTTGGGGTTCATTAACACAGTTTGGGGTTCATTAGCACCCTTTGGGGTTAGTTAGAACACTCTGGGGTTAGTTAGTACCCTTTGGGGTTCATTAGCACAGTTTGGGGTTCATTAGCACCCTTTGGGGTTAATTAGACACGTGTTTCTCTCCTGTTGGCAGTAACCAGCTCCGAGCGGTTTCCGTTATCCCAGATCTGTGCGAATCCGGCTGGGATGAGCGGAGGAGGCCACGGAAACCCCAACTCTGTCCTCAGATGTCAGAGCTGGGGAGTGGGGCTGAGTGTAGGGAACCCTCCCTTCACCCCATCCCCTTCTTGGGGCATGTTAATTATTTGATTAATCTGGACTTTTATTGTTTTGATCACTGAAGAACTCTGGGACAGATTCCTGAGTTCTGGGACAAGAACACAAGGGCTTGCCCCCCCCTTTTCTACCAAGAAAATGCTTTGGAATGCAGAAATTTCAACACTGACGCTCATTTTTTTGTTCTGTATTTTTTATTAAAATCCTGTGCCACTGTTGCGGTGCCCTGGCCCAGCCCCGGTCCTACACAGTAGGATGGGCTGGGCCATGTGTCCCCCTTCCGGGTGTCCCCAAGGGGGTGACAGTAACTCCCATCCCCCCCGAACAGAAAATAAATTAGAAATAATAAAAAAAAACCAAAACCAGCAGGATGGGAGACATGGAGACCTTGTCACTGCAGTGTGGGGACACGGGGATCCCTGTCACCTCCGGGGAGACACAGGGATCCCCTCACCCTGCTGGGGGCTGTCCTGGTGACAGGGGGACCCTCACGGCTCCACAGAGAGCTGGCCCGGGGGGACCCTGCAGCCCGGGGAGGGGAAGGTGACAGCTCGGGGTCCCCCAGCCGCAGCCGGGCTGTCCCCAGAGGCTCTCAGGGCCGCCCCGGGGCCGCGGGCAGCAGCAGCGGTTTGGGGAGCAGAGGGGGTTTCAGGGACAGGGAGCGCTCCAGGGCCCCGGGCCGGGGTCCCCAGGCCGAGCCCCCCGGTGTCCCCAGCGAGTGCATGCGGGTCAGGCCCCGTGCTGGCCCGGGGGGGCTCACGGGGATCCCCCCCAGCGAGCGGCTCTGTGCCAGCGGCCGCCGCGGGCACGGGGGACTGTCGGGGGGCACGTCCACCCGCACCGGGGCCCGGTCGTGGGGGCCCAGCGGGGGCCCGGGGCCCGCGGAGC
>VWZS01002366.1:174057-262004 GCA_013397075.1 Rhabdornis inornatus | reverse complement strand
AAAAATAAAAATAAAAATACTCTTTGGCCACCAACTTTGGCCAAAAGTTTTACATTAGTAAGGCAGTAATGCACCAGCTGTGGAAATATGTCTCAGGTTAGATGTGAAAAACAGTAAATATAACAAAAAGAAGAGGCATCTTGGAATCTTTCTGTTTTTGTGATACCATCTATCCTACTCCCAAATTTAACCTAGCAAAGCAGGTGAATCAATAATGCCTTAAATAGTAAATGAGAGATGTTTTTCAAGCATTTAGAAAGAATGTTTTGACTTGTTTCTATTTGTTTTACAAAAAACTCAGGTTTCCTCCCTCCCTTTTCTTATCCATTCTTACAGTGGAGGCAAGAAATAAATGCCTTGTAATATTATCATGAAGAATGCAGTCAGAGCACCTTCAAATGCTGGTTTTTAAGAAGAAAACCCAGGTGTTCAAATGACACCAAAGGAAAGCTTCATTCCCAAGTCTCTCAGGAGTCCAAGTGACCCTGAGGGCAGGAAGCAAGTGAATGTAAAACGAGTGGCCTACAAGTGCCTCAGGAAAACAGCACTGAACCTGCGTTTCACAAATCACTGTGACCCTGCAGCAGCACACAAGTGACAAGCATCATTTCTGGGGCACGTCCCCAAGGACCTAATCCTGACCTCTGCCACATTAGTCTTGTGCAGGTGTCCCTAAAGCAACTGCAGACAAGCAGCAGCTGATTTGCATCAGGAACTTGGGGTAAAAAAATTAAATAAATGAAATCAAACCCTGCAGATTATAAACACACATTATTTATAGTACGAGGTTATCGCTCTGCTATCTCAAGTTTTAAGTGTGTTCACTCGGAGTTTAAACTTTTGTTTTACTACTTAAGAGCAAATAAAAAGATTCTGGGACTAACAAAGGAAAACTAACTTCAGGTATCTGCATTCAAGTAAGAGTAAAGTGAGATTTTGGTAGTGAGTGCAGCTGGGCTTTAGCAGCAGTGCTGTGGGGACCCCTTGTGTTCCAAGATTTAAGCGAAGAAATTTGTTCCTGTACAGACTGTTGGTGCTCGAATCTTTAATATCAATTTCTTCCAGTTCCAGGCACGTAGAAGAATAAAGTCTGCTTCTGTTTACACCAGGATAATCCCAATTGCATTCCACTGTTTTCAACTCTGTTATTTAATTCCAGCATTGGTGAAGACACATGAGAGGGAGACAGAGCAATGCCTAGCTAGCAGCACCTGAGGATGAAATTTTAAAGCTATTAAGTTCCCAAATCCCTCAGTTCACTTGGAAAATCTCAATCTCAAATAGATTTATTTAGTATTTCCAGAATTTTCTCTCTTTTGTGTTCAAAAATTGTTACTGAGACACAAAAAGCCATGAGACGATGAGATTTACAAATGAGTCACATCTTAATTCTTTCCCATTGTTTCTCTGCTTTTGAGATTTTTTTTGTTTCAAGCCCCTTGAAATTACTCAGGGATCATCGTGATTATGCCTCAACCTCCCTGAAAGGAGCAAAAGCAAAATCAGTTATAATTAAGTCTGGATGTATGAAAATAATCCAAGAATTAGTAGGGAGGTCAGATTCCTCTGTTGCAACTGAGCTGTTGGGACAAGTATTAAAAACATTTTTCCCAGTTCTGGTGTCCCCAGTTAAAAAAAGGAAAAGGCATTGGGAATTCCAGCAAGAGGTCAAAGGAAAACAGTAAGACAGTGCTCAAGGACTGGAAAAAAGCCTCAAAGACCAAAGACACTTCAGTGCACCAAGAAAACTTCAGTTTCTCCTGTTCTCTGCTTAATCAAACCAAATCCTTTTAAGGATGGAACATTAACATGTTTGCTCAATGGGCAAACCTCACTGGGATGTGATTTGTAGGAGATCATAGTAAATAACACAGAGATCCTTCTGGCCTCAAAGTCCATGAAATTTGGATTACTTTTTTCCACAATCAGAAAAACCAGGATATTTTTACAAGAACGATTTCTCTAATTCCCATTTTGTCCCCTCATTTCTAGCACTGTTTTCAAGCTGACTCAATGACTTAAGATATATCTAATAAAGAAACTTAGTAACATTGATTTTCACTTACATTTCATTCCTATTTTCCCTGTTATTTTATGAAGAACATTTGCATGCATTAAAAAATTAAAAAAAAACAAAATCTGTTTAGGGAAAAACAGATCCTGGGCCAATTCTTTTCCCTTTGAAGTCATCAACAGTTTTGCAAGACTTCCAGGAGCCAGTCACTGGGCTTTCTACCATGTGATAGCTTGCAATGGCTAAATATAAGCCTGTGAACAATCTTGTCAGGACATCAAGTCCAGTTGGGTGTTCAAATCTGATCATTTGGTTATATAAAATTTGGACACTGAACTGAGCAAGGCCGTAACTTCACCTAAGTCTTTGCTGTGGGGAACACACTTAAGATACACCAAGTCTATCACAACGAAAGGAGTTACCCATCAGGGCAAAAACATAAAGCAATGAAGTTAAAGCTCAATTCTAAATAATAATGTAATTTAGGCCTCCCATTCCAGCAGCAAGGCGCTTAATTCCTCCCAGGACTGCTGCTGCCAGATTGCTCTAATCCACTTCCAGCTGCGCTACTGCTCCTGTGTGCGAGCATGGGAGCTCGGCTGGGAAACAGAACAAAGCATCCCAGCAAAGCCAGCAGCACTTGGAGGAATATTCAAACACACAGGGGAAATAATTCCCTCTTAAAGGAGCGTGTCTGCCAACTACTGTTCCCATTGCAAGTGTTGTCCTCTAGTTCTGGCCATGCATATAGGCCCTGACTCAGCAAAGGCTTGAGAAAGTGCCTTAATTTCATCATGTCATTAACCTTGTTGACTTCAGCATGTTCTAAAACTTTAAATTATATAAATACATATATTCTTTCCTTTTTTTGTCTCTCTTCCTCCCTATGGTATTCTATGCCTTCAAAGTTGCTTCAGCACAGATGTATCAAAAAATTGTGTCTGTTAGTAAATTTACTGCAAATATTTACTATTCCCAGAATGGCTGCATCTATGACTGTTAACCAGGCACAACAAGTCCCTGCCTTGGAGAGCCTGCAGTCTGATCACATCTGGACTTACAAAAAATGTTCCTTTTGTGATGTTTTCAAATAGTGGTTTTTCACATTTCCATCAGGAAATCTTCTTTCCTCAATTAGCAAGGTCTTAGAAGATGGAAAGTTCAGAAATATTCCCTTCTAAGGTACATATTTCTCAGATTAAGGTGATGGTGTGTTATCATTTTAGAAAACTGAAAACCTCTTCCTTTTAATGGCATAACATTTCAGTTCTCAGTTTTGGAGGGTCAAAAGATATTGGTCCTTAAAACTGTCACTGGTACCAGACAGAATATTGATGGCTCTGGGCCTCCAGCCAGCATGACTTTGAGGAGAACTTTCAAAAAGCTATTTCTCAAGAAAACTTATTTTGCAAACTGTTGTTCCTGGGCATTTTAGTCTTTGATTACTGGGCAGAAAACAGATAAAGCAATTTGGGACAGATGAGAAATGCAATTTGCAGCACTTCTTAACAAGTTAGCACAAAGCTACACCACAGTTTTAGTGGTCTTTATATGTGTGTTTTTATAAGGAGACAGAGTGAACAGTTTTATTAACATATCATGAGTGAGTTATATGGGTCATCCCAAATGAATGGCAATAAAAGCTTTATATCACACTCACCAACATGTATTTGGTACTTTATGTGCCACAAATGTTGCAGAAAAGCTATTTTACATATGTTTTAAAGACTGGGTATTTTTTATATTAGGGCTGGTTTTGTAAAGTTGCCAAGCACTTTAGCTACCATGAGCCCAACATTATTCAGCTCAGGGGGAGTAATAAAAACTTGTTTAAAATGTTCTGAAATAGCTTTGCTTTTCTTTTTTTGTGCTTCAAAAGGCCAAAATTAAAGAATCGTGGAATCAGCATGGAATCAGCATGGAATCATGGAATGCCCTGGGTTGGAAGGGACCTTAAAAGTCATCTATTTCCAACCTCCCTGCCAGGGGCAGGGACAACTTCCACTAGAAGAACTGTCATCCTGACATGTTCCATTGTGAAGTAAGTCCTTTTCTCTAAATCAATTTTAAAAGCTCTTTCTAGTCCTTCCTGGTTGTATGACAGAGAAGATTTGGTACTGTCACATCACAGGACAAATTATGGCTTGTGCAGGGCCTTGGAACGATGTGGGGTTTGCAGTGGAAAATGGAAATTCTGCAGCTAAAGAGAAAAAATTTAAAAATGTAATGGCAAGCTGATACACAGATATCACACACATATTTATACTTTTACCTATCTATTTATATGGCACCTTGAAAATCTGTTCAAAAAGCATAAAGCATTAATGTTGGTCCCAAATTAGAGTCTGATCCAATATCCCTGTCACAGGAAACTTTCCATCAATACAAGAGCATTCAGACAAATTTTTAAACGTGCTCTGGCAAACTCAAGAGAAGCTTTGCCAGGAACTTTTCTGGGCCCAGGCTGAAACCTTTAGGCATGGAACAGGTCAGAAGGACCAAAGAGTCAGGAGAAGCCACATCAGAATTACCTGCCTTTCCCCACCATGGGTGGAGATGCTCTGGGGACAGATGTTTTTCTCTCCTGCTGTTGGAACCAGACCACACCACGCTTGTCAAGATGTCCCAGGCTGCTTCACCACATCAAGAAGCTCCTACCCCTGGCTCAGGTGCCACAGAGGGTCTGACCATGCAGCTGGTATTACTCTGAATATTCTAAGCTGGAGCTTGGAGTGAACAGATTTTCTGCTTATTACAGTAGGCATGTGATGGCTTCCAGGAAGGATCAGTGTGCACAATTCAGCCTGTGCACAGACCTGTGCCATGGGTCTGACCCTCTGCTTAGCAGAGTAACTCCACAGTGTAAAACTGATGTAGGGCAGTTTTAATTCCAGTCCTGTACGTGTGTGTGCATTTCTACTGCACGTGTACATACACAGCACACTGAGACATTTCCCACCTCACGCACCAAACCACAAAGTGTGATGGAGCTACTGAAAGAGGTGAACGGCATTTAATCACATGTGAGTTAATGATTTAAATGCGCTTTTATTTTTGGCCTCTTGATGTAAATCCAAACCAGACAAGCAGAGTCCTCTGGTCAGACGGCTGGAAATTCCTCTGCACAAAATCCTGTTGGTGGTCTCCCAGCTCAGCGCCTTCTGAGGAGCCCTACAGTGAAATATCCTTCCGTGCCACTAATGAATGCGCCCACCCACACTGGAGCTGGTGCCCCCTAAGAATTCAGTTCAAGAACAACTTTTTGAACTCCTACATGAAATCAAAGGGCTCATTCTACGAGCCAAAGAACTCCCAATTTTAGGTGGGACAGTTAATGGGTGGTTACCCCAGGTTGTCCCCTTGGTTTGCAGTACACAGTCTCGCAAGTAAAAATAATAAGCAGGATGCTGACTATGTACACAGCATTCCAATTAATTAGATTTCATCCTCCTCCAATGAATACATAAATTGTTGCTTCCCTGGTGACTGTACAGAGCATGAGTGACCTGCTCAGCATCAACCAGAGGAACCAAAGTAAACACACAAGACCTCAGTTTACTTTCCTGTGCTCAGACAAGACCCCCTTCTCAATATTAAACAATCACTAAGCAACCAAAAACTCTCAAATTGGCAGTGAAAACTTGAGCAAGAGCACCTAGGAAATAATTTTCAAGACTACTGCACTGAACCCTCCCAAAGACTCCTGTCCACGTGTGAATGAGCACTTGTCATTTCAGGCACAAGGGGTGAAGCCTGGTGACAACAGACAGAGAAATGAGTAATCCAGTGGCGCTACTGAGACACAGATCTAATCCCACAATGAGGAGATGACTCCTTCAAACAGGCCTGTTATAAAATTATCAAGTGGCACAGGGGGTGGAAGGAATCAAGTTCTGATTGAACTGACTTGAAATAATAAATGCACACACTTTCTTTAAACACAGCTTGCCACATCCTGAGAATCTGGAATCAATTCCTTCCCTTTCAAGAAGCTTAAAAGTGGTGGGACTTTGATATGGCATGAGCATGTTTGCTTCTGGGCTTACAGCCCTCGCCAGCCCGTTCCAAAACCTTCAACGTTTTTATATTATAAGAAGAAAAGTTAGGAAAACAAAGATGGAAAAAAAGAATTAGAAATTCAGGGAACTATTAAATCAGGGCAGCCTTGCTGCCAAATACCTTTGGTAAGTAAATGAATCATGATCAATAACATATTGCCATGCAGACTTACAGGAGAAGGTTATCACCTGCTTCTGTGCCAGGCATAAAACATAACGGTGTGTGGCTAATGAAGTACTGCATGAATTAAAAAAAAAAAAATCACTATTTTTCTCTGTAATGTTAAAGCATTTTTACTTCAAAGTAAATTTAGCTCATCCAGAAAAAACATAATTTTTCCATGAAAACTTTGTCAAAATTGATAGGTTACTATGAAACATTTCTCTTTTGACAACGTTACATTTGTAAGAGGAAACTGTCTTGACAGAAAGAACCCTGTTTTGTTAAGGGGATGCTTCCGCCCTGATTATAAAGCTGCTTGTGCAAAGCTGCTTTATACATTCATGTATTTGCCAGCAGAGGGTGTCACAATCTTAGAAACAGATCTACAAATGTATCCTTGTATCTTGTTCATTCCCACAGGAGGGCTCAGACACACACTAAAACAAGGATTTACCACTCTTACTGTCCTCATTGACTTTTCCACTACCAGGGAAAAACCCAAACATTTAGCTATGTAAAGGATGTGTTAGCAGTGCCATGCTGCCAGTGCTCTCAGAACAGAAATACCAAAGTGACACAACCAGCAGCGGCATCACCTCAAGTGTGACATTTCTCCATGGCCCTGCCTGCAAACTCCACTAAGAGGGATGGCAGCTTGGACTTTGCTTTGGTGTGCATTAGATTCTCATCAGTTCTCACATCCAGTACCCTCATGCTGCATAACTATCATTAATTATCCCAACCACTTTGTGTCACTTTTCTGCAGAGCCGTTAAGAGACCCAGGCTGGGGTGAGAGCTCACGCTGCACACATGAGACCTGTCCTAAACCAGTACCTTACAAGGAATGGTCACACATAATTACACCTAACCCACACTTCTCACAGCCACACACAGGCTGATGCTACAAATTCCCAGCCTGATATCCCACACATTACTGAATTCATTTCCCTCACTCCTGAGTTAAGAGAACATCATTTAAACAACTTGATGTTTGGTGCTTTAGCCACCTTGCTATCCTACCCCCCACCCCACCCCCCCACCTCTATTGCCAATTAAAATAAATGAAAATTATTGTTTATACAATGATCTGAGTTCTATAATCTACTTTTAATTTACTAACAACTCTTCTTCTATTTGTGTTTTGATCACGTGCAACTGATGTTCCAGTCCCTGGCATGGCTTTCCAGATTAACCAGAGCACTGGAATCAGCTGGAGCTAGGAACAGATACAGAGGATGACTATGAGACACGTATTACCTTTATCTCAGAGCTGGGAGCTACAGAAACCATTTATGATAACCACAAGCAGCAATCTCTGTTCTTTTTGGATCTCACCTGCTCATGTGGAGACAGGGAAAGGGACTTCACCTAGGTAATTACATTTTATGTTTATAAAATGCTTTTTTTTTGTCACAGAACTATATACAAGGACTTCTGCTGTTATATAGGAAAAATAAAAATATAATAGTATAATATAAATACACAATACAAATATAATATTGCAATATTTAAAAATAAATGTATAAAATTTATTTAACATATAAATACAATAGACTATAATATTAATACAATATAAAAACTATTTACTTCAATAGAAAGCCTCAAGCTGTACTAGGGGAAGGCCAGGCTGGACACCAAGAAGAATTCAGTCACTGAATGGGTTGTTAAGCATTGGAATGGTCTTTCCAGGGAGATAGTGGAGTCACCATCCCTGGAACTATTCAAGAAGTGACTGGATGTGGCACCCAGTCCTATGGTTTAATTGGCAGGCCTGTGATCAAAGGTTGGACTTGATGATTTCAAGGTCTTTTCCAGCTTTTGGGATTCTGTGATTCTATTCTATTATTTTGAATAATGCAGCGGGCCCTATTGTAAAATGATATGCACCAGATAGATCAGGGCTAGAGCCCCAGATCCCTTTTGAATCAGTGTAGCAATTTTACAAAAAATTATTAAATACCAAATCAAAAATAAATAGATTAATTAGGAATATGTACACGGTGTTGCTATCCTTTCCTCTTCGCATGCAGTCTTTCACTGCCCAAGAAATTTAACACAACTACTTTTAGACTAACTCATTCTCCTCCATCCAAATCAGCCTTCAAAAAACTGCTGTTGTTCAGATCAACTGGACAGAAGGTGAGTAAAACAGACCTGGGATTGGGGAGAAACTATTCTTCCTTAGCCCTTGAAAACTGACAGCCAATTACTCTGCTGAAGTTGAGGTCTGCACTGACAGTCCCAGGGACCTTACTTCATTGATAGAAAGAACATAGTTATAGATAGAAAGATCCAGATCTACTCTGCCTGTCTCTTCTTTATTCTCCTTACAGTGCAGCACTCTAGCTGTAATAAAATTAAGCTAAAAGCTTTTCTCTACTTTGAGGAGGAAAGTCGAGCATCAGTACATTCAGAGACTGCAGTGTCTGGATAAGACAGGAGCAGGAACCAGGTAACAAAAACGGAGTGAGGATGTTTGCAGGGAGCAAAGATTGTCTCTCCTGAAGCTTAACAGCTCTTGTCTCTGCAACTTTGGTGTGCTTAATTGTCATTTACAAGAGTATCTAAACCAAGAGTTTGTTATGCAAAACTTGGGAAAGCTCTCTCTGATCATACTGCAGCTTCTGAAAACGTGGAGTGCTTTGCAGGGTTAGATTCCTTATCTCACCATACTGGATGTCAGACCTTGAATTCCAGCTCTGTTTATGGCCAGATGCAGACACCCCTAGGACAACCATTTATTCCTGGCTGCAGATGCCAGCCCTTGTGAGCCCATGGATTTGAATATTGCAGTCACTGAGATGCAAGAGTTGGGACTGTGTGTGTGGGGCAGCACAGCTGAAGATTTACAGTTTCACAGCAGACCATAAAGCTTCCTTGTAAATGGCCAAGATATTTTACTTTCATTGCTACATCTATTTAGTCTAACTCTTAATTCATCTTCCTTTTACAACTTCCTATAAAGGTTAGCTCAGCATCCCATTAGCATTAGACAAAAAAAACCCCAAGTTTTTAGCATCACTGAGAAGTGAAGCACTGTAATTATTTCCTTCTGTTAACAACACAAAAATATTACAGAGGAGATTGTTATCTGACATAAACCATCATTTATACACTTATATCTCATGGGTCAGCTCCGGGCAATGCAATATAATTGCATGGATGAAATGTGTGGCAGAGCTGGAACCTGCAAAATCCATAGTGTTTTCTGAATTATATGATATAAGCTCATGGTGTTCAACATGCCTGAGGTCTCTGTCTGTGAAAGCAGTAATATAAGGGAGGAGGACCATCAGTGAATGACTGCAAATATTCTACTAGGTCATCTCAAGGGACAGGGATGTGTAAATCCCCAGCTTTATGGAGCAACAGGAGCTCAGACTTGCTGAAGTCTTGCCTCTCCGAGGGGAAAGGAATGTGCAGAACAGCAATTTTATTAAGAAGACAGTGTGGGATGCATATAAGTAAGAATGGCATCTGGCTTCGGGGGGACTCCTTTCATTAACAAATGTGAAGGAAAATCTGGAGCTTACAGAGTGCAATTACATTTCTTAAATTCACTTATTTCTTTTAATTACTTTATATGGAATGTTTTGATATAACTCGGTTTATATGAGCAAATTAGGTATAACAGCATAACATAACCAAAAGATAAGAGGGCCAAGAGCCTGATGGCAACATCTAATAAAGCATGAGTTGCTCTCCCAGGTTTGGGTCCAGCCAACACACACTCATCTAAGCAGTGCTGGGGCACAGGAGGAGGTAGCACAGGCCACCAGTCTCTTCCAGTAAGCAGCTAGGGATCCTGTTCTGGTGAGGAAACTGGGCTGTATGGACAGGAGTCATGCCATGGCTGTTGGTAAAGAGGCTACCAAACACTCTGTGGCTCTTCTGCTTACCACTACAGATGCAGTTAATTCAACTGTGGATATGTGAGTTGAGTCCACCTAACCAACCCCCTCAAGCTGATCAGCAACAGTACCTGATGTCATCTGAACAAAGTTTACAGTAAAATGACGAGAGAATGGCAGAATTCTTCCACTTCTAAGCACACAAACTCCCTGGCACATTTGGCAACGGTCATACTCACCAGCATTATCCTGCTGCTTGGTGTTTTTGATGTATGCAGAAAATTTGGAAAAAATATCGATTCCAGCAGTGTTTGATTCCCGGTGCTTAGCAGCCAGCTTGGGGTACCTGAACAGGCAAAAGCAGTAGGAGAGTAACATCTTGTTACCAGCATCACAGTGATGGCTACAAACATAATTTACAAGGAGAAAGAAAAACCTCCTGTGTGAAGAACTGTAATTAACACTCATTATCACAAAATAACAGCTTGGCAAGACCCTCTTAACCGTACCTGTTATCTGTCTGTCAGGGCAGGCATGTGGGGAATTACACAGGGATGGTGTCAAGACAAAGGTAATTCACTTGTGCTTTATGTAACCACAATCCAAAATCAGCCTTAAATCAGAAGGAAGCATACATTTCCAGAAACGTGCAGGGGAGTTTGGCAGTCGTGTCTAATCCTCTACTCTGAAAATGTACTCAAGGATGGAATAGCAAGGGGTGTTAGGATTAACCAGGGGAAGGAACATAAATGTTACAGTCTCTGCATTGCTTTTTATAGACATTTGGTGAAAAGGAAAATATTGACTTGAAAGATAAACACAAACTAATGACTCCTACTGACTTTAGTGGTCATGGAGCAGAGTATAGAAAATTTAAATGCCTGATCTCTTGCCTCAGAACTGGCCTGTAGCTGCTGATTCACTTGGAGGTAAAATGCTCCATAAGGAACCAAGCCAAAGTTGATGGATTCATAGCTTCTAAGGTCCAACTCACAAGCCAACTATTTCTTTTTTCCATTATCTTTGTATTAAGTCCAAAATGTTTGACTAAGTAAGGCATATCTGGTAAATCTAAACCTTTCATTGGTAGCTTTTTCATATTGAAAAAATCTGGGCCTTATTTCTAATCTGAATCCGTTCAGTTATAACTTCCAGTTATGGGCTCTTGTCATTTCTTGAGTAGAATAATCAGCACTTTTCTGCCTCCAGAGCCTCTCGTCCTCTGTAATCGGTTCCCTCTCCAACCTTCTCAACACACCATACAGCTCAGAAACCTCTAGTTTTTCACTGTAAAATGCTTTTCCTGGCACAGATATTTTGTGTGGCAATTCTCAGCATCTACTCCAAGTTATTTTTAGCTTTTGCAAAATGTGGCCACCAGACCCCTACAAATTTTTTCAAGTACTGGTCTCCTTAATTCTGCATACAAGGGCATCCTGAAATGTGTACAGAGAAAACATTCTGCAGTTATTAGTCACATAAGTAACCTTCACACATGGAAGTCATCTCACTGAAGCCAGAAGGTTTCATAAATAAATATTACTCCTGTAAGTAAAGGTTATAGGAAGGAGTGCTTTTTAGGAACTCTTCTTAGGACATCTTTCATTCCTAGGAAATGGAATATTGACTGAAAAAAAAATCCAAAGGTCTCACTTTGGAGGTGCAAGAATCTCTTCCAAGAATTCCTCAATCTTGTTAACATCTGTCTTGACTTCTCCATTGAACGTCAGGAAAGGTGGGTGGGTCCCAGGAGCCAGATTGTGCAGGTCAGCTGGCTTTCTGCAAGCAGGGAAAAAGTAATGAAATCACTAATCTTTATGGTCAGGTAGTTGCACAGATATTTATAGTTCCTACAAAATCAGTCTGTGTTGGTTTTTTTTTTCTCTCCTGTAATTTGTGGTTGGAAGACTTTGAAACTACCCCAAGCACCCTGTTTAATATAAAAACATTCCACAAGTGAGAAGAAAAAAAAAAGAAAAAAAACAACAACCAAATCTGAATCCCAACTATTTTGTTGTGTACCACTAGCTCTCTAGGCCAGATAAAAATCTGATTTAACTTGGAGGGGTCTTTCTACAGTTCAAACACTGGGTCATAGACCTATTTTCAATTAAACAGAACATTTTTTACCTTTTCAGATCAACAGTGGTGACATTGAACACAACTCCTTTGAGCCACAGGATCATGAAGAGACGCTGGGAGAACGGGCAGTTCCCAATGCTTTCTCCATCTATACCAGCCTGGGGGAGAGGAAGAGAGGAAAAATGGATTTCAGACTTGTTACTCATTTACCTCCCTCAAGATGGAAAATTGTATGGTGAAAGAAAAATAAGCATTTTAAAAATAACCAGCAGTGCTTGATATTTAATATAGTTTATCATCAACACAAGAATGGAGTTACTGCAGGATTCAGCCTTTTTCAGGAGCTCAAGGATGCAACATGGAGCCTCTCCCGAGGATATCTCTAAGGAGATGTGTCCCATGCTGATGGCAAGCAACATCCAGGGTGTTCTTTCAACTGCTCTCGTCCCTACAGGACTGCCTGCTTCATGGAGAGGGTGGACAAACTCAGGACCTGATTTCTGCTTTATTTAAGTCTGTAGATTGAGTTTATATCAACTCAGTATCTGCTTCACTATTTTACTATTTAAAACATGTACTTTAGAGTTAAACCCAAAATCTCTGGACATTGGCTCTTTCTAGTTCACATCGACAACTGCCTCAGACACAAACAGCCAGGTCCAGACAGAAATCTCCATTTGAATCCTTCCAAGGTTAAAGGCAGGTTTCAGCCACCACATTTAGTCTACTCCTATCTCTAGTATCTAATGAGTTGCCTACAAACCACTGCACAACAATACAAAACTGCTAGTGTTAGCATTGAGGAACAGCCTTTTTTTTCCTCTAAAAATTTATGGTCCTTAGCCATGCAAAATCTAACTTTAAGCCATGGAGGGATACAAATAACACCAGCTGAACTGAGCCAAAGCTGCAGCCAAGGACAACATCCTTTTACAATAATTATGCTTGTGGCCAAAGCTTTCAGGATGATAATTGTTTTGATAGATTTCCATTTTAATTTGTGGTACCATTGTGTTTAAAAGATTCTTATAATCCTGGTGAAGCAACTAACCTTCCATTGTTGACCCACATGGATTGCATAACTGTATTTTAAGCACAGTGTGTGTCCGAAAACGGCTGATGAAAGAGCTAAGCAAATAAATGCCCTTTTCCTTTGGAGACAATATTATATTACTCTGTTGGCTCTCATAAATTTTCTCTTATTGATATTCAAGCTGTGAGGTAGCATTTATCTCTTAAAGAACGAAACCCTTCTAATTACTGCAGCTCTGTGAAACATCCCCAGCACAACTAGAAACTCTTTGAGATATGTCCAGTTGGTACAAATTCAGGCCCTGCCTGTGAAACGTTCATCCAAAAGATTTTCTAGTGGGCATCAAGAATCTTTCTCATGTCTTGAATGCAACTTTTGATGATTCTGGGTTTAAAAACAAATTCCACATTTCCTGCCACCAAACTATGGGGAGTGTGTGAATTCAAGGCTTGGAGACAACCTGTTGCAAAGTTCAGAGATGTGTAAAGAGTTTTGATCTGGGTTCAGATTTGATTTCAAGCACTTAGACTCTAGAGGTACTTGGATATAGGGGGGAACAGTCTGGCTGCAGTTTTACTTGAAATTATGGATCTGCAATATATCTGGCACATGGCATATGCAAGAATCAACAAACAATGTGGGTGAAAGAGTGGGAGGCCAGGAGGATGAGCAAGAAAGGATGCATTTCCCATCTACCTGAGATGTGAGTAGCTTGGTTCTGCAAAATTTCACGGATTTAATCATTAACTCTGTTCTGCAAATTTCATGGCAACAGCAACAATGTCACCATGGGAATACCAGGCACCACCATAGTGCATGCCATAATTACTGCAAAGTCACATTTTCTGATTTGGATTCAGCATTTTAAACCATTGCCAAGAGCTTTTGACATCTTACCTTTCCTGAAAAGAGGCAAAAGCTATGGGAGAAAACAGTGATATGACACCAAACTTCCCCTTGACTTTTCCACCATCTTAGTTATAAATCATAATTTCATCTTTTTCAGGAAAGACACAGGAACACAATTTCCCTGCTCTCTCCATTTGTTTATTCTCATGCAGAAATCAAGGGTTACCCAGACCTTCATCTTCTTACACGTTCTCTGTCCTTCAAGGGAATGGTGAAAAACCATCTCCAGACCGGAGGACTAAAGGAGGGACAGAGCAGCTGAATCACACAATCATAGAATCAGCTGAATCACAGAATCACTGAATCAGTGGAATCACTGAATCATCTGAATCACAGAACCATGGAATCTGCTGAGTTGGAAGGATCATTGAGTCCAACTCTCAGCAAAGGACACACCCAAGAGTTACACCATGTGCCGAGAAGAATGGAAATGACAAGGAAGAAAGAGAAGTGATGGATTGTGTGGGGCTAAGGGATGTAGAAATCATAGGGATAAGGAAGAAGATGTGAAATCTGGAAGAAATAAGATTGACTTGGTGATCAAAAATAAAATTAATTGTGTAGGTCAAACGAAGCCTCCAACAGTCCCAAATGGTCAAAATTCCTTCTCAACACTTCCAAAGCAATGGGAAACATTTATGGCTAGAGACACATTGGGAATAGGCAGAGGAAATTCCAAAAATAAAAGATAAACTAAAGAAAAAGTACGGTATGATCTCTGTTCAAAGCTCTGGGATCTGGAAGCCAGGCTCATGATTTGGCTGGAGACTGACTCATGGGTTTTGATCTCATGTGACTGGCATAACTAAAAATGCTACCACAAATCACAAGGCAAACTGGTGACAGAGGAGTGAACAAAATCAAAATCTCCCCAGCAACACAAATTATCCATTATATTCAACTCTTTTTCTGTGGAAATTATAGGCAAGGCTCTGTCGGTTTTGTGAATCCTTTCTCATTGCTTCTAACAGCAGTCAGTAATTCAATGTTCAGCACTCAGAAAGAGCAAAACCTTAGTAGGTAACAACTTCAAAGGCTTATCAGAGTGTTTTGAGATCCTTTGTGAAGTCTATTAACTACCAGGAAGAGATGAGAAAGAAGAGATTACTTCCCAATCTTAGTCACTCTGAGCTTCAAAGTAAAACAGCTTTCTTAAAGTACCCCAGTAGTGCCTAAATACAAACCTGTCATATATCTGCCCGAGGGTAAGGGCTCAGAAAGGCAGGAATTAAATAATACCTTCATCAAGATCAAGAACTCAAGCAGTGGATGGAAAGAAAAGAACAAATAATTGACAAAATAGAGAACTACCATTTATTCCTGCTGTTTTTCACAAAAGCTTTCTCATGCAGTTTTCCTGAAACACAGTAAAAGTGATGAAGCACTTATAAAACCGAGCAAGTTGGTGACACTTGCACTCTCCCTGCCAGTAATATTGGCTATTTCTGATATAATGATTGCAACTAGGGACAGTACTGACAATTCTGAATAAAAGATTGCAGCTAGGGACAGGCTTGAGGCTTTGTGGGCACTAGGATAAAGCAGATAGAGTTGTTCAAGTGCGCTCTCAACTGAGAAGAGCCTCACTCGAAAAGGCAAATTCCCATAGTGACCATGGAAAAGTATAATGGATTTGAGGATTTGCTGGGCGAGACTCTTTGGCCAATCATTCCTCAGCCCACTGAAGTTTAACTTAGGTGCCCAAGGGAAGGTCTCCTGGGTGGGCAAGGCCAAGATGCAGATCTGAAAGATGAATCTGTCCACGTTTCACTTTGACTGAATTCGCTGAGTGTCTTTGTTTGAAGTGGGATGAACATGGACCCCAGCAATAAAAAAGCCTGAAGTTTGTGGAGACAGAATTTCTGGGGGCTTAAGTTTCTCCATCTTGGAAACAGCACTTTCTGCTCCCATTGCTTCCCACAAACATAATTTTATTAGTTTACCTACTCATAAAGCATTCTTTTCTACTTAGTCTCTAGCTGCTTCTGTCCTTCACACCAAGCGATGCAAGGTCCTGCCCTCAAACTCAGCATAATCACATCAGGAAAAGCCTACTGTCAGAACCAGCTGCTTCCCTCTGTCTGAGTAATGGCAAGAATGAACATGTTCTCCTTTATTAATTATAAGGTGCTCCTCCTTAAATAGTTCAGCTATTTTTAGTGAATTAATTAAACCTTAACGACATTTGTGTGCATGTGTAGGGGAACATGCACAAACACATTATCAATTAACAAAATTTAGGTGGTTTTGGAAGGGAGAAGAAACAGTCTCAGTGATTTCATGAACTTGTGTCAAGTATTTTTGTGAAGTCATGGCAGTATCAAAAGCCTCCAACCACTGCAAAGCACAGCTGAACGATGTGAACAAGGAGCTCTTCCCAAGTTCAAGCTAATACTTTGCTACAAATGAAATAACTGGAATAAATTTCCTCACATATTCCAAAAATATTCCAACTGGTACATGCACAGGGACTGCAATACACACAGACAACTGTATATTATTTTAACTAACCTTAATGGAGGAAAAAAGACAAGTTCCAGTTTGTCCCAAAATACAGAACTTTAAAGAAATCATTAATAATGACTAAGCATCTAGCTTTAAAATGGCAGCACTGGAAAGAATTGCATATGGCAAAGCACTGTGGTTTTTCCAGGCAAATAATGTATTTGGGTTTATCTATCCTCCTTCTCCTTTCATTCTTCACTGCACTGAGGTCACTCTGCACAGGGGCCAGGGGTCTGTTAGACTGTGGGGTAAAGCGAGGAGACATTTTTGATGACATTAAAACACATTTCTTTTTCAAAAGGATTTTAATAGATTAGCAAAAACAAGCAGGCTAATTCACCTCAGTGTTTCCCAGTAAGGATTAAGGAGGGATTTTATTTCATCATCCCTACAGTCCAACTCAAGGCTCACATTACACATGGTTACACCCTCTCTGTTTTAAAACTGGGAAAGCTCTTGCCTTTTGACACTTACTCTCCTTACGCCCAGAACCCAAAGGGGAAGTGAAAATCCTACTGGAAATGCAAAGCAGGCCAGGAAATATCCTATTTACTGTGCTATTAAGAAAAAAAAATCTTAGTAATTATACCACACACACAATAGCACAAATCTCCATTGTAGGGAAAAAACATGGGTTGCAACATGAGATCAGACATGCCAAGGTATTGCTTTAGTAAGGGTTATTTTTTTTTTCCATTTTCTTGTCTTTTTTTTCTTTCCCAACTTCTCATCCAAATGCAAAAGCCAGTGAGCTTTTTGGAGTGCCACCAACCAAGAGGCAAGCTAAGAACTGTATATGCATAGAGCAGCACTGGTGGGTCTTAAGTAAGAAGTAAATCTCATCCCACAAGCCCTGTGTATCACAGGACACTCTTGTTGACTGTGGCCCTGGTTCAGGAAAGCATTTAAGCATGTGCTGAAATACATCCCAATTCAGGGAAGTATATGCTTGACTTTAAGCATGTTCTTAAATCCTGTTGATTTCAACAGGACTTAAGCACATACTTAAGTACTTTCCTGAACAGGAGCCTATAAAAACAATAATAAATTTGCTATGCAGCATTTCAACTTCATTGGACTTTTCCTGAGATTTCATTTTGCTAGGAGAAGCTGTGAGCACCAGCTTTCCAAGGGAGGGCAAGATAGAGCAGGAATATATTCCTAAGCACACACACATGTAAATGGACCATGTGTATATATATCAAATAAAAATAGAGCATTTGCCTGAAGGACTGTCAGGGTAGTAACAAAACAAAAAGGAAGTGGTGAGACTCTTTAGCCAGCTCTCCAAAAGCCAGCCAAAATGCTGTCTAAGTTTGGCATTATATGCAAGCATATGTTTTAGATGCACATAAGCTGAACTGGTGTGTGCTGCTGGCCAGTTTGAGGGGAGCTGGCTTCTCACACTGGTTCCAACCAGCTGAGCAGCATGTCAGCAGGGCTGAGGATCTCCAAGGAGCTGTCACTGCACTCTCACACCTCTGCAGCTTTGGAAGAGATGCATTTGTACTCTTGAGACATTTAGGACTTTCAGTAGATGGAACTGCAGGTTGGACACCCCATGGACATCATGCAGTTAGGACACGACAATTATCTGTAGGTTTGGTAAATCATGATTTTTCAACTTTTTATATCCACATGAGGGGCAGCATGGTCAAGAAGGGATCAGTCCTACAGGTTGGCTTCTTCCAGAGAATCCCTTCATGATGGCTTAGGATATTCACAGTTAAAGATCAGATTCATCTGCCACATCAGCTGAGGTTCTGGTAGCAGAACAGCTGCATGCACAGGGATCAACCTGCAAAAAAATGTTTCAGTTACCTCAAGGGCTTTGCTGGAGACACTGGCCACTGTATTTGCTCTTGCATGAAAGAAGTTTTGCTCTGAAATAAACCTTGTGATGTCTGAGAACTCCAGTAAGTCATGTGCAGTTTAGATTTAGAAAATTACAGACTAGACATGGGTGAATGGTCTCATCACATGGAAAAGATTCCGTGCTGTTCCACCACCTCTTCTGCTTTATTCTAAAGTTCCATGACTTGACAAATATCAGTAGAGTAGAAGAGCACAGATTGGTCTGACACCTTAGAACATGACATGATTTTAATTTCATTTAAATTTGTAGATCTGTTACTTAGCTATGCATGCGATCAACCTAATGAGAATTTAATATAAAGCATGGTACCAATTTGTTTTTTCCAAGAGACCATATTCCAACCTGCTCTGCTGTGAGGAACTTCTGAACACCAAGACTGACTTTCACAGGGTGATGTATAAGGGAAAAGCCCCCAGAAGAGTGAGAGTCATTAAGTAACACCAGAAGTAGTGCAGACAGAAATCACATAGAGCATGTATTTATATTCTTTTAATGTCAGTGTAATATAAGCTAAAGGATGGGTGCTAAATGCAGGCTGACATTTTCAGAGTGGCTAGCAGTTTTAGATCTTGTGAGACAATTTGAAGGCAGCTGACTTCTCACAAGTATCAACTCTCTACATTTGGCAAATCATGCCACAAGCCACCCAAAATGAAAAGCTGATTTTAAGAGCCTCAGTAAGAGGGAAGTATCACTGACTGTGAGTTTCTTGAGCAACTAGACAGAAAATTCAGTGTTCAAAAATAAAATCTCTTTATTAAATAAAATCTTCTTGGAGAGGTTCACCTGGAATTTGACAAATACATGATAGAGATGCATGAAAGCTTTGGCCATATCACCTTGGGGAATACACGTTGAGTTGTGGTCTTTGGCCAGCCCCCAAGGACAGGCAGGGAGCTGGGACCACACAAAGCTGGGGGGTCACAACACGCAGCTTAGCAGGACTCTCAGGGTTCCTGGCTGCCCAGCAGCCCACCCAGCAGCCAAAAGTTCCTTTTAAAATTCCTATTGCAGTTTCCCTCCTCACAGAAAACACACCACAGCCTCTGTTCAGTAATGCTGTGAATGCTTAAAATTGGTTTTTTAGACTCAGCGCAATATAGAGCAAAATCTTGACATTCTTCATAACCAAAAATTGCCATTCTCATCAAGAATGGCAATTTCCAAAACAAGTTCCTGTGTTTTAGAGCATAGTGGACTGAAAATACATGTGTTTCATTCTTGGCTTGATGGACAAATAACAATCATCCTTTACATTTCTTTCTGAGCCTTTTCCAATCTAATAGAGCAACTGTGCTCCCATCACTCACCAGAATCCTGGCACAGGATCCTGGGTACCCTCATCAGCCAGTGGATGCAACTTCAGAGAACAGCTTTTAAAAGCTTTGCTTTTTGGGGACTCATCGATAATTCACTGTGAGTAAGACACCACAGGAACATGAACTCAAGAAATGTCAGAGATATAAGTTTAACATATAGAAAGACAGCAGAACAAATGAGTAACAGTAACTCACAAGTGAACGTGGAAATCTAAAGTTGGTAAGAAAAGACATTATGGACGTATCAGGAACAAATAACATAAATTAACACAAGTACTCTGCCAGGTTACCCAGCACTTTGGGTAGGAAAGAAGCAGCAGGTACCTAGAGCTGACCTCTGTAAGGCTTATGACATCAGATCCAGACCATATTTTCATTAACAAAATAGGGAAACAAGACCTGCATGAAACCTCTGCAAAGTGCATGTACGAGTAGTTGAAAAAATACTTAACAGAACAGCAATAATCAAGTTTTCTGTTAGCACATAAACACAACAAATAGAGGCACCACAAAGGTCTGGGACAAGATGAGTCATATTTAATGCTTCCATTAGAAAAATGGAGGAAGGAACAGACAGAATCTTACAAAATTTCCTGACAACAACAAGCACAGAGAGGTTACTGGGATTTCCCAGGAGAGGAGTAGACTCAAAGTGATGCTAAGAAGTTGGAACAAAGTGTCTGAAATCACTTAAATGAAGTTCAGCAAAATAAACGTCAAGGTGTAAGATGTGAGAAAAACAAAATGTAATGTACAAAATGCAGGATGGGGAATAGCTGGTGAGGGCAAAGTGAAGGAGTTTTTACGTAAATCACAATGTGAATCATCAGTGTGTGCTTCTACAGGAAACAGCAACTAGATAATGAGATATACACGTGTTGTTCTACTACAACATAACAGTCCCCAAGCATGTACAAGACTGCTTTACAAAGAGGATGATGATCCATTGTTATTTGTGCCCACAGAGGATGGGATTAAGTATTTTGCTCAATTTGCAACAATAAAGATTTAGGAGAGAAAAAAATCCAGTGTAATCATAGGACTAAGGAAACACAAAGCAGGCTTTCTAAGGAGGTTGTGTAATCTGCATCTAGTGGAGACTTTGAAGAAATCCAAAGAAGCCGGTAAAACTGGTCTTGATTTATTTCACCCTGCTGCTGAGTGGAGAGGGGGCATAGGATGTTTTTAAAATCCTTTTTAACAGTATATATTAGTGACTCGAACAATAAAGCTGCTCCTGCTGCCAGTGCTGGATGCTTGGTGGCACAGACTTTTGCTTCCCTCCCACCTGCACAGGATGAAGTCTTGGCCCCAGTGAAATCAATGGCAATTTTGCCTGTGACTTTGACAGGACCAGAATTTCACTCAAGAGGTTTCATGGCCAGAGGGGACAATTATCATAATCCTTCCTGACCTTTTGCATCATACAAACATAGATTTCGCTCAGCCTGTAGCCAACATCTTGTGGCTGAACTAGAACATATGTTTTGGAAGGGTTTTTGGGAGAGGCACATGCCTCACATAGAGTGGTAGTAAAATCCCCTCTAGCGTTGCCTGTTTGCATTGCAGGGAGCAGCTCGAGATCCCACGGAAGTCAACATCCCATTTCTGGGGTTTTCCAAAAGGTACCTAACTTGTCACATCACTCGTACATGCAATCTTTTTTTCTTCTCTCTCAGTTGCATTTATGCAGGTGGGTTCAAGTGCTGAAAGGAACCTTAGTGACAGGATTTGCGGAGTCAATATTTACAGCAATATTTACAAAATTGTCACAATTTTAGTAAAATTTAATAGAGATGCTGAAGCATCAGCTGCTGTTGGTTGTTTTGGATACAATGGTGTATCTCATAGGAAGAAGTAAGGACTTTGAACAAGAAAGTCACAAATCCTTTTATTAAGGCAAATAAACTTAGAATCATAGTGGTTCTGTTGGAAGGGACCTTAAAGGTTATCCAGTTCCAACCTCCCTGCCATGGGCAGAGTCACCTTCCACCAGACCAGGTAGCTCCAAGCCCTGTCCAACCTGGCCTTGAACACTTCCAGGGATGGGGCAGCCACAGCTTCTCTGGGCACCCTGTGCCAGGGCCTCCCCACCCTCACAGTAAAGAATTTCTTCCTAATATCCAATCTAAACCTGCTCTCTTGCAGTTTGAAGCCATTCCCCCTCGCCCTGTCACTCCAGGTTCTTGTAAATATTTTCTCTCCATCTTTCTCACTGGCTCCCTTCAGGCACTGGAAGGATCTTGTCCTGCAAGATATTGATACCACAGTGTCTGTTCATGCTCTGCATATCCATAATGCAGCTCCTTCATTTTGGAAGCTTAAGCCTGCAGGATCTTATCAGGGCTTTTGCCTTTAGGTGCCACACCTATTAATGTGTTATATTCTAATGGAGTAGGTGGTGGATGCCCCATCTCTGGAAATGTTCAAGGTCAGGCTGTACAAGGCTCTCAGCAAACTGATCTAGTTAAATGTGTTCCTGATTACTGCAGGGGAATCAGACTAGACAACCTTTAAAATGTCCCTTCCAACCCAGAATATTCTATGATTCAGTGATAATGTACCTTATCTAATTCCATAACAGTCAGTATTCACACAAAGTATTCCCACTAAATTTTCCACTGACTTCAGTGAAAGTAGAGTCATACTTTGGATTCACTAGTTTCTTCCTAATAAATTATTAAAACCACAAGTGGTCTGAAGAAAGAATTCGTGAATAACTCTTATTTAGCTATTCACAGAGTACCAATTTTAATACTTTCAGATATTGATGATTCTACACCCTGAAAGCTAATTAGATACCAAAAAAAAAAAAATCATCTCCCCCTGGGGAAGCTGCAGAAAATAAAATGAGAGCTAGATTAGTGTCAAAAGGTGTCATAGGCAATGCAAATTCCAGCCAAATTATTCTGTTTCTAGTGGAGATCAGGTGCAAATACAGACGTTGTTTCTCCAAAACAAGGTCTGTGCAGACTTCCCATTACAGTACCAGAATCCTGCATGCAGTTTTTCTTGTAAGAATTAAATCTGGTACATCTGGAATTTAGTTGTCTGTTAAAAATCTCTGAGCCAGGGGTAGTAATCTGGTCACACAGCATATTCTGCAAATGTTGGTGAACAGCAGCCAAATTTCCATGCCTCTAAGCAGCGTATCAGACTAACAAATAATAACAGCAGCCAGGTGCTGAAAGTCAACGCTGAACCTGAAATAAGACCCAGGGCTGAATTATTTATTGAAATTCCATGACTTTATTTGCAGTCTTAGAAAAGAGAGTCACTTGCAGCCACTGCAAATAAAGGTCTGGATGGTGAGTGCTGCTGGTAAGGGCATTTACCATATCAGCTGATATTTTTACCATAAAGTGTTCTCGGGGGTCTTTGTACCTTATTAACATCACAAAAATACTGTTCTTCAGAGACTCGGAATGGGTTAAAAGAGCAATTGGCAGCCCTCAGGAGGTGTCCCAGAGTGGGGAGGACCTGGCTTTCCTCTCTCCTTCTGCATTTCCAAAGTTCACGGCCCTGCACAGGGCAGGGGGAAGCTCCATTCTGAAATAAGATGAGTGTTTCTGACTTCCACCGAAAACAGATCAAGCTGTGCTGCAAAGGACCAGCAAACCACAGGGCAAACCAGTCTTTGGTTTGATGTTTGCACCTTGGTGTGACTCCCAAGTGCAACCCACAATCACTCCAATAAACTCATTATCAATACAATATTACTGGTATTTGGACCAAGCCTTAATGACCTGAGAATAAAAAGGCCTTATAAATAAATTTTCTGGTTTCCAGCTACTCACAGAGAAATAATTACAGAGTTCAGTATTGAGGGGATTTTTTTTCACTTTTAATATTTTCTTCCTTGCTGTATTTGATCATCTACACAGACATGCAGTCATATTTAGCCATTAGAGGGGTGTTGCACTACAAGGCAGTCTTTTCTGATGCCACTCCCTCTGCATATTTCATTAAACAAGACACAGAGAGTAAGTTCTGAGTTTATTAATGGAAATACCTGCAGTGAAAGCAAGAGTCTAAGACATACACACAAACAGCAAATAAATGTTCCTTGGGACTCACCTAAAAGCAAAACAATTTGTGTGTTCTATATCAAATGATGGAGAAAATAAACAGTGATCCTTCCCAAAAGCTACTGAGAAATATTGAATAAGTGTGTGTATTAGTAAAAGTAGAATTTACAAATCTTTTTTTTGCAGTATGGGCTTCTGAATTTAATGTATGATAAATATTATAAACAGAAAAAAAAAACAGATCAATGAGAGGAGTCTGGAACACATTTCTTGTTTGCTCAGTGTCCCAGTGCAGGATGATTTCTTAAATTCCTTTGTCTGTACTGTTTCAAACACTTTAAAAATTTTCCATAGGAAATGGTTTTGATAATTTTCTCAAAACAAATTTTGACCTGATGCTCAGACTAAATTTCCTCTGATTTCACTTTATCCTGTTATACAGAATTGAAAAAAAAATCCAAGCCCAAAACCAAAGCTTAATTAAGTTTAATTCAATGCTATTAATTAAAATAATCCATTGCACTTTCCCTAACACCTCTTCACCTCTTACTGTCCTTTTGTTTCTGGGATCCTTGATCATGCTGTCAATTCAAAATACAATCTTTTTTTTTTTTAAATTCTTATCACTCCTAAGTGGAGAACCCTCCAAAAAGACCAGCAGTGACTCCAGCATGGCTGCCCAGAAAAACTCTTCTCCAGCCTGTTCTTTCCTCTCACAGCTTTCTCAGAAGCAATCAGCAGCCTTCTCCCCTAAGTGTCTCTTGCTCACACGCTTCCCTCGACATGAAAAGAATCACTTTGTTGATTTAATTTCATTTTATGCTCCTCACCTTTCAGCCATACTCCCCATTCCCTGGCTTCATCAGTGATTTGGTGACAGCAACCCTGAGATCTGCCCCCCAGCTCCCAACCCCTTCTCTGGCTCTCCACTCTGCTTCTCTGACATTGTCACCAGCTCCTTTATACACATTTTAAAATTCCTTTTTGATATGGTGGAAATGGAGTGTGACACAAGGGTCATGCCCTCTATATCTCCTCACCCATTTATTGTTAAGTTCACAAGAAGGTGCCACCTTCTCTGCAGACAATCCAGGTCAATCAGGTAATTGAGAAACCAGCATTTGGCAAGAGAATTTCTGAACATTTTCTATACATTTGTGTACAGCTAGGCCTAATTCCCTCAAATACCTGAATAAGAGCTGAAAAATCAGGGTTTTTTTTAACTTTACTTACAATTCTCTCTAAAATGGAGATTTCTTTTTTCCTATTATTGCAAAATGTCAAGTGCACAGGGGTGGTCTTCCAAAAATAACAAGTAAGAGAAATCGTATGATTTCACACTTCCAATGAAAAGCTAAACATCTGTTAGTACAGAATCCCTCTTTCTGGCAGCATGGCACAAGGTGATTAGTACTATCACTGTGCTCACTTTCAAGGATCTTGGATGTGGCTTTAAATTAATGTTAAATAAATATTCAAATATTTTTAATAAGTTAAAAAATTAATCATCTTTGGTGCTCAGATTGAAAGAGATGTCATGGGACTAACTATAACTTTATAAAGTTTATAAAGTTTATATAACTTTATAAATATATATGTGTAACTTTATATAAAAGTTGTTATATAACTTCTTCAAAGTTCCCATCTTGGCCACATCCTTCCCCAGCTCTTTGAGAAGCTCTCTACAGTCAGCATTTTTAAGATTTATTATTATTGTTGTATCATCTCTTTTGAGGTAAACTCTGAATCATGAAACCATCAAGCAGAGATTATGCTCAGCAAGAGAACGAGGTGTTCCCACAAGCACAGGTCATAGGGCTGCTGGTGCCAATGAGCCAGGATGGGCAGTGGATACTTCCCACAGCCATGTTCACCTGCCTTTATTAGACACAAGAAGACTTCCTGAGTGTTTAAAGAAACATGTAACTGAAGATTTGTAAATGTGAAATTGAAATATGTAATAGAAGATTACATTCATGCACTCTGAGGAGCTCCGTGTGGCTCCATCTTGGACCAGGCTGAGTACAGAGTGCTTAATGCAGAGAAAACATAATTTTTGAACCTCAAGGAAGACCCAGCCCTAGAACTGGATCTAGAGCTTAACTGCGAGACTCAGATATTGTTTTAAAAAAGAAAACAAAACAAAACAAAAAATTCAAATTTACTGTATCTTGGTACAAGAAAGGGCAAAATAGAATTTCTTGTCAAACTGCATGAGTGAGTCAACACTCAGAATGAAAAGTGAATTAAAATAAATCAAACCAAATTGAAGACTGAAACATACTTAACAATTAAGGGTATTTTTGTACTGGATCCTCTTGGCATGTCCTGGGCATTTAAAAGAACTAAGCACAGAAAAACAACTAAAACTGCCCTTCTGAGAGAACCTAGAACCTGCAAGAATATTCTATTATTCAATTCCTCTTTATTCAAGAAGAGCTTTTTAAAAAAATACTATAAATAAAATAAACAAGCAAAACAGGTCTCCAGTTATACACTGTATCAGCAGCAATGGCTCATCACAAAACACAGGGCAGTGAAAGAAAATAATTTCCCCCCATGATATGCATTTGCATCTGTTTGAAGTTGCCCATTCAGCAGCTAAAAGCAAAAGGAAAGCAGTAACACAACGTGCCTGTTGACCCACACAAATTGAGTCACAATCTAGAAAAACACCAGCAACAATAGCAATGATCTATCAGGGCTGGTTTCTCTGATTTCCACTTGTTTGGAACAATATACAGGTACAGGCACGCACCAGCATGCAGAACAACAATAGCTACATGCCCTGGATGTCAAGGTTGAGGGTGTTTATTTGAGTGTTAAAATGTCATGAAGAGGACAAGCTAGGCAATCCATACAGAGGAAGCACCAGCCCAACCTGAAAATTAATTCAGTATTTTATCAGGACTTAATCCATGATGATTGAGTAGCTTTTACAGTCACTCATCTGTATAAAGAGAAAAGAGGGGAAATTTTATCTGGACATGCTACTGGACTACACAGATATGAAAATTGGATGTTGGGGCAAATGTTTCATAGGGAAAGAAGCTAAGGCACAGGGCTGTGATGTTACTTAAGCAATGACAGACAGAAAAGGAATTCTGCTCTTGTAACTCCCAGTTTAGCTCTTCCTCATCTCATATTCAAGGTCGGACCTGTACTGACACAGCACTCATCTGCCCAGCCTTTGGAGGCCCTTCCAAAGTCTGGCCCTTGCATAACCAGGTATGACAAGCATATAAGATAAGCAATCCCATATTTAACTACCACCTGAAGTAATCACATTCCATTATCACACCCAGGACACGTAAGCAGCCTCAGCACCATTTCTGTCAGACTGGCCTCAACCAAATTTGTGCTGCCATTCAGAGAAACAGGAAGCAAAGATTCCTTCTGTGCTTCAACCAAGCTCTATTCTGGTTTGTCAAGACCTCCTCCATAGCAATGCCCCGCTGGTTTGCAGATTTTCTGGCATGTTTATTCCTTTAATTGTCCCTAACTACATGTGCTTCATTACAGCATATCTAGTCTTGATCTGAACCATAAGCAGACAGGGCATGACTTCTTTGGTGCTTCATTCCAACAGGTAATCCCTTTACAATTACTATTAAGCCTACTCCTGATCTGACTATATTTGACCTTAACCATTAATATGTTGCACAGAGAAGTCGTGAATTCTCCATCCCTGAAAGGGATCAAGGCCAGACTGGATGGGGCTTGGAGCAACCTGGACTAGCGGAAAGTGTCGCTGCTCATTGCAGAGGGATCAGAAGTCTATAATTCCATTCCAACTCAAACCATTCTGTGATCCTCTGTCTTGTTATACTTCTTACCACTGTACTAAAAAGACCCCACAGGTACATTTAACATTGCAGTCAAGTGATGTTTGCTCTTTTAATTAAAGGAGAAAGGCTGCCTTCACAATGGCAATCTTAAGCAATTTTTCAGCATTAAAACCATTCTTCTCTACTTCTTTTCCAATGTCCTAACACACATAAACTCTGTGTATTGTTTAAAACAGCCAGCCAAAAGATAATCTAAATCTTGACCCCTCCCTACTAACAGCAGTGGCAAAAAGAGAAAGTAAAAATGTGTAGCCGTGATTAGTGTGATTTGTGTGTTTGTTATTGGGCTATTTACTGTGAATTACTAAGCCTGAGTGGACATGAACACTAAATCAGTCATGCTAAGTGCTGTACAAAGAGCTCTGACTAAAGGACAGGGCACAGGACCAAGGTGAAGTTCTTGCTGGCCCTCCTTGCACAAAGCCATGGGCTTCTCAGCTTCTGCACCTGTGAAGTATTGACCATGACTGCACACTGCTTTGGAAATGCTACAAAAAGGCATCTATATTTATTTTTTACCTCAGGAAATGGGTTTTGCAAAGAGAATCATGTTCAGAGGTGGCTGCCAAAGCACAGAGCAGCCTGCATAGCCTCCTTTGCAGAACTGGGATCTAAGGATGCTTAATTGTTATCAGCATCTAGGAAGTTTGGAGAAGAAGAAGTTTGAAGAAAGGGAATTTCTAGTATCACCCGGTGTTTTACTACTAAGAATTAAAAATACATCACCCAACACTTTCACCAAAAAATATATCTTCTGAGCATTTAAAACTGATGCTAAACAGTCTTTTCTGAACATAGTTGCTGAACTCAGCTGTCAGATGTTTTCTGAGATGGAGCATACAAGGATTAGCTCATCATACTTTGAACTCCACTGTGAGCCTGCAGCAGCACTGTCTCTTTGGAGGTGATGAGCCCTTTTCCAAGAAGCAGAGTATTACACTTACATGTCTTTACCAGCAACAGAAGTTAAAAAAAAAAATGTCTGCTTTGGCATCTTCTTGGTTAAAAGAAACAGAAACTAAAGTCATACCTAAATCAAGCAAATTTCCTCTGTGCATAAACCCATTCCCAGAATTATGAACAGGTTACTGGTGAATGGTGGATTGAGTAATGACATGTTTTTCTTAGACCAGAGGAAACAAAAAAATTGGCCAGAGAAGTTGTGGATGCTCCATTGCTGGACGTATTAAAGGTTAGGCTGGATGAGACTCTGAGCAACCTGGTCTAGTGGAAGATGTACTCATCCATGGCAGGGGACTAGGAATTACATGATCTTTTAGGTCCCTTCCAACCCAAACCATTCTATGATTCTATGAAATGCAAGAGAAGCAACAGAAATAGCTAAGAAATGGCTTCTTTACAGCAGGATTTACATAAAGAAGGGAGGGGAAATTACTATTCCCATATAATACCCTTGCAAGTTTTATGGAATTTAAAGTAAATGAAAATCCGTTTCAGCCTTGAATATTAGGCCTTGAGCATTTTAATTGACTTTTGCAGCAAGCACATACAGGTGAATATCATGGGCTTCTGTCATCTGCACTGCACACGAAATTAGCATCTACCAAGGTGAGGATTTAGAAGGGCAAACTGTCACTATCTGAGCACCTTTATTCTTAATATAATGTCCTTTACACTAGAGTAGCTATAGCAGGGACAGTTTCAACTCATACTGTCTTTCAAATGCATTAATACAACACAACCCTCCTGAAATGCATTTCAATTAGTGCTTTATTTCAGTTTTATGAAGGATTACCAGAAATGCATAAAAAGGAGCTATTTTAGTGTCTTTTGGAAATCAGGTGCACAGGGGAAAAAACAGGAGAAGCCCTTGAGCTCCAGATATACAACACCTCTTAAGAAGTAACCAGGCTGCTTTGGGGACCAACACAGAAATCATGGGGATTACAAGACTGGTATAAATTTATGAGTCTGTTTGTGTGTGAGAACAAGGAGGAAAAGCACAGAAGTTGGTCCTACAGAAGATGCAACACGTGCACAAACTTGGCACCAGAGAAGGACTGGTATCAGCATTTTATCGAGGTGAGACATCCTGAAAAACTTGCCTTGGGTCACTGAAGGAGACAGAAAAGCACAAAAAGTAAATAAATCCTGCAAAGAATTTGAGTCAAAAGCTGGGAATGTTACTGAGCTTAACATGTAAAATTTGCATTGCAAGACCTTTTCACAGTTTGATCAGAAAAAATAATAAAAATCAGAGGGTTTGAATGGTGGGAGCTGTGCTGTTGCTTCTTATTAAGATAATGTGCTGAAGTGCTCATTTGTTCATAGAATGGACAGTCAAGGAAAAGTTGATTTGTATTTTTACAACACCAGGGCCATTTTAACATGGCAAAGCTTTGTGATCCAATCTCTTTTTTGAGCACATCTCCTCTTCTGACACTTTACCCATGAAATTTCTGGGGTGCATCAGAGCCACTGAATCAAAGAAGAATATGTGTTTAATCATGGAAGATCACTTCGGGCAGTGAACACCACCATTAATAAAATATAGATACATATAGAAGAGTAAAATCATAAACATTTTAAAAAAAAAGTCATGAAATTATTCTTGAGAGGGACACAATAATACTCATTTACAAAGAATCTTTAAATTTAAGCAAGTCAGAGAAAAAAATCCTATGGACTCATCATTCTACATTTACGTGTGTACTGGCAATCAAGTTATGTAACAAACAGCAATGACATGTTGTAAATGCAGTCAGTTAGATTAAGTTCTACCCTTAGGTATCATTAGATAAAATTACTGGCTTTGGAACTGCAAAGCACAGCTGGATACAGTTTAAACTACTTCTGTTCCACTGTAATAATTTCCAAGTCTCAAGTTTAATATAACAAATCATTCCAGGAATACATGATGCTGATGAAACTCCTCAGACTCATAAAAACCAGGTTTTTTAACTCATAGTTTCAGATGTACATATATATGCTATCCCATCTAGATCAGTTTTACTGCATGTCAGCAACGCAAAAGTGCAAAAAACTTCTGTGAGAAGTTCTGGGAGAGCAAGAGACAAGGAAGGAAAGGGAATAAGGAAATTTCCACGTGAAATGTTATTGTGTCAAACAAATCACTTCAAACTCTGATTTCCTATATCACGTGACATTTATAGATTGAATCCAGCACAAAACCAAACCCTTCCTTATCCCAACTGATTCTCCCTGACTTTAAGTCAACCTTAGCTAAAAGAAAAGTTTATCACTGAAACCTTCTATTATTCATGTATAAAACTAACACATAAAGTCACAGCTCTTTAATATCTGCCTGACTCTGTTAAAAAGGAGTAATTTGAAAAATCTACCAAAGCTCCTAGCTGAAAAATAGAAATACTACTAACAAAATAATGTTTCTGTTACCTCTTTGCAGCACACTGGGATTATTTTGCTTGTATCTGCCACATTTTGAAGAATTATGTGCCACACGAGAACTCAGTGATATTGTTGCTGTGATGATCAACGTGTTCTAAACAATCCTTACACAGCCTTCCATTAAACTATTTGACACAGGCAGGTGGATTGATACCAACATTAAATCGTGGAGCAGGGGCAGACGTACTTCCTGCTGGCTCTCTTGGAAAGGGTCCCTGTGTATTTTTGGGATGTTATGTCAAACGATCCCAGTGACATTTGCCATTCTGGATTAGCCTCAGTAGAGCCATGTATTGCCAATAAAAGTTTCCTGAGGACACTGGAGCTTCACTGTCATCACTGAACCACGATACGACAACCTGTGAGCCTGATGAGATGGGAGCTGCCAGAGATGGAAAAAGAGCAACCTGCAGCTAAACATAGAGCACCCAGAACACACTGCTGGCTATTTCTAACTACCAGTAATAATAATTACGAATATCACCAGTTCTTCATGGTAAGATTAAAACACAGTGTTTACCCAGTTTGACTGTATGGCTCAGAAAAGCTGGAAAAAAGTAAGGAGATAGCAAGTGGAGTTTAAACAAGATCTCAAATACACTTAGGCAGGACTAATTCTGCTGCCACTGAATTCAGCAGTAAAAAACTGACTTGCTTTTGTGGCCATGACCCAAGCTGAATGTTTCTGAATTCTTTTTTATTAGAATGGAACCCATTTGCAAAGGCACGTAAAGAAGGTATGCATATTCAACAAAGCATTGGAATATATTTCATTTTAATCAGATATTTTGATCACAATTAACATGTATATCAATAGCATCAAGTTGAAGAAAAAGCAAGTAGTCACAGCTGTTTATAGAGGAAAACCCCCAAACCATGGCAGATCAGGGTATCATTCACCTTTAACCATAATCTAAGGATGAGACCATGAATTTAGGCAGGAGACACGGCTGGAAAGCCCTTCTGAACTTGAGAACCAGTTTCCCAGGCAATCCTAGAAACATTACAGACTAGGTTCAAGGTGGCAGGGATAGTGAATATATCTCTGTCAAGTCACTTTATAAACCTGGCTTGCTTAAACAATTTACTGCCTGTCTCTAATATTCCCACCAACGAGGCCCTTGTCTTGATGCAAAACAAAACCTGCAAATGCTCAGAGACAAAACAGACACACAGACACTGGGTTGTACAACTCAAGCTAAAGCTTCTTTAAAGTATTGTTTTTCTTCATCACAAGGAAAAACAAGCAACTTGTAATTTTAAAACATTTGCTAGGTGGTTATATGGCAATTGATTGAAATTTTTTTTCAGCTGTAATTTTAAGGCAAAGTTAATTCTTGCCAAGACTGATGTTTTTCCTCTATTTTTGCATTATTTTATTGAAAATGCTTAATAAAAAAAAAAAAAAAAAGACAAGAAACAATCAGTCCAAATAGCATTTCCTTGATTTAAGTGGGTCAGAAGTGGAGTTGTTCCTGATTTGTCACTCTGGTCATTCCTGATTTGACAAAACCTTAGCAGAACCACTACACTAAAATATTTGAGTCCCCCTGCATGGAACTTTCAGAACTCATTTACAGATGTTTAAACAAACCTAATAAAATTATTTCTCTCCCTGGTGTCCAGGCTACTGGTAACCCTTGTAAATTTTGTAACCTTAATACCAAAGCACAAGGCCAGGATGCTGGAAGAGGAGACTCAGGCTGCTGATCATGCACTGCCCCACCAAAAGCAGATTGAAGAGACACAAACCATGGTGCCCATCTGTTTGGCTGCTCCAAAAGGTAAGAATCCAAGATATACAGTAAACCCTGTGCTCCCACCACTCCCAGGGTGACAGCTGAAAAGTGTCAGAGACTGCACACACTGTACACATCTGCTTTGTTAGGGTGGTTGTGGCTCCTTCAAAATGTGAAAGGCTTGGCAACAAAAAAATGTCTTCATCATTCTTGGAGCACCAGACAGATTGGACCAGATGTTTCAGTATCATTATTGTTCCTTGAGCTTTTTTTATCTTTGTTATTTCCCCTTTATCTAGAAAGTTTAGCTAAACATAGGAATGATTTTGTATGAAAGGCAAGCTGAGCTCATAATACCCAAAAAATACCCATATTTCTCAAGAAACAGAAATTAACTTAGAGCTCTCCAGATCTGATTCTGATTTCTAGTCATCAGTAAAAAAACTTTTTGAGGGCAGTCTATGAATCAAATACACTGCAGAGCCTGTCTTGTTATAAAGGGTTAAAGTGTTCCTATCAAGTTATCTCTCCCTGTTTGCAAAGCCAGTACTGGTTGAGATAACCCTGAAATTCTGAAACTGAAATCAGTTTTCTCATCAGAGTGACTCTCTTATATTAAAACCACAAAAGCCTTAACAGTGGGTAATGATTGCTTGTAACAGGTGTAACACTTTTATTTATATCTTCCTTTAAGGCTATGTGACAACACTTCAGCAAAATCCAAACCAAGGTTGGTTTGAAATCACCTTCCAGCAGAAATAACTTTAAAAAAAAAATTTAAAAAAATGTCCACAAGAGGGGCAGAACACCTTCCTGACAGCAGCAGCTCCTGGAACTTTGATGGAGCACACTGTTGCTGATGACTGCTCTGTCCTGGCAGCCAGGCTCTCTGACTCACTCATTCATTCAGAACAGTAAGTTTGGTACAAAATCTTGCCATCATTTTTAGACATAATCCTAATGGGCCCAGTCAGCTGGCAGATGGGGACATGTTAAATATCCCAAGCAGAGACTGAAGTTCTCTACTTCCACTGAAGTGGAATTTCAAGGCCTCTGAGGTCTCTTTTGATTTGTACACTTGCAGCACCTTCACATTGTCCCAAGAAGGGTGTTCAGTGTGACTGTGGGTGAACACTTGGATAAGTAAAACCTTGCACCTTTTAAGCAAAAGTTCTTGCTCACCTAATCCTAGAATGGCTTGGGTTGCAAGGGGCCTCAAAGACCATGTCATTCCACCTCCCCTGCCAAGGGCAGAGACACCTTCCACAACACAATCTGGTGTTGCTCAGACCTCCATCCAGCCTGGTCTTGGAAACTGTCAGGGATTCACAACTTCAGGCAATCTGCCCCAGGACCTCACCACCCTTACATACAGAATTTCTTACTAACATCTAATATAAACCTACCCTCTTTTAGCTTAAAGCCATCCCCCTTGATCCTATATGCTCTTGTGGAAGGTCCCTCTCTAGCCCCCTTCAGGAACTGGAAGGCTCTCTAAGGTTTTCCTGGAGCTTTCTCTTCTCCAAGCTGTTTTCACAGCAGAGGTGTTCCAGCCCTGTGACCAACTCAATGGCCTCTTCTGGACTCATTCCAGTGGGTTCACATCTTCCTTCTGCTGAGGAGCCCAGAGCTGGATGCAGCAGTGCAGGTGGGGTCTCAGAAGAGTGGAGTAGAGGGGCAGAATCAGCTCCCTCGACCAACTGGTCCCTCTGATTTTGCTGCAGCCCAGGACACCAATGAAAGTACCCCTAATATTAATCCATCAGTGCCACAATGACTCCTTCTAGAAGTAGGTGCCTGCCAGCTTACCACACATTCTCCCACCACCATGATATCACCATCTTTTCACTATCAGAAATATAGATTGAGATATATCTTGTTATAGAGTGTTTCTAAAGCAGGAAGATTTTAAAAATGAAATGTACTTTGGTCCACTTGTGGGGTTTGTTTGCTTTCTAGACTGCATTCTGAGCAATGCAGTCTTCTTTGCATCATGTTTTGTTTTCCGTGGGTACAACGTATCTCCCTTAAAATTAACTTTCAGTATTAGGTACTACTCTAATCCTGAAAGGCAAGGAATGTAAATCTCAACACCTGTTCCCATTGCAGACAGAAAGAAGCCCCAAAAGTCCTGTGGTCTTCCCTTATGGACTCTAATTGTATTACTTAATGTAAAAGGACCACTATTTCAATTTTGTCATTATGTTCACGCATACAGGTGCAAGATTGCCAGGTAAAGCTAAATATATCTTCCATCAGTGTATCGTCATTTATATAGAAGCACTTTGCTTCTCCAGCACACAGAGGATTGAAATTAACCTGGGTTACAGCGAGCTGGGTTAAGCACAGAGCCAGCACAATCTCCTGATGCTCCCTTCCCCAGGCTGCTGCTGCCACTATCTCACAACAACATGCATCAAACCTTTCTCTCTGCCAGCCTCCTCCAATTCCCTGTCAAACAAGTTTGGAGAGAGAATTGCTGCTGGAGAGTTTCAGCGTTCAGCAAAGGCCTGCTCACACAAGCGGCACATCTGATCAAGGCAGCACCACCTCCCTGGCAGAGCTCACCGCTCCCACCATCACTCTCCTTGTGTCCTGCCCCAGATCTGGGGGGGGTTTGCTCTCAAACACGCACCTTGCAAGAACAAACCCTTGTTCACAAAAAAATAGCTCACAGATCCAGCTTAGGGCACCGTTAGAAAACAAGTGAAATCAATGGGGATGATAACAAGTAGGTGTGATAACCACTTAACCTGTCCCTGCCACAGCAGCTCAGCTGTGTCCTGGTGGTGCCCAGCCTGTCTGTGCAGCTTAGCAGATCCTGAGCCAACTTGCATTAGGTTACAAAGCAGCTCTTTTGGTTACAGCCCCGCTCCCTGCTTGTCTGTTTGAGGCTCCTGCACTCTTGGTTGACAAACAGCAAAGGGAAATAGAGCAATTGTGTAACACCTTTCTTTTTTTAACCTGAGACACAAAATGCTTTTATTAGGGACACCGTGGCTGGTGAAAAACAGCCCCTTCTGGTTTTTTGGGCTCGTGGGAGATACAGTTTCCACCAGGCCACATCTACTGCCCTACATTTTCTCACTTATCACTCTATTTTCTGTGTGTTCCTTCAAGGATGCAGGACAGACTCTTTTCCTTAGGTGAAGTATCACCTCTATAAAAATCAAATGAGGAATTGTTGCATTGATCCCAACATCCCCTGCTGTTAGAACTTGCCTCAAGTGTGGTCCAGTATATTTACATTTGCCACTTGTCCCAGTATCTCACAGTCCTCCAGAAGTTACCACTTTTCTGTTCCTTCCAGCCTTAAAACAGACAGAATAAGTATCTTCTTTGTAGAGTATCTCCTGGATCAGCCTTTCTGTTTACCTCCCCTTACTAATACCCTATTCTTTGCAGTCACCTTCCAGAAAAGTTTTCACCTGTTCATGATTCTCTTACATTCTTCTATTTTTCAGCTTTCAACTTGTCTCTCCTTTGGATATTCTTCTCTTTTTATTTTTGAACTTCTGAGGTGTATAATTTAATACTCTGGTCACATGCTTTACTATAGAACCTTTTAAACTTTTAATTAAATTAATGGCACCTTTCCAAAACATCAAGAATTGCAATTTTTCAACCTAAATGGAAAGTCTCCAGGAAGATACCAATTAATTCTTCTATTCCAGCTCTGAGTTTTATGTGAGTCTCTATGCAATTCTGTAATATGCATTATGCAGGAAGTCACATTACTAAAAATGTTCTTTCTGGAATTATAAATCTTCAGGTGGTGGCATGGCTTGGTTTAATGCAGTGCTCATTTTTCCCAGTATCTTATGGATCCAGAGCTTCACACAATGAATCTGAGCAATGACCTTCACTTTAACACTGATGCAGTCAAAGAACCACACATCACAGACATCCATGTCAGCCTCAGTGAAATAGTGCAAGCACTAAAACAAATCAGCAGCTACAGATTTCCATTCCAGCACACATTTGACTGATGACAGAGTGTGAGACAACATCACAAACATATTTTTAGCCCGTAAACATCTCCATTAAACTCAATTTGGTAGGAACTTGTAACAGGTGAGGTGTCTGGCTGTATGGACTCATGCTGGTCCATTTTAGTACATTAAGCTCTCTGTAAAAAGGATCTACAGGGCTCTTATGAATCTGAAATTCTTGTCAAATCTGTTGGCTGTGGAAAAAGACCTCACTGCTAGCTCAGTCACAGCACCTGCACCTGAACTGACTGGTTCTGGAAGATGTGTGAAGAGGCCGTGTATACATATCATGGATGTGGCTGACAGTTCAACTTACAGCCCAAAATATCCATCAGGGAGTACAAAGCAATTACATACCCTCATCTTGACAGAAGGGAGGGATTGGAATTTGCTTTCCTAATCATTCAGGGCTCTGTTTGCTAAGGGTCTGAGGTAACTCCCATGTATTAATTATAATCCAATGGATTTACAGGAATGGACTAGGCTCAAAGAGAACAAACACCTGCAAGTGTTCCAGGCCAGGCTGGACAAGATTTTAAGCAACCTGGTCTAGTGGAAGATGCCCCTGCCCATGGCAGGGGGATTGGAATAAGATGATCTTTAAGACCCCTTCCAAACTAAGCCATTTCATAATTTTACATGAGCATACCTCAATGTGTGTAGAGGCTTTAAGACACTCTGAACATCAAAAAATCTGAGCTCTTCACTGAGGCAGAGTTTGCATGAAGTTTGCTATTAATACGGTTGTATGTGTCAGGGGTTTCAACTGTGCCACTGATTTTAATGGTAATGTTTTCACAGTCCAAGACCAATAGTCATACACAACTCAAAACATTTTGAAACCCTACAATATAACAGGTATAGTAATTTTTCTACACTTTCATTAAATTGCTTTCTGCTCTCAGTTACCCTTCTATAAAATCAGAATGAGCTTCAGGCTGAGGAAACCGACAATAAAAACTGATTTAGTTTTTATTGGTTTAGAAAAAAAGGAAGTATTGCAGTAAATAATCAGAAGACCGGCAGCTTATCTCAATCCTTACTGTTATACAGTCCATCATATTGTTTTATGGTCCTGACAGCTTCTGCTGAGCTACCAAATTCTGGTACCGCACAGCTCTTCCCAAAAATGGAAAAGAAAGTCAGGATTCATTGAGCAAAACCTGAAGCCTACAGGCTCAGGTCTAAAGTTAGGACACGGTACATTGCAGGCAGCAGGCTAAGAATAACAGAACAAACTCATGAGAAGAGAATTAACAATAAAACACAGGAACTCTGACTCTCCCTCCAGAACATTACCTAATTCTAATGTCACGAAGAAGAAAGCAGAGTGAGCGTGTGTACAAGAGATAACAGGCTGTCACAGCACCGCTTCCGCTCAGTGCCAGAAAATTAAAGTTTGATTATTCAGTAGAAGCTGAGCCGATCTGAGAGTCACACCAGTGTCCAGTTCACCGCGCAACTTACCTTCACAAAGAGCTCGATTTCAGGGTCCTTTTCTTCCCCATTAGCAGCAACAGAATCTGTCATTTTTCACCCCCAAGGCTACCAGCTGATCTCTTGAAATTAAGTGGAAAAAGGAGGTTTCAGCTTCACAACGTGTGAGTTTCCCTTCTGAACCACGCTCACAAAGCTCTTAAAATATCATTTGTAATGATAAAGCTCGAAAGCATTGGAATAAACAAGTTTGCAGGTCATTAAATTAATAATTAAGAAAAGGCAGGCAGCAGAGGAGCAGTCCCTGTTATGGTAGTTCTTCAGAGCAACAAGTGCTGCTGTGCTCTGGTACAGTATCCTCATCTGTCAGAGCTGCAGCCCTCGCTGCCCGCCCAAAATAGCCCGGAGCATAAAAAAACAGAGGGTGGGGTTAAAGTCACAGGGGAGGAGACAAGCTCCTGGTACCTACGGCAGGATCAGTCTCTGAGCAAATAATTCTGCTCTTCCCTGTTTTCAGCATTTCTGTTGTTCCCTCCCTGATTCTACAGCTAGGAGCACCAGGCACAGGGAAGAAGGAAGTGCTGCAGCTGGGCTGGTTTCGTTGCTTTAAGCAACAGTGATGTTTTTTTCTGTTTTTCTGAAGGGTGTTTGTCCTGCCTCTAGCTGTTCGAAATCCAAATATTGCTATTGCTAAGAAAGGTAAGAGAAAAAGAGCCTGTGCACTGGCTGTTGGCTCAATCAAGAAGTGGGAAGAAAAGCAGAACTTTGCCTCAGCACCCCCCATCATGTGTGTGGTACAGAAGCCAAAACTGAATACTCAGGTGAGAGAAGCACCTGTGACGTGACCACTGCTGATGGAGCTCAGGAGCAGAGGAATGGGAATGTTTGGGTCCCATAACTATTTCTCAGCATGTCCCTTGAGGTGCTCGTTGTATAGGGGGGACAGGAGAACCGTGATTTGCTGGGTGGAGCACGGAAGAGCAGCCTGCTGCTGACCTGCTGCTGTCATCCCTACTCCCTTTCCTTCGCCCTGCATTCCTTGCATGACTCAGAGGGCACTGCACAGCAGCCCTGAGCATGAGGTGACACCTATAGAAAGTCCTGACACAGCCAAAAGGCACGAAGGGAGGGAGTGCTGGCACAGGAGGGGACACCAGGCAGAGGTGAAAGGGTCAATGGCACCTCCTCCTCCTCCCCATCCCTGCCTGGAGGGACTTGGTGTCCTCCTGCCCTTGGGAAGTCTCTTCCTGCACTTCTGCCCCTGATCCTGCTTCAGGACTGCCAAAAGTCTGGCTGTTGGCAGCTCAAACTGCCAGACATGAGCAGTTTTACCTTCTTCTGACACGGAGAGGCCTTTTGGGGAGGGTTTTGACACGATCAAACACCTGCCTTTCCTGAAGTGCTCTTAGCTGTGTGCTTCTGTGATGATCTCCAGCTCTCTCTGTGACCTCGAGGCATTTGACACAGCTCCAGAGCAGTCACAGCCAACACCTCCGTGGCCCTTTGGAGAAGTTCTATGGGAATTTTCCCACAACAGCTGCTTCATGTGCACTACATGAAGCACTGAAATGGTTAACGAGTAAATCTCATTATGCTATTGCAACTGTAATTACAACATAATCATCATTATAATTACTGTAAAAGTATGCTTATGGTTTTTAGATCTAATTAGCACTCATTCAAATAACTGGAAGGTTAACTATAAAAGAATTAAGTGTTATTACTCCTTTGATTTCAAATTTTTGCATGTAATTTTTGGACTAGGTACATTAATTACCAAACATTTAGAGTACAATTATTCTTAGGCTTACCGGCAAGTTTCCAAGGACATAGGCTAAGTGTACTTACATGTGGCAGAAAGAATCATTGCATTGTAATTATGCATTACAGTTATAAAACTCTGCCAAAAACTTAAGAGTAATCACTGTATCTCTAAAATGGATCCCTAAATAATTAATTATTAACTATACAATTATAAGCTTTTGGGTTTTGCTGAAAAATTGTTCTGCTCTAGCACCTCATGGTGACATAATTTCCCTTTAATGAAGGTTCCTGGGAACAATGGGAAATAGGTCATCTTCACTGTGGTTACCTGTAGCTCTAGCCTCACTGAAAACATTGTTTTGGTATAGGCAAGTGGTTTGAACAAGTTATATCACAGGACCATTGGCTCTGGAAGAGAAGATACTGCCAGCTATGAGCACAGTAATGAGGTAATGCTGCTAATGCTAAACCAAAGGGTAGAAATAAAATCAGCTTTCAAAATACCAGCACTTACAAGTTGTGATGCATGTGACCTATTTAGATGTCTATTTTAGAATGAGAAAGTATGCCCTAGAAGTGTCTAATTTTTTCCACTGAGTCCAGGGTAATGAGATAAACATGTAATGGTCAGACAAATCTGCAGTAATTTTTAAGTAAAAGAAATCTATGGCTTTAGTGCCTGATTCCTGTGCATGTGCCATCCCTCGCTCCAGAAGTTGTGTGTGCCTTGCGCTTCTGAAAGTCAAACTCTGGGTGTAGCAATTTCAGTAGAGACTCAGTGTGTCAAAACATTCAAATCCTTCCCTCTCAATTACTGTCTGGGTTTAGTGGTGTGTTATAATTTATTTGCAGATGAAGAATATCGTGCTGAGGCTCAGCAAAGCAGAAGGGAAACTTTGCAATACAAAGGGAGCAAAGGTGCCCTGCAGCCATTTCCATCCTAACCCAGATATAAACTACTGCAGGAATGGACCAGATTCCACCTGGCTTAGGGTGTTTCTGGACAGTGCTGCCACTGGCAGTTGCCTTCCCCATTTGCTTCCACCTCACCCCCTACCCCAGGACCTGATATGGGGTGTTCAGAGGCAACAGAAGTTGAGGAGTGAATACCACACATCTGGTGTTCCAGCTGTGCTTTTAGGTATCAATGGAAAGAATAAGCCAGCCCACCTCAAAAAACTCTGCTACACAAAAATATCCCCACATGGAATCCCAGAAGACATGAAACATAACAGACAATACAACTTGTTCAAATAATGCTGTTTTTTTAAAAAGAGATTCTGAAAGCTGAATTTAGGATAAACATTGTAGAAGGCAGTGAGTAGGAGGAAATATATATAGATGGATATATAAATATATATATGTATATATGCACTGCTTTAGGAATCTATTCATGCATTTTCTGCTTTTCTGTCATATAAAACTGACTTATCGCTTACATCTGGGTGGAGCCTTTCTGATACAATGGTTTTTAAAGTCTACACAGCTCTTTTGTGTGTTATGAAATCAGCTCTTTCTTCAGCCAAATTAAGGGTAAGACACTGATAAATAATTAGTACACTCATTTTACTGCAAAGAATGAGTCACTTAGTTTGGCCTATCATTTTCTCACAAGTCAGAAGGCTTTGAGTTACAAGCAAGAACACTAGACACTGAATTATGAACTCCTCATAAGCCAAGTTATTATAGTTAGAGGTTTATGAGATATAGAAATGAATATGAGCACAATATATCCCATTAATAAAATAAGAGGTCAGCTTCAGAAAAGGAACGGCCACGGCCCCATGTAAGACCTCTATTGTAGGTGAACCCTGATGCACTATCAGCTTTCACAGGCCTGATCCAAGCTTCACTTCCAGCAAAGATTTGTCCCAAGGGGGTGAAGCAGAGGCCAAGCATCCAGAATGTAACTCTATCGTGCACTTCTCCAGCTCACTGCTATGTTACCAAGAAGGATCAGAGCACAAAGTACATCCATCCCCCAGTGCTTCCATCCAGCTCGCTCCATGAGAGCAGGTATTGCAAGTTTTATACGACACAGGCAACGTTTTTCATTTTTGTGATGAAAAGAAGTAAAAAATTGGTGCAGCTGCAGTAAATGGTATTTGGGGCTATGATTTCACCAGAGAATTATTTAACTGCTTAGTTAGCAAAAACCCCACACCTAAGCAGCAGCCAGGATGGTTTGAATGGGTTATGGAAACATCTTTTCCAGAGACAGTTCTGAATCACTGGCAGTTTGCAACTGTATTTATTGGATGCTTGTAGTTTTGATATGCAACACACTTAACAAGTTAACAACTGCAAGGAATCAATCTAGTAATTTTTATTTTCTTTTGAGTTACAATGTGTCACTATTGATTTCTTGTCTGAATTTCAGAAAAATCAAAAGATTTGTCTCAGATATTTGGGGCCAGACAGCAGGTTCCCCTCCTGAAATGTATAAGGCATGCAAGGACATACAAAGCTCTTCTCATCAGCCTCATGCCAACACTGGGTGATAAGATACTTTCCCTTGACTCTAAAGATGTACAGTACCTCAAAATGTGTAGGTTTGATGGAAGAACTGTGATTTTGTTCCTTTTTGTAAATTTTCCCACATTCAAGGTAATGGAAGAAAAGACATCAAGAGATACAAAAACAGCTGTGCAGGCCTGAATAAATGTGATGGGATGGAAAAGCATAGACCCGAAAACTTTGCACTCCATTAACTGACAATTTGAAATAACCCACTCTATACCCACCTCCAGATATTATGAATCCATCACAGCCATGAGCTACTGCAGCTCTCCTTTATCCTTTTATTGAAAAGCATTATTTTAGCTCTAAAATTATCTTGCTGAAACTCTTCTGTTTAGCAGAATGAATCAGTTCAGACTGGAGTTTTGCAAAGTTCTAGTCCAAAACCATGGAATCATTTTTATATATAATTATATTTTCACATGGATGCAGCATCAAACTTTGCTGTAACATTAATAAGCATTAACACCTTCAAGAGAAAACCTGCTGCTGTTCAGTGTGAAGAGGGATTTCATTATAGATAATGATTTCAGTGCTCATATTGAGACACCCTCAGGTACCCGTTTGTAAAGACGTGGCTGTGAAAAGGTACAAAATAATCTCCTAATGCTGCATTCAGTACAGAAACTTCTAGAGGGCAGGAGTTTATTTCACTATCATTTCAAAAGTGACATTTCAATTAAAAACAAAAGATACTTCCAACCAGGACTGAGACTGCTCTGGAAAGTGGTATTGTAGGAGATACAATGGAGAGCATGACAGATTGTCCCAAACTGTGGGCTATATGGGTAATGCAGCTGATGAAAGGAGAAATGTAGAAATCCTCAGCCCTTGCTTTTCAAAATGAATCCTCCATGCTATCAAGTGTGCTGAAGAAAAACAGCACCAGGTTAAGTGTGATGTACCCATTGTTGACTCACTACTGTCATAGAATGAAAATTACATGATTTTACTTCTAAGTCTGCAACAGAGTAAGTAATGCCTCTTCCTGCCTTATTTTACAGGAGTTCATCACGCAAGTCCCTATTTAGATTATTTCTGTTCACTTCTTTGTATGCTTCTTAACATAAATTAAGTCTAAATTAATTAAGATTTGAAGTATGAACATGCAAACCAGGATTAAATCCCCCCCAAAGAAAAGACCAGTACACAACACACTACTTTAATCCTGATTTATGAATTATATTTTACAGAAAGTGTTCAAAATGGCATGTACAACTCATGCACATCTCAGACTAGGCTTCAATTCCCCCCAGTAAATAAGGCTCAAAGAATGCACAGTTGCTGCTAATTTCATTGGACACATTTGTGTTTCACACTGTGGTTTAACAAACAGTTTGGCTGAAAGCTGAAATTACTTTCTGTGTTCTGATGCACATTATTTCTAAAAAAGTTGAAGCCTTCAGCAGCTCAGTTTGAAATTACTTATGACTCAAGCTAGTCTCCATGGGTTCACATGCTGGCACAGTACCTGCACGGCAGGTTATGTGTATGGATCTGCACCATGGATTTCAGAATTCTCTGCAGTGTATGTACTGTTTGGCTTAAGAAAAGAGCCTCTGGATTTTTGCTCCCTGATAAACTCACACTGGATCAGTGTGAAATAGCAGGGCTCAACATCCTTACATCCCTCTGTGGCAGCCAAGTTTAACCTCTGCAATGGTGATGCCTCTGGTCAATGGCAGTGCTGCTCACCTGAGTTAATGCAGCTGGCTGACCTTGAGCCTCACAGTGAACTGAAGAACTCTTCCATTCTCCTTAATAAATTGCCTTCATTCATTTTTCATTTCACCTTTTGGTACTTCTGTGATAAAGTTTCCACAGTTTGCCAGCTCACTTGCCTTAGTGCATCACCTCAAGCTGTTATGAACGGTGGGTTCTTTGTTCATTTTTACCTTCCTAAGAACTTCACAGTAGGAGTTCAACACCTTGCAGCACCTAAAGTTGGCTTGGTGATAACTCCATTTTAGTTTTCTTTTGCTTGAGGACCCTTTTCACTGCAGAGTTAATGCAACCAACCGGGATGAATTGAGGCAAGGTGGTGAGTTAAGCACAGATGTGAACTTCTCTTCTGCAAATACATTTACATTAGCAGATTTTTTGCTGGTAACCATCACATTAACAGATTTTTGCTGGTGACCAGCAAACCCAACTCATTAGGACTTCAAAGAACATGTCCCACATCCTTAAGTGAAAGGTGGTGGTGGTAATTCTTTAAAAGGTGGTTGGCTTAAGACCAAAAGTACATTTTTGGTGAAATTCAGCACTGAGCACCGTCTAAGTAACAGTGATGCCTTGTTTTACTCTGTCAGAAGTGGAAACACTGGGTAGTCTGACTAGAAAGACATAAGGGATTTTTTTTGCCTCTTAAGTGTAAGATTTTCCAAAAATTTTCCATCTTTTGCCAAAATCACAAATTTTCACAGAACATGTAACACGTATCACTTCTATAAGAAAGGTGTGGACCCTTGGCCACTGGCTGCAATACCTGGGAGCAATGCCACAGACCACCAAAATGTCAAAGCCCAGCTTGTCTTTGCAGTCTTACTGCTTTGACTTTGGTGACAACTCTGATGCAATTCTGTAGAAAAAGAACTAGGTTTTCCTGTGAGACCTATATCAGTTGGAAAAGTTCTAATGAGATGTGGACCCTTTTACTCATTAGAAACTTCTACCCATTTCTAACCAAGCAGCAAGTCAGAGTTGATACCAGACTACTTATAAATATATATAAAGGTATCTGATGATGTTGAGAGAAAACTAAATTCCCCTGGAGAGGATGGCAGCAAACAGAGACTCTCCAGTTAAGTCTTGACTACAGGTTCATGCAGCAAATTGACCTTCAGAGAGAAAAAGCAGAGTTCAAAAGGGTGAAGTGTGTGTGTTGTAAGGTTTGACTCCTCTCAGCTCTGCATCTTGATGAGGTGGAAGTCACTGTGAGGGAGTTTCTACCATCTCTGACCACGCTGGGTCTCCTGACCAGAACAAGATGACTTTAGGCTACAGAATTATCAAACCAACACACTCTGCAATTATCTTGCACGCCACGGGAGACCCAGCAATTAAACAACAAATTAAAAGGTAGTTGATAGCCCTTTTCAGGTAACTAGGTATATAGAATCAAAACTGAAAGCAACTTAACCAGGTCATCTATCACTCTCCCACAATATTATAAACCTTGCACTGTACTATTGTAAACCAAAAAAAGAAAATTAAAATGCTGTAATGAAAGAAGGGCAATCCACACATAGAAACTTCATAGTGCAAAGCTTCATAAAATCGAAGAGGAGGATTCAGAGCCACTGAAAGTAATATATGTGGGAATAGTTTACTATTGATAGGGCTGATAGAGCCACTGATTTTTAGTGCTTCCTAATTCTTTCCCTGTTTACACCCTATTTTCAAGTCAGTGTAACTTTTGCCAGACTTTAAAAAGGGAGCTTTTCAATACGGGTGTCTTCTTTATTCATCCAAAGGACTTTAGACCCCCAAAGATTTATCTTGCAATGCACTCAGCCACTGAACTCGCTGATCCCCCAGGCTACATCTTAAAACAAAAGCTTGAAAGTGAACAAAAATGCAAGGAAATGACCCAATTTCCCCAGAATCAACAGCAGGCTAAGAATAGACTCCTGAACTCCTCAATGTCAGCTTAGTCCAACTATTGTCAAATGAAAACACATTTGTTTTCCCAAGTGATCAGAACCCCATCATCATGGAGCACGCTCTCCATACAGGTGACTGGGTGAATATATATACAACATTCTTGTACACAGTATTCTACAGGCACACTTCCAAAGACATTCCACCAGCCCACCTGTCACGCTCTGCTTGGAAAATCTGGCCTTCAGTCTGTTTCTTTTTTTTTAATATAAAGTGTACTTGGTTACCATCCCCATGAGTCACACAGTCCAGTCTTGTCAAGTTAATTGTTAAGTGGGATTAGGCAGCAGAGTGCTCTTTGGTCACATCCTCGCAGGGGCTTGGGGAGCGCGGTCCCCTCCCTGGCTGGCAGTGGCGGAGGGAATGCCAGGGTGGCGGAGCTGCTGGCCAGGCTTTTATAGCGGGGCTATTTTTAGCTGTTATCAGCCGCGGGTGCGGGGCCAATCCCCGCCCCGGGCCGCGCACAAACTCCGCTCCGGCCAAACTTCACTCGCAGCAATCGCACAGGGAGGAGCCAAGTGACTCTGAATTTGCTGCTTTGAACTTGGGCTGTTCCTTATACGGGCTCCTGCGAGGCGCCAGCACAGCAAGGACACGCGTTAGGACCATGAGAAAGTTACTGATTCAATAAATAAGCATCCTTGCCTATATTTGGTGAAAATTAGTGAATTTAAGGTGCCTCGTGAAGTCCAGTAAGTGATGCAATCATTCAGTATAATATACATATAAATCAATTTCTGGTGTTTTTACAAAGGTAGTGTTTTTTATGTCACCGTGTAACTATGTACTGTGTAACTGGAAACTACTTACTGCGATTACTTACAAATCCATGTGCTCACCAAAGAAAGGGAAGACAGATTGGTGCCTCTTCAAAACAGGCCACATGGTGTGTAACAGATTTTTGACACTGGACCTTTGTCCATTATATTCTTTTAGTAACTTTTCGTGGAAATATGACCTTGTAGTAAGTTTAGGTTTTGAGAAACTAATTTGAAATTGTGAGAAAAATGTTCATTAAAATTAGGAAGAATTTCTGATGACATTAAGAAAAATAAAAACTTTATACGTTTAAATTATTTCTCATAGTATTTCTGTTTACTGCAGACTTGCCAGTATTATTTGGGCACCTCACTGGCCATTTCTGGCTAACAGAGACCCTCTTGCAATGAGGGGCCACCCAAAGTATCAATGTTACAGCTAAGGATGAACATATTTATAGACCAAGTATAAATGTGGGCAAATATAAAACACTTCTGCTGGTCAGATTTTTAATCAAATAGATTTTAAAATTAATCCAAAAATGGTACAAATACATGTGGGCAGAGGTCTGAAGAGTGATAAAATACCTATATTTTCAGATGCAAAGCTTCCACTCCTTCCATTTGCTTCTCAACCAGCCCTCAAGCTTTGAGGACGTAGTGCTGAGATTTCCCAAAGCACAGCAACATAGACATTTTACCTCAAATAGAACTGATTTACTCAAACAATCATAGGTATCTTAAAACAGGAGGTTATTAAAAGAATCTTTTTGCTGCTTGTTTAGTTTAGCTATAAAAGCAGAAACAACCTGAGACAAGATGCAGCTGTGAAAAAAAAAAGGCACCTTTGTGGAAAGAAAATATGTGCAGAAGGAGATTACTATGAAACTGGCAGAAATGGAGACAAAAAGGATTGGCTGGTTTAGCCCCAAAACATCTGAGGTTGTCTAAGCCTAAACTGATTTTTAAAAGCGCTAAATGCATGAATGAATGCTAATGGACCATGCTGGCACAAGAGCAAAGATGATTTAGCTGCACATAAATAAAGGTAATTTAGAAATTAAAGTGTCAAACCTTTAGAGCAGGGACATTCTGAAACAGATTTCAAAAATGAATAATAACACTAATAGTTTCTAAATAGACCTTGACCACTTTATGAATGAAGTATTACATGATGAGGCTGTCTGTAACAGAATACTTGATTTCATGTCCGAAAAAGTCACATCCAGTCCTATGAATTTCTTTTTCAGATTACTTAGAATCCCCGAAGAAACCATCTTGGTCAGTGTACAGATTTCTACCTTTCTGTGCCTCATCTTTTATAAATATATAAGCAGGAAGATAATGGTTTTCTCTCAGAAGATGTGTTCTCAAGTTTTATTTCATTAACACCTGCATGGAGCCTCCAACAGAAAATCAATTAACTTGTGAATCAAAATCCTGGGTTTGAACACTGCTGGATGTACTGAAACCAGACCTGTGCACCGACAAATTCACTTCCCATCTGTCCCTGAGCATGTCATTGTAATGACATGAATGTCACTGATGTCTTACATTATCAGAGACGTACCAACAGTAAAAATTCACCTATAATTGTTTCATTAATTGATATGAAAAAATAATCTAAATATAAAAATCATACCTGCAGATGACAAATAAATTACTCAGAGTGACACACTTCCTTCTTTTTCTTCTGCCACAGAAGGCAGTTTCATACAGGTTCATAACATTTCCCAGAAAGAAGTCGTAAATTGTTTTTATATTGCCACAAATACATAAAACATTTATATGTCTCTTTTCAGCCACAAATGGGGTTATGAGAGGACACTGAATATTTCTAAATGAACTAGTAAATACAGTGGCAGAACAGTGGAAAATCTGCCTTCAATGCAGGGTCTTATGACTCAAAGAAACAAACAATTTTTCTTTTCCCAATTAAAATCTTAAGCTGTGTTTGAAGCAATACCTAAGAATTCAAATTTAGTTAGTTCAGTTGGCTTTTCTCGTCTACTGTGGTGTCTGAAATAAAATGTAATTCTAAAACAAATACAGTTGAAAAACAGATATATGGGGATTGCTGTTAAAAAAATGACAAAGTTTGACTGAAATTAAAGGAAGAGTGCTGGAAAGATGAGAAAATGTATTAGATGATTTTATCTGGTTAATTTATACTGTAAAGTGAACAGCAGAAGTGTCCAACATCACACTGTTTGATCACTATTGCACTTCAGTTGTTGCTGAGTGTGGACACTCAGCAACACTCATTAAATAGCCTGAAAAAAGAAATTAATCAATCCAAAGTTTGTTTCCAGCTGTCCATTACCAGAATACACTTCTAGTCTAATCTAGTCATCCAAGATTTGTTTTTAAACTGCCACTGGTGGTATTCAGTTTATTTAACTTCAGGTGACCATGCCATTGTTTTCAGTGAAAGTTTATGGCTTGATGCAGTTGCCTAAGCCTAGATATCCAGCAGCATTTGATAGGATAGCTGAGGAAATCCACAAACATACATGAGACAGGATTATGGGACACCCACAGCCTGCAGAGGCAGTAGAGGCCAGGAAAGAAACGTTTAGACCAGCAGGGGATGCCCGTGGATGGAAAACTCAGGCCCTGCTCCATACAATGAACACAGTCTACCTAACAAGTAACCTCCCTCTACAGGTGGTGCTTGCACTTGGCCACGGGAATTAACATCTCATCATGCTATTTCAGATAGCTTTTTATTGCAAAAAGAGCCCAGACATGCTGCAGAGGTGTACTTAATGGCTTACAGACACCTTCAGTTGGATGAGCCAAATCCAACCTTTGATGTCTAAAGAAAACAAAGAGCACAACAGAAATGCTGTTTTCCTCTTGCAGACTCCAAAATAATTGACATATGTCATCACCGGTTGCTCTACAGGGTTTATGCATTATTTTGTGTTCGTAGAATATTTGTCTCAGTAGATCTGCTCTTTAAGTACTTCTGAAATAACCAATTTGAAATAATACAAATTGCTCAGTTTTGGACAGGATCCATTTAACAGTTGACAGTACTGCTATACAGATACGTTCTCAAGGCCAGCAAGGAAGCAATCAATCCATAAATCCAAACATTTTTCACTCCAAAAATATAGGTGCTGAGATGTTTCAAAAGAAAAAAACAGTCCATGCTGGGATAAGAGCCTTGTTTTCAAAACTTTAAAGAGGGTATCACAAGATGAAATATATATGAGGAAAAATAAATGAGTAAATAAATCCTGTTTTAACTTTCTCTCGGTGTGACCTACATTATTTACATTGTGTTTTCCATTGCTGCAATCACTGTGCAGGGACAATTTCCTAGATAATACAGGTCTGTATTTTGAAGCTGTTGCTACGCTACTGCACTGTGCCTGGACACCACTGTGGCTGCAGCCACTGAGGGGGGCACGGGAGTGCCAGCTCAGAATTGATTCACCGACCTTCCTGCAGGTGCCTGAGTGAGGTACAGACTCAGCAAGGGTTGGAAGCAAGACTTTTACCCTTTGTATCCAAAAGATTGAGCAAACTGCTCTGCCCTGCTGCTGAAACACACGTTCTGCTCATGACTGATAGCCGGGGGACTGGGCACTATCAGTAACAGAATGGCCATCACTAATCTTTTCACACACACAAATTCAAATAGACATAAATCCAGCTGTGAAGAGACCCACAGCAGTTTTCCTCCTCCGAAATAAGGGTTAGTAGCTATTAGGTTTATATGTGAAGACAAGAGATTACCAGTCTGCTGTACAGGGTGGAGGAGGGAGCCATAAAGCCTCACTGGGTCTGCACTGAGGTGTGGATGTGTGAGTTGTAGCCCTATTATCTGAGTTAGAGCAAAAGCACTGGTGAGGGTGTCCTTCATGTTGGGTTTATGTCAGAGCAGTTCTCTGACTCCAAAACCATGCTGTTTTCAGTGAGGGATGCTCAGAGTCTGATCACACCATTAAGAAAAGCCTAAATTCTCACAGAAGAGAAACCTAATGCTCTACAAGTCAAATGGCAGCCACAAACTGTGCAGTACTACTGTATTACACCTGCTTGCAAATGGGTAAGTAACAAATGGTTGAGACCGTCACTAAAGCATTTATTGGGAAAACACCAGGGCTGGAGAAATCAAATAAATGTTAAAGGATTCAAAAATACGTTAAAATAGAGCAGATAAGGTGTTCTGACTGGAGAGTTGGATAAATGATGAATTAAAGAGGGGCTTGCTGTAGTAATTTTTATTGGCTCTGCTGTTTGCACTACCTGTACCTCCAAACTGGAGCTTAAGAATTATATAAATTAACTGGAGAAAGACTGGAAAAGGTGATAAAAACCACCCCTAAAAGAAAAAATCCCCAAACCACAACACACCAAACCACTCAACATTTAGAAATGATGACTCAAGCTTGAAGGCAAGCTGAAGGATTTGTTTAGTTCAAGAGAGCAAGGACTGAAGGAAATTTGATCTGTGTCCTCTATATACAAAAAGGTCTTGTCTATTGAAAAGAAAAATAGCATAATTCAGAGCAACAAAATTTTACCAAAGAAAAATATTGTCTCAGGACAGTGATTAAGCATTGACAGAGACTAATTGGTATAGGTAGGTGCTGAATGGGCATCACTGAATGTTCTCAAATAAGTATCTGTTAGGGATAGTATAGATAAGGCTGAGAGCAGGAGGACACATCACTTGGTATTCCAGACTTGTATTTCTATACTTAATAGTACTTGTAAGCTATCTCAAGACTATTTGCAGGAGCAAACAACAATTAATTTCATTTTAATTATGAAAACAGGTATCAAGTTAGGATACTGGTTCCCCGTGAGTCATTTCCTGCTGTGTACATGTCAGCTTCAGCATCTTGGTCTGTAAATCTGCCAAGACTGGAAAACTCTGAAAATAATTTTTGGATCTTTTCCTTGCCCAGGTTGCTCAGTTAACATTATTTAAATGGTGGATTATGAATCACTCAACCTTTTTCTAAGCTTATTCATAAGACCAAAATAATATTTGCTTACTTCCATTAGATTTATTATTTATATTTTTAAAGGCTAAAATGTCATAAAAAGCCAAACTACTATAATTTTGTGTACATATGGATAGTTACACCTGCCACCTGGCTTCAGCCTGAATTTACCTTACTACCTGCAAACCTTGGTGGAGAAGATATGGCTTAAAACCAGCCTTATGTGCTGTACTGGAGTCAATTAAAAGACTAACTGGTTTCCATTGCTAGGAGGTATCTGGATGTCCAGTTATGCTTACAAATATCTAACAGCCCAAAACTGCAAATAGAGTTGTTTTCCACTGTAGGTTATGAGTGTAGTAAGAAATGCTCAGTTCTGCTCAGCAAAACACCAGTTTAACCACTAACTTCTGACTGGACATCCATGTGGATCTGCTCTCTTCAAATTATACATGCTTAAAATTAGATTTGTCCTGTGACCTCATATTCTGAACCATTAATACAAATTCCTAAACAGAATTTTCTCAACAGATACTGGAATGCTTCAGAAAACAAGAGAAAAGCCAACTCATTAGAAGGAAGTGTGATTTTCCCAGAGACACAATGATGAGTTTCACTGTCCCTGTGAAGAACATGGTCTGTCATTCACAACAGTTCAGCTCAACTTGGGGAGTCAGTAGGGAACTAGCACAGAGTTAGCTGTGCCACCAAGGTGGATCCTCAGACATTCCTGGCTTGGAAATTAGAGAACAACAGAATAAAAAAATTGGTAAGGTTGGAAAAGATGTTTAACATCATCAAGTCCAACTGTCAACCCAGCACCACCGCCATGCTCACCATTAAACCAGGTCCTCAAGTGCCACATCCACACGTTTTTGGATGCCCAGGGATGGTGACTCCACTTCCCTGAGTGGCTGTTCCAGTGCCTGACAAACCTCTCCATGAAGAAAAAGTCCTAATATCCAATCTAAACCTCCACTGGCACAACGTGAGGAATTTTCTCTCATCCTGTCACTTGTTACCTGGGAGCAGAGCCCGACCCCCACCTGGCTCCACTTTCCTTTCAGGGAGTTTGGGAAGCAAGAGCCCCCCAGCTCCCTCAGCTGCTCCTCATCATCCTTGTGCTCCAGACCCTTCCCCAGCTCTGTTCCCTTCTCTGGACACACTCCAACCCCTCCGTTTCATTTTTGTCATGAGGGGCCCAGAACTGAGCCCAGGATTTGAGGTGTAGCCTCAGCCATGCCCAGCACAGGGGGACAATCACTGCCCTGGCCTTGCTGGCCACAGTATCGCTGGTGCAAGCCAGGTGCCATTGGCCTTCTTGCCCACCTGGGCACACCTGGCTCATGTTCAACTGCTATTGACTGACACAGCCAGGTCCTTTTCCGGCTTTCCAGCCACTCTTCTCACAGCCTGCAGCACTGCAGGAGCTTGACTTGTTGTACAAGTCCAAGTACAGGACTCAGCACTTCAAATGAGGGAGTGGGAAACATCTTGTGGGAAAAATAAAAATGTCCTTTCTTTTCCAGCTCCTGACTTAATTAAATTTTACAAAAGGATACCATAATTCCAAACAGAAACAGCTAAATGCTTAGGTTCTGATTCTTAAATATAAGTACTGGTGTGCACTAAAAAGACAGGAGGCAACAAGCACAAATTGAGATACACAAAATTCCATTTAAAACATAGTTTTACCATGAGGCTAGGACATTAGAATGGTTGCACAAAGAAGTTGTGGTTTCTTCATCTTGGGAAATATTGAAAACCAAACATGACCTTGAGCAAGCTGTTACAGGTGATCCTGCTCTGAGGAAGGAGTTGGACCAGGTGATCTTCAGAGATGCTCTCCAGCATCCATAACTCTGTTACTCCAGTGCAGTGATCCAACAGGTGCAGGTTGATGATGCTAAACCACTGTATAACGTTGGTATTTTTGCCTAACACAAGGTGTTTATTTCTTAGGGTAAAGAATTACCTTCCTTCTTTTTGGGAACTGTGTTCCTATGGCACAAATGAGTACAGAGAGGCTATAATCTGCAGTCAGTCTCAGGTCATAAAAAAACCACAAGGGCAATAATTTTCTTCTGAAAAGAAAATTGGAGGACTAGTCTTTAAATAACAACTCAGGCTTCAGGAAAACAAAAAAGTTAAAATTTTCAAAGAAACCTAAACCTTCAGCACAAACATTCCGCTCAACAAGAAAATACAGTGTACAGGTGAGAAGGCTGGACCTTGGAGCTGTGATTGGGCCAGGCTGTCCTGTGCACTCAGTAACACAGCCTGCATGCCAGTCATATTTCTGTTCAAATTGCAAAGGCTTTTGTTTGAAGAAATTACAGTGTTATTGAAAGGGCATTAAGGTGGCTGTGACAAGCCTGGACATGCTGGATTCACACAGATTCGTGTTGTTACATTCTGCATTCTGCTGTTAAAGGCACAGGGAATTCCTTTTTTACCTTATGGCACATCCTGCAATAATCCACTGACATGACAGTTACCAAGAACTGATAATCAGTGAAAAATGAGTTAAAGGGATGTAAACATTTTCTTGGTGTCTAATGAATGGACTACTGTAAACATCATCCATCCAGCTGCACTGTGAGTTAGATTATTTAATCTTCTCACTTTCTCTGGTGTTCACATTTCCAGATATTCACAGAGATTTGTAGGGCTACAAGCAAAGGGAGGAATAAATAATGGCAGAACTGTCTTGATCACTGTTGTCCCATGGGACAAGGTCCTCTTGTCACTGTTAGTGTTTGCAGAAAAGTGCAAATCCAGATGAACCCAGATTCAGAGCAACCCTGGCCTCAGGTGGACTAGAGACCGTGTGAGAAGGGAACTACCTATGAGTAATATTTATTGACACAACTGAGATATTAGTTCCATGTGCAAGAATCCACCGCCCTCAGGGATTTCACTACTCTTGTTATATATTATTCTGTGACCTTCCATTTTACAGGCTGACTTTCACTATCTAGGTAATTAAAGAGAGCAAAGCTGGATCTGCATTCCGTGGAGTGCTTTATTACCTTGATACCAGAAAGGCAGAAAAAAAAACCCAAAAAGCAAACATCATCATGTTGTCAAGGAGTAAAACACTGTAACAGGAGTTCAGTTCAGCCACCTACCCAGGATTACCCAGTGCCCTGCCACTGGGATCCCAGCATGGATCACCTGAGAGCCTCCTGTCTCAACCTTTGAGCCAGGTAGGGATGTCTTGGGGCTCAAGGACATCTCAAAGACACCAGGCACTTGTTTGGCACTTAAAGAGAGCACAGTTTGCCTTTCACTCTGGACTAGCTGATAAGGACCTTTATGAGATAATCAACTACTCTGCACAACAAAAGCAAGGAAAAGGACTTCCTCAGACCTTGCCCATGACAGTTATATTCAAAATGCCTCTCTTCTCACTTTTTCAAATTAACCCAAACAACTCTGCTTGAATGAGAACATCTGCATACATTTCTTATATTATCCATAGAAAAGGAAGACATTGTTATTTTGAGATAAGAGGAATGTGAAAGAATAAAGAAATTAAAGAGATTATTTTAAAGCCAAAATACAGCTCTTGGGTTGCTAACACCATATAGTTGCTAACAAACAAAATGTACTCAATTAATGCAAATTTTAAACCATACACAGGACTACATGAAGAAATATATAATAGAACTAATGCCACAGCTCCTACTTTGACCATATAATCAATATATTTTTAGCAATGACCATGATCCTGTCACACAAATAGGACAGGTTTCAGGGAGTCATTTAACCAAACAATGACTGCTGAAAACACTTCTCATTATGTGTGGTGACAAAATCTCTTCTCCTGCTTCCAAAGCCCCCATGGAACTGAGAAACAGATTTTGATAATATTATTTATGTTGAAAAGTTATGTTGCCAAACTTAATGAGGCTTCTCTTGAAATAACAGAATATTATAACAATGATGTATTGTCGAACTATTCAAGGTACACAAGATCTTGAACATTTTTATATAGTTAAAAAGAAGGAACTGTCAGGCCTGTGTTTCAGCCTAATAAATGCTGAGAAAAGTTAAACACAAGTGCTTTTTGAAGGGAATTATAGTGTTTATTCAAGAACACAGTTGTTTACAGTTTTGAAATCTAAGTAATCCTTTATAAGGTGAGAAAAGGTGTGAAAACATCCTCAGTAATTTACACCTAGCAATTAATGAAAATAAATGTTGAAATTGTCACAGAAATACCTAAATCTAAATATCGAAAGAAATAAAAGAAAAACTTCTTTCAGGGATAGGCATTATTTAAACTATATATTCAGTTTTCTTCATAGCATTCATAGCTATGACTTTGGAGCTCTCAGCTACTAGATAGTGAAGTGCAGGGATATCTGAACTAGCTCAACTAAATAGTAGCAGCCTAGCTGTAACAGCAGGGAGATTTCCCAGAATAAATGAATTGCAGCAACAATCAGAATACCTGCACCATACTTCCACTTGAATGAAGAAATCCCAGGCACTTCCACACAACACAAATCACCTCTTTCTCTGCTTAAAGATGCAAGAGGGAAGTGAAGGGATTGGCTCCCTGCAGGAGAGTTGGGAGCAAAGCAGTGGGTAGTTGTATTTCACTGATTTGGAGGACACACACATTGATTTGGGGTTTAAAACTAGGGTATGCTTAGGAGCACCCAGGTTCTTACCTTTACAAAAATGGAAATCTCAAAATCTTCCTGAGAGTTCTTAGTTTCTCCAGCGTTATTGTTAAGGGGAAACTTGAGGGGAGTTGAAGAGTTGGTAGAAGTGCTCTGTCTCTGACGAAACTGGAAATCCAGAGGAAAATGCAGGTTGCTCTCAGACATTGTGCCCTCTACATCTTTATCTTCCAGAGTTGGGCTCATCAGATCCATCTGCTGCTGTGGGTGGTCTTCTTCAGCACCATGGTGAGATGAAGAGTCATCTTCTCCATCACTTCCATATTGAGAGGCCACAGAAGTATTACAGCTATCTTCTGAGTTCTCTTTACTACCATCCGTGTTTTCTGGGATATTAGCGAAGGAAAAAGGGGATGCTGACTCTTCAGGTACATGATCAGAAAGATCACCCCTTTTATTTTCCCCAGAATCTGAAACCTCAGAGACAGTGATGTCGTTAGCATTTTGATTGATGTCAGTAAAGCCTGGATCTTCCATGGCTGCTGGCTGGTGAGTTTTGCCTGCCTGCTGGTACCGTACAGACTACAATTAAAGTGAGATGTTGACAGACAAGGCTCCTCAGGAGGAAGCAGAGTCTGTGGTGTACTTTCTGAATGCTCAGCTACACATGGCAGATCTCCAACAATCATTTACTGAGAGCCTTGAATCAACAACTGCACTTCCACCGAAGTAAAAGGCTGTCTCACTTTTAACCCCTTTGTCGATCTGACTCCTCTGAACTGTATCTCAGGAGCTGCAATAAGTTGTTCCTCCAGATGTTGCTTGGATAAGTATAGCAAAAAAAAAAAGCTGAAGAACCTATCACTTCTAGAAAGCTGCAGTAAAAAAATAAGCATTCTCACATAGGAAGTCGAATAGAGTTCTACTGGAAATCTTATTTATGTAAAGAGGTAGAAATGCAGACTTCACCCACTTACTCATATTTTCAACACACAAAAACTTCAAGGAAAAGCAAGGCAAAACTGCCTCAACAATACAAGCAATCATCTGCAACATTTTAGTGGTTACTTACAAAAATCACCAACAACTAATGATCATTTAGAAAAAACACTACAAAAAATTATAAAGAAGTAAATTTTAACTCTTTCCAACATTGCCACTTGTTCACTTTGGGGGCCAGACATTTCACATTTGGCATTGTCATCCTCTCAACAATAAACTAGGGCCAAAACTGTAAAAGCACTCATGAGCTGCTCTGGCAATATAGGAAAAGAGAGCAATGAAGAAGCATTAACCATGATTACATATACATAATGTATCCATTAATTATAATCACATTTAGGTTATGTATCTCCAGGTGGTAAGACATACACTGTAGAAATGTAATTTGCCACCTTGTATATACAGTTCCTTTTCTCTAATGAATGGAGAGACACACCAAACTGCACAGAACCTGAAGTGGGTGAATACTGCCAGCTTTAGCATAGAATGAACTGCCCTCCTGGAGACAGATACACATTCCAGAGTGACTGAATTCAACAGAGCCGAAACTCCTGGAAAATCCAAACCTGCATTTATCAAATTATTATGAAGTTACCAATTTACCAGAGTCATGAGACCTTCCGGCCTTATTGACTAAAGACTTTTTATCTCCATGTTTACTGCATCTGGGCTACATAGATTATTACAAGATTTCTTATAACCTAATTATATTTAATCTTTTGGGGTTGAGTCAAAAGGAAAATGAAGGTTTTTTCCTCCTGACCCATCTTTGTAACTTCCTGAGAGGTAACTGCCATAGCCAGGTTAGATTTCTTAAAGAAATAAAGAAGAAAAGGAAAAGAGAAAGATGGTAATTCAAGCCATCCCAGACAGAACCAGAAGGGAACACAAGCTGTTACTACAAAAGTAGCAGGTACTGCCTGCCTAGGATTTATGACTGTAGTTAACTGCCATTACTCCTATATTAAGAAGTTTAGACTACTACTAAAATTAAATATCAAAAGCAAACCAATATTTCATATTAATTAAACCTAGGGCTCCTAGATCACCTGAAAAGTGCCAAGATCGTGGTCACAACCAAGTTTAATCACTGTGATTGTACAGTACAAAGATGCAGGTAAGTATCAGAGATCAGTGAGATCTCTTAGCTCACGAGGGCATTTCTGGCCTGATCCAACTCAAGGACTTCAAGGATATATTACCCATTACCAAGGCCTAATTTCAACTCTTACTTCCCCCACATTCCTGCCTGGCACAAGTGGTCCATCACCAAACAGGACAGAGCACATCTCTTTACGTTAGCTGCATGTAAATCAGCCACAATTCCTCACGCGGAAATCCGAACTCAGAGATTCTGAAATGTGTGCTGTGTAATCTGTCTTGCAATCTTGTAGCACTCAAGACCAAGGCTAATGATAAGACTAATTTGAAATCATTAATTTAAATTACTGAAGTTCAAGAAACTTCAGAAAAGCAATAAAACAGCTGGTAAGTTTTATAAATTCTATTTATTTTAGGACTACTTTTCACTTCTAAGGAAACACATGGATTTCTTCATATTTTGTAGAAAGACAAATGTATTTCTGCCTGGGTCTGTTCAGCTTGCTCTGAGCATGACTTTGATCAGCAACTCCCACTGATCTTTAACCCCTTCTTACAGAGTGCTTGCAGGATTAAACTTGCAGGGATCATAAAAACTCTCTCCTTAATAACTTGGCTGGCAAACAGTTTGAGGAAAAAAAAAAAGAACACAGAAATATGCACAACACAAAACAAAGTCCAGTTGTAGTCCATTCCATGACTATTTTTTTCCCTCCACGAAGACGACATTTGCAGGATGCAGCAGCACCTGCTGGAGGGTTTAAAATATCACAAGTAAAACAAGGAGTAAGAGCATAAGGTGAGTATTATTTAAAAATAAATAAATACAGTTCATGTGGGTTTCTTTATTGTGAGTCACCCAAGTTCTTCTTTCCTCTGCCCCCTTCCAAGAGCGACAAAAAGTATCATTAAGTGTCGAGTAAAATGGGACTTCTCTTCTGCATTGAAGTGAGAAGGAAGAGGCTGTATGAGGCAGGAGAGGAAAAAAAAAAAAGTCTCACCACAACTAAAGCCCTCTGAGTAACAGTCCCACCCCAAAGCCATGAGAATGCAAGATTACAAAACAGAGGTCACCAATTTCATCCATTCCCTAAATTCCTCTGCTCCCAAATCTAGCAGGTGATGAGTTTATGTGGCAGTTAATAACACATAATTCTGTGATCCAGGTTGTGTCACTGACATCTGGACCCACGTGAGCCATCAGTAATGCTGGTCACTGGCTTTGCAGAAACACAAAGCACAAAAACCGTAAGCAGAAAAGTTTATAAAGGGACAAAGAACATGAGCAACAGAACCCCTCATTTTCAAGAGAAGCTTATTTTTAACTTTATGACTGAATGTGAGGTTTTAGAAACCTCCAGGTGCCTCTTGGGCACCCACACTGCAGGGTTATGTCCTTCTTTAAAGAGTGAAGCAAGTTAATAGTTGCTATAAAGTTATTTATTACAGAAGCACATCAGTCTTAAAGGCAAAAACAAAGCAAATCAATGACAAAAGCACATGGCATAAAGCAAGTGGCAAAAGCAATGGCATAAAGCAATGGCAAAATGCACGTGGCAAAATGCACATGGCATAAAGCCATGGCATAGAGCACCAGCTCTCCCTAACACATGCTCTTTTATAGAAACTTTCCAACTAGCTAAGGCACAAACTCGGACCACTACTTCTTAACCTATTAGAATTCTAGTTTCCTAGCATGCCAGGCTACATATAGACTACATACATGGCCTATCTTGTTCTAACTGAAAAATGTCAGCAATATTCTGAAGTCTAACTCTATTATGTCTGAAGCTTGGTTCTTGGAGCCTCTAAGGAAACACTGGTATGTTTTTCAACTTTCACTAGAACATGTACTACTTCTCAGGCATCTAAGACTTTTTACTCACTGAAAGTACTTAAAAATTATTCCATTTACTTACTGACTTACTCACTTCATTTATTCACTCACTCATTCCATCCAAAGGCTTTAATTCAATTTTTGCATTCTGATCTCTCTCTGAAGGATTCAGAGAGACCCCTGGCTTACTGACTCCAACAACTCAATTTCTGATTTTACTTCAACTTTATTTTTTAAAGGAAGACATACCAGAATCAACATCACTACAAGTCCAGTTAGCATACTTAGACACAAGTTACAGTTTTGTTTGTGTTCAGCAGCTGGAATAAGCAAATCACCAATTGTTTCTACAGTCCATACAGTCCAGTGGACAGTGATGAGTACCTCAAAGTGACTCATAAAAAGAGATGGAAATAATTATATCAAAAGGAGATGAAGATGTTCTCTAATACAGCCTAGTTATCAGAGATCCCTACAATAGATGTGTTTGTTTAGACAGCAAGGCTGGTATTCACCTACATTTAAAAGCCCATAAATGGACATCAGAATGAGGCTAGGAACCCAGAAAACTGCCTGGTTCACTCTGCAGACACACAGAGCTCAGTTCAGCACCTCAAACACACAGAGATATTTATTGGTATTTAAGTTGTTTGCTTAGAGCAGCTTGATTTATCTGGCACACTCAGACTGCTGAAGCTACTACTGAAACTTTAGCTGTTCACCCTGAAACCCCAACACAAATCAGCACCTCCACCTTGCACTTATTTTAAACGGACAAGCAGAAGACTGACTTGCAAAGAAATTCCTGCATTGCTAGAGTCAGTTATCCCTTGCCTCCAGAGTGGAAGAGAAGGGTGGGAAGGATGAAGAGTAACAAGAATATCTAAGACTCCTAATGAGAATACCTCACATATTCTCAGAGGTTAAAAATCAGAGGCAAAACCCCACATTGCACTATTTAGTACAGATTCACAAGACTTCTACCTGGGTACACATTTATTGAAACAATAATTTGCACATATTCTAGACATTCCATAATTTTGTAAACTTCAACTCATCCATCAGTGCCACAAGTAGCTTCAGTAGTTCACTGCTCTATTTAGAAATAGCAACCTGCTTCTACTGGAATTTCTCTGGTCATTTCCAGTTGGATATTCCTATAATTTTAATGGTTAAATAAAAGAGTCCTTCAGCTTTATTCGTCCTCGATGAAGATACTTGCACACTTTAAGCAAAGAGCCTGTAAATCATTCCTCATAACCTAAAGAAACTGCTTGCTTTAAAGTATCTTTTTCCAGATAGAAGAGATCCAAAAAACACCCTGAATGGTTAAAACACTCAGAGTTCTTGAAAACAGCTGAACCTGAAACTGAATGGTAAACAAACTTTACTGTTCTCAGAAACTGAGGGATCTTAGCATCACAGCAAATCAGACCCTTCATTTGCACTTAAGTGCACTCAATGCAAAATATGAATGTTCCTGGCCAGTCAGGATGTTGGTTTTACAGAAAAAAAAGTCAACTAACAACTTTTCTCCTTCATAAAGCCCCAAAATTCCCAAAGCTTTGCAACATGTAGTTCAAGGACACTATCAAAACTACACTGTGGGCTCTGGGAGACAGGCTGGTCAAGGTTTATTACAAGGGACTTGCAATAAATTCATACCACTTTGTTTTCACTCCTGGCTGCATGCAATACCTGGAGGAAATCAACCACAAACTATTGCACCACTTCCAGTCTCAGCTTTTCCTTGTGTTGTTAGCAGCACCTCATCTCTACACAGTTCATCAACAGTAATCCCCTATCCACTGCCAATCTTGCACTAAACAGCACAAGGACAAGACTTTACCCCAGATTTTGTTCTTTTATCTGTATTCTATTGGTACTGCAGTGAGGAAAACAAACACACCAAAGAATAATTTCAGAAGACAGTGATTTGGTACATGTTGAGGATGACACATTTCACACAGGAGTTGAAGCAGGCATCCAGAAACCCATCTCTTGTTCTGCTAAAACTGACCTGGATTCTGCAGTCTTCAGGGGCTGGTTCACAAATCCAGGACCCCACTCTAGTAATAGTGATTCACCTTCACTCAGATTTCCTTTGCTGCTGGCTGCATAAAAGGCATATTTAATGCCAACACACCCATAAATTTCACTCTGCATATGACAGACATTTCTCCACTGGGAACCAGACAAATAATAGAAAACCACTTTGCACAGAACACTCAATTCTCATGTTATCAACAGCTTTTATCTGGTAAAAATACCAGGAGTCATTGTCAACACACATTTGAAAACCTGCTTTACCTGCTGCAGGGCCTAATTATTCCCAATTTGGATGTTTCAAAGCCCTTTATTTTTGGTTTTCCAGTCCATTTTGTAAAACTTGGTTTGGCCTTTAAATCCATGGTCAGAAACTCCACTGGAATACCTGAGAGCCTGAGAAATGCCAACTTTTTATCTGCCCAACTGCTCCAAGAAAAATATTTTTGTTTGCCTTTAAAATCTGGCATCATTTCAACAACCTTGTTTATCTCTGAAACTAAGCACCCTTGAAAAGCTCAGCAACTCAGTTTCAAGCCTGTTTGCAGTGGAGACTCTGGTAACTGAAATAAAGAAGGCAGAAACACTACAGTCTTCTGTACCATCCTGTCATGCAGCCTTGGGGATCTCCTTCCACACAGGTTGAGAAACAGCAAGGTTAAGAGCCTTTTTTGTTTATAGCCTCCATATACAAGCAATGCTTTGGATTAAATGGGCACTAAAAGCTTAAGGTCTAATAAAGTTTAACAGCTGTTATTCGCCCAGCTCTTTTTATGGTTTCATGAAATGTCTATTTTTTTAATCTCAATTTTATAAAGACGCATCAAAACACAGTAAATGACAGGTCAAATGACAGATTAAAAAAACTACTGAGCAAAAATGGTGAGGTCTCCATCACAAGGATAACATTGAGAATAAAATTGGAAATACAGGAAATATTTCTTGTTCAATATTAAATAATGAAAATGTCCTTAAGAAAGTATGCAAAACAAGTAGCTGAGCTATTCACATGCAACACCAAGTTTTCATAGAATTGCAGAATGATTTGGGTAGGAAGGGAATGTAAAGATCATCTTATTCCAATACCCTGCCGTGGGCAGGGACATATTCCACTATCCCAGGCTGCTCAAAGCCCCATCCAAGCTGGCCTTGGACACTCCCAGGGATGAGGTATCCACAGCTTCTCTGGGCAACCTGTGCCAGAGCCTCACCACCCTCACAGAGAAGAATTTTTTCCCTAATATCCAATCTAAACTTGCTCTCTTTCAGTTTGAAGCCATTCCCCCTTGTCTTGTCACTCCATGCTCTTGTAAGAAGTCCCTCTCCATCTTTCTTGTAGGCACCCTTCAGGTGCTGGAAGGCCACAGTTAGGTCACCCCTAAGCCTTCTCTTCTCCAGGCTGAACAATCCAAATTAAATTTGTCCAAATTTAACCCAAAATTTAATTAATCCAAATAAATTCAGAGTTGTGTCACCTCTACAACACTGCCAACTAGAGGGTATGATTTCCCATCCAGAAATTAAGTGTTGTACTAAACCTAGCAACCACTGAGAATATTTTGACATTGCCTACTCTTTACTTCCTGACATTGACTAGTGGTTTTCAAGCTGTAAATGCTCAATTGTACTCCAGCAGTAAATCTGGACAGCTCTGGCTGAACCCAGTGCTTCGAACTGCAGCTTCTACAGGCAAATGTGGGCTAAAATACAACAGAGAGATCAAGCTGAAGAAAGGCAAACATCTCAGTAGTGCCCAGTTTTACTCCTCTTAATGTACGTAACATGTAACTCGCCCATTTCTTGTAGGCAAACACTATAAATGGAAACAAGAGCTGTTTTAAATACATTAGATATATATTGGCTAGACCAGCTCAGAGTTCAGAGCTGCCTGCATGATGTGTCAAACTGGGCACACTCATTAGGCTGGGCTTGTGAATAAGTGAATACTGCAAATGGTTTTCAAAGCATGTGGGCAAGGGTAAACAAGAGATTACTCACACCTTTTAGGACTGAATAGCTGAGTGATTACGCTGCAAAAGTATGCTGGTAAAAGAGCCTCGATGCTTAAAAGTTGTCTGCATCTGTGCATAAAGTTTTTAACAAGAACTCAGTTGTAACTTGATGAAATTGGTCAAAATACTGTACCTGCTCTGTTATGCATTCCCTGGAGCTCTGGTTCACTCTTTGTAACAAATATTTTTAAGGCACTACAATAAAGTAATTTATAAAGGACATATCCCTCCTCCACGTGATCAATTGTCATGTGCATATTCACAAAAACTGAATTTGTGTAACCAAAAAGATACTCAGAGAAAAAAAACACACAAGGACCTTGACTTGAACTTGACACATAACATGTGAGTAGCTGCAAGAATTCTTATCTAGCTCACCTGGAGGTGTTTTTTTCCCTCTTTTACAGGCCTGTTTTGCCACACCTGCTACATTCCATAAATCAAGGTGAATCAGGGGTGTGTCACTTTATTCAGCTGATTGTACCACATTTTAGAGCCACTATACAGCTGGCACACAGAGGTAGCAAAACCTGCCTAACTCATACATATGTGAAAGCCATTAGGAAGAAACAAGCTGAAATCTACACCACCTGCAGAATAAACATCTAGCAGGGTACACAGAATGAAATTCAGATCTAGTCGAGGCAGTTATAAAGCTATAAGCATGTCTTTTTCTCAGTTTTTTTAGGATTAAATTTAAAATAATGATGATTTGTGCTCTGTGCTATTAAAGGATGCTTCATTTCTCTATTTACACAGAGCTGATCTCATCGTTTTTCAGCACCAGTAACTTAACAGGTTTTGTAGAATTACTAATCCCTTCCCATAATAAAAAGGAAAACCATGGGAATGTAAACTATTTGCCTTAATTTATGAAGCAAACTTACACCAGGACCCAAAACAGATCTCAAGTCGTACCACACACTGCTGCAGTGGCACTCAGAATATATTCAACAACATGTGACCATTTCCTATCTGTATTCTGAGTTTTAGGGTAAACAATTCTTTTTTTTTTTTTTTTTCCCACAAGAGACCACAAGAAGGTGATGTGTGTGAAAGAATATGAACAGAGCTGTGTGACCAAAAGGGAGATGGAGTCACGGAGGAGTCATGGAGGAGTCATGCTGCCAAGCACCACTGCCTCAAAAAGGTGACAGCCTGGGGCTGCCGGGCACCTTCAAAGGAGACAGGAGGAAGGTTATGGATGTGCTGGGAAAAGAGAGACACTCCCAAGGACGTGTCCCATGACAGCCTCACCTCACGGTGCCCTTCTGCAACAATGGGAAGCTCAGCAAACAGCCCCAAAGTGAGGTGTGTCCCAGGGTACAACACACCCCTCACAAACCCCTGAACTCCCTGAAAACATTGCTCTGCTTGGGAGGGTTTCATCCCACAGCCCCCATGGCTCCCCTCAGCCCTGCCCCTTTATCCCGGTGTGTGGCAGCAGGGCCAGGGCAGTGACTGTCCCCTGTGCTGGCCATGGTGACGTCACCTCGGGGGCTGTGTCCAGTTCTGGGCCCTCAGTTCAGGAAGGACATTGAGGGACTGGAGTGTGTCCAGAGAAGGGAACGGAGCTGGGGAAGGGTCTGGACCACAAGGATGATGAGGAGCAGCTGAAGGAGCTGGGAAAGGGGCTCAGCTGGAAAAAAGGAGGGTCAGGGGGGACCTTGTGGCTCTGCACAAATCCCTGACAGGAGGGGACAGCCAGGTGGGAGTCGGGCTCTGCTCCCAGGTACCAAGAGGCCATAGTCTCAAGATGCACCAGAAGAGGTTTTTAGTTGGACATTAACATTTTCTTCATAAAAAGGGTGGTTAGACATTAGAATGGGCTGCCGAGGGAAGCGGTGGAGCCACCGTCCCTGGAGGTGTTTAAGGAAAGACTGGACGTGGCACTAAGACACATGGTCTAGTTGACAAAGTGGTGATCGACCATGGGTTGAACTCGATGATCTCAGAGCTCTTTTCCATCTAGTTGACCGTGTGGCACTGGAAATTCCATATAGCCCCCATGGTTTCCTTGCAGCCCTCACGGCCTCTCTCCCCCCCGCGCCGTTCATCCCAGCGCCACGCCCCCCGCGCCGCAGCCAATCGGATCTCCCGCCAGCGGGCCCGCAGCCAATCACAGCGGGCGGAGGCCGCTCTCACCGCTGAGCTTCCGCGCCCCCCCCCAAGGCCCGTCAGTGGTCGGTTGGGGCTGCGCGGGTGGCGGGTGCGCAGGCGCTGAGCCCTCACCCGCTCCCCGCTGCCCCCGGTCACCTCCGGTGCCGCCCCCGCGTCCCGGCCCGAGCGGAGCGGGAGCAGGACCTCACGGTGGGGCCCCGGCAGGGACGAGGCTGTCCCGCGGCGGGAGGTTGTGGGGACGGTGAGCCCGGTCTGAGTGTAGGTCGGGTAAGGGACGGGCGCGGGGGAAACCGACCTGGAGCGCCCGGTTGGTCGGTGGTGCCGCGTGTGTGCGCTTTGCAGGCGGAATAACCTCCGTTCTCAGCGAGCCGAGCAACGCCAGAACCTGGCCGGGAGGTTCGGGAGCAGGTGGACTAGTGCTGGTGGTATTTAACAGCTGTTCTGTTTTGCTGGGTTTGCCTGGAGTAGAGTTAATTTTTGGTTAGAATATGCTATTTGTGTACAAAAAATACCAGTGCTGAGCAAGCAGCTTCGGAGCATTTTGAAGCGAACGCTGCGGGTTTGCGTCTTCCTGCGCTGTGGAAAACTCTGGTTCTGCTTTTTAAAGCACCTGACAGCATCGAACGGATGATTGCTATTCCCATTTATTTTCTCCTTTTTCTTCTCTAAAAAGGCTATGTTCTCCGAGTCCTCTGGGCTAAGAGATGCCTTCATGCTGTTTTTGACAATCCTTGTAACTTTTGTATCTTCTGCAGATATTTTAACTGTTGGAGACCCGGGCGGGGGGTGGCTTTCCGTGCTTTGAATTCCAGTCACTGCTAAAGCTACAGTTAACACCAAAGCTCCTTACACCTTTAAATAAACCTGCCGGTTTAAGGAGTTTAAGGAGTAAAAATGTTGAGAAGATAGCTGCTGTGCCTCCTAGAATCACACTTTGCACATAAAGGAAGATAAAGGATAAAATAAAGGGAAAATTTGCTGGAATGGGGCACTCATAATAGTCATTAATTCCTTGCTGAGAAATACTTACCTCATAGCTAAGGTTATTCATTTTGTTTTTGGTTTTGTTTTTTTTTTTATAGAGAGAAAAGTGTGGTACATAAAAGACAGGTTTAAATGCTATTGTGGTATATGTAGAGCAGCTTAGAAGGAAAGCAGAAGTTACTCCTGGCAGTTCTGTGTATATGGAATAAGTAATGAGTAAGTGGGAATGTTGAAAGGCTGAAAAATCTTCCAGCAGCTCTAGAGGGTGGAAACTGAAAAAGGAAAAGTGAGATGAAAAAGGAAAACTACAATTATAGTAGGAAACAGGCTTCTGACCTGAACAGTGACGTATGATAAGGATTTAGGGCTGCAGAGGACTCTTAAACATGGGTCTGGAACTGTTTGAGTGCCTCTGCTTAAACATGAGGAAAAATACTGATTTTCTGTCTTGGAATGTAGAATTCTAATAGGACACACACAACAATGGAATAACTGATCAAAAGAAAACAATTCGTCCTTTCATTTAGTCTGCAGTGGAAAAAATCTCACTGCTCATTTGTTTTAATATATGAAAAATTCTGACAATATGTGAGAAACCTCTGAAGTCAGTAGGGAAATCCACTGTTGACTTGACTGGTTGTTTAGACTGGATTTTGGAATTACCCTCTGGGAGGAAGATGTATATAATATATAGCTAGTTAAACTAGTCACAGTAGAATTGTTTTGGTTACATGCCTTGTCTGTTTAAATTTTTCAGGTGCATCTGATTATCTGCTGGAAGCACTTCAAAGTCTCCACAATGAGCTCAATGTGGATGTTATATTTTGCTGGAACCCTCATCTGTTGTGCTGGTGATTCGGTACCCAGGTTGCTCCTTGTGTCCTTTGATGGCTTCAGGGCTGATTACTTGGAAACCTACAAACTTCCTCATCTCCAGGAATTCATTGAGGATGGTGTGCTTGTAAAAGAAGTCATGAATGCTTTTATCACCAAGACCTTCCCAAACCATTACACCATAGTGACAGGTTTGTATGAGGAAAGCCATGGCATTGTGGCTAATGACATGTACGATGCAGATACCAAGAAAAGATTTTCACAGTTCAACGATTCAGATCCTTTCTGGTGGGATGATGCAGTTCCAATTTGGGTAACAAATCAACAACAAAGAAAGGGAGCAAGTGCTGCTGCAATGTGGCCTGGTAGTGATGTAAAAATCAACAACACAACCCCTCATTTCTTTATGAAGTACAACTTCTCAGTGAAGTTTGAGGAGAGAGTGGAGAGAATTGTTTCATGGCTGAACAGCTCTGACCCAGTGGTCAATTTTGCTGTTCTCTACTGGGAAGAACCGGATGCAAGCGGGCACAAGTACGGCCCAGACGACACTGAGAACATGCGTGGAGTGTTGGAAGAAGTGGATAAACACGTTGGCTTCCTTATGAACAAACTGAAGGCATCGGGGCTGTGGGACACTGTTAATGTCATAATAACAAGTGACCATGGAATGGCCTCCTGCTCTGCAGAGAAGCTGATTGTCCTGGATAAATGCCTTGGGCGCAATTACTACACCCTGATAGACAAGACTCCAGTTGCTGCAGTGCTGCCAAGGCAAAGTATGTTTGGGTTTGGTTATTTTTTAAGGCATATACTGAGAATTAAGTGTTGTTTATCTTGCCTCTAAAAAGTACCAGACGTTTTAGTAACAAAAAAGTACATACTTTTTTAGTACTATAAAAAGTATGCTAGACTGTTCTAATCCTTTGCAAAACCTATGGAGCTCATGTTGCAGAACTTTGACATAATGAGTAAGCTAAAGAATGATGGTTTATTTAGAAGTTTGTTTTGGCAATCAGTGGGACTCAGGACAGTTTCTTGTCAAATTGCTGTGGCTGATTAGGATGACCCTGGTGCAGGTGGTTATTGTTGCTCACTTAGTCTATGTAGCTGTAATTCACCGTGAGCATGAAATAAACCCATGTGTTTATTCAGAATAAAAAGTATCACTGTAAATTTCCAAGTAAGAAACTAGTCCCAACTTTGATCATTTTACCACTTCTGTTTCTGGGAGTGAAACCTAAGATTTTGTACCATTAATTCCATTTTTGTATCTTGGAGTAGTCTTGGAGTAGGCATGTCTGAAATCATGGCATTGCTGGCCTCTCTGTGGCCAGACTAATGAACAAAGTGATTCATGCAGTTAAAAAACAAGTATTTGCTGTATTGGATAAAATGCTGACCACTTGAGGGGGTGATTTCTTTCTCTTGGTTTCTCTGCTTGGATTTTGCCCTTCAAGCCCAAATGGTATGTTGAGCTGTAGGTCCAAACCCACATCTGGGAGGTGTCTGATTTAAAATGAAAGCAAATTTTGAAATTCACCTCAACCAATGTAGTATTTCATAAGGGACATGAAAAAATAAATAGTTTTCTATGTGTTTTTTTTTTTTAATAATTACTTTGAAATAATGGATCTTGGGTTTAATGACAGATAATTGTAGTAAACAAGAGTTAATTTCCAGCTGCTTAATGTGCAATGTTTTCCTTGGCAGACAAAGAAGTTGTGTATAACTTACTCAAAAATTGCAGCAGTCACATGAAGGTTTATCTGAAAGAAGAAATTCCAGACAGATTCCATTATCGCCATCACAAGAGAATCCAGCCCATAATTCTGGTTGCAGATGAAGGCTGGACAATCGTACAGAACGAGTCCCTCTCCAAGTGTAAGTGTGTGTTCCTCTGTGGTTTGTGTGGGTAAACTGCCTTGTTCCTATTCCAGCCAGCTGCAGGATGGTTCTCATTTAGCAAGGGGAGTCCTGGCACTGTGCAGGTTTAGGAATAGTGCAGCGTTTTCTAGAACATTCTCAGCCTGAGCCTGGAGTGTTTAACAGGTGAAGAGGAGATGGGGAATATTCTGTTGGCTGAAACACTTTGTCATGTTCAATTTAATAGTCTGATTTGTCTTAGGCAGGTTAGCAGTCTGTCTCAAGCTTTCCCTGGAGTGTGGTTTAACTTTTTATTGTATATAAAATATATATGTAGTATATATAGTATATTGTAGTAAAATATATATGTATATGTATATAAAATATATATATAAATTGAAGCATCCAACACCCAACATTTAATATTACAGTACATGTACTTAAATGGCAGGAAATACTAAAAATAGTAGGAACACAGCAGCATGTTTGAAAGACAAAACTCAACAGGTGTCACTTCTCAGTGCCTTGCTAAGCTGTGCACTTTCTTCCTGCTAGAATGTCAAATTACACAAACATATATATGTATGTGTGTATATATACATTTCCAGGTGCTCCACACACAGGGGTTTTTTTTGGCAGACAAGGGGCATGTATAATTTACTGAAAAAATGCAACAGTCACATGAAAGTATATCTCAAAGAAGAAATTCCAGATAGATTTCCTTATTGTAATAGTAGGAAAATGCAACCTGTAATTCTGGTTGCAGATGAAGGCTCTGTGTGTCTGTTGTTCAGAAAGTGATTGGACAGGTTCTTGGTAGGAAAATACATTAATAGAATTTAAATACGGAAGTACCAACTTCTGGGAAGTTTCTGAGCAGCCAACAGCTCGGGCTGGTTGACGGAGTCAGGTATATCCCTCCTGGATACTTCCCTGTGTGACTGCTGGTAGTGACAGGGTGTTGAGTGGTGTAAAATCCTGGTTGCACCCAATTTGGCTGATCTTACAGTCTGCCCTTTGCAGAAGTTAAGTTCAGGTTTTTTCAGTGTTTGTACAGAAGTACTGCTTTGTAATGCAGGATGTGTTTATATTTTAATTTCCCCACAGATTTGCTATAATTATCTTCAGTTTGGCAACATGCAGCACAGGTGTTCTCTGATCAGAGTTCTCTTTTTCTTGTTTTGGTTAGATTCAATTTCATGTACCTAAAAATAGTTAGTAAGTGAATATTTATAAGTAACAACATTGTATCAGTTGAAGTAAATGTCTTTTCAAATCAGTTTTATTTGTGAAGGCTTTCCAGAATCAGGCAGGAGAGGTTTTAGCCTAAAAGCCTGTTTAAGGTTTATTGTCTTCACGGACAAAGTGGCAGCACAGTGATTGCGAAGTGTACCAGTAACTCCACACACCAGAATCCTACTTCAGAGATGAAAAAATGGGAATTTCTTTGGAGAGGGAGCTTCACTGGAGTAGCTCTGTTCAGAACAAACAAGTAGTAAAAGTCAGGGAAAACAATGTAGAAACATGAGTTAAACAAGACATGGTAACAAACAGAAGGGTGGAAAACATTAAAAAGTTCTAGCGGAAGCTCACTGAAGTGGTGTGTGACCCAGTCAATTGGAATCTGGATGTTTTGCATCAGAAGCTTCAGGGAGGCACCCAAGGAAACAGTTTGCAGGGATACTCCTCCACTGCTACTAAGAAATGCACTCAAACTTAAATGTAGTCACTCAAATACTGTGCTGTGTGTGCTGTGACAGACTTCTGGGACCTTGGACAGGTTTTTCAGGAATGCTATTAGGAAATTTGACAGTGGCTGCTCTTTAGCTCTTTGTAGTCCATCTTAAAAACTTACCAGATGTCCAAGTACTCCTGACCTTCTAGCCACAAAGGTTTTGCTATGTGCCTGCCAAAGGCACAGTGATCCTTTGTCTTTTGGTTTTGACTCTTTTGTGTCCCTTCAGCTGAAGTACCTTATCTGATAAGCATGAATTGAGGATATTTAATATGCTTGAACTGAACACTATCAAGGGAGAGGTGCCTGATTTTAATGAGTAATTAGTGTCCACTGTACAAGGAGAGATGGCTTTACAAAATCTGAGACGTAAAAATTTGCATTCTAACTACTAACTCATTGACGAGCGGCAACTTCCTTTTCAACTTCAGCATGAAGAATGGGAAGGGGAACACTGGAAATGTTAAGCACTGACAGGAAAAGAGATTAATGGGACAGAGAACCATGGAGGAAGACCAGTATGGGAAAAGACTTGTGGTGTTTGGGGAAGAGGAAAGGAACTCTGGCCTCCTTTTGTGGTTGATCCAACAGCTGCTTTTATGTTGTGCATTAAGCTTTGGTTAGAACATGTGCTTTGGTGGTGGGGAAGGGGATGGGGAGGAGATGGGGAGGGGAGCGGAGCGGTGTCTCTGCAGCAGAGGCTGTGACAGTAACTGTGTGCTCTGCCCCTTTGCAGTGGGGGACCATGGCTATGACAACGCCCTGCCCAGCATGCACCCATTCCTGGCCGCGCGCGGTCCCGCGTTCCGGCGTGGCTACCACCTGGGCACCATGGCCAACGTGGACATCTACCCCATGATGTGCCACATCCTGGGGCTCGCCCCGCGGCCACACAACGGCACCTTCGCCAACACCAAGTGCCTGCTGGCTGACCAGTGGTGCCTCAGTGTCCCCGAGGCCATTGGGATCGTCATCGGGGTTTTCATGGTGCTGAGCACTTTCACCTGCATCATCATCATCATCTCCAAGAGCAGAGTGGCTCCCTCCCGGCCCTTTGCCCGGCTCCAGTTACAGAGTGATGACGATGACCCTTTGATTGGATAGCGTGGAGGGAGCCAAGCTTCACTTCCTACCTTGTGGTTTCAGGAAAACAGTTTCAATTTGCACTGGATGGCATTCTTCGTTTGATGCACTTTATCTGTGTAAAATACTGTACAGTCAGACCCTGCTGATCTCTGTGACTAATGTCATATAAAAATATTTTTGTAATCAAATGGTGAACAGGTGGCTTTTTACTGGAAGAGATGCTTAACGAAATAATGCTGCTTAGTTTTTCATTCAAGCCTCTAAACACTTTCAGAGTGAGACTCTGAAAGTCACTTTCAGAGTGTGACTAGCCAGGACAGACAAAGCAAATTTTAGTATTTGTAAATGATAATTGCTTTTTTGTATTAAATTAATATTGACTACTTTTAGTGTTCTTGCACCTGTGTTGAAAAGAAAAACTTTACTGAGAGCTAGGAGTTAGTTTTGTTTTGAGAGTATATTCTGGTGTGCTCTTAAATCTGAGCAAAGAGAAAGTCCAAGACTTTTGTTTCTACCCTAAGTCAGCAATGTGACAAGAAATTTCTGAGAAAGAAAACAGAAGTCAGTGATGAAATAACTGGTGCATATCTCTTCTATTTTGAGCAATAAACTGTGTGCTTCAGCACTTACAAGCCTGGACAGGTGGCTCTGACATTTCTGGATGACTTAGATCCACAAGTCTAGTTGGGATGGCACTACTGCCTTATCTCAGGAAAGTCAGTTTAACCTGGGAGTCTTTGAATTACCCAGTTTCATCAGCTGTAGGTGTAAAATCACTGCTCCTAAACCTTGTGGAAAATTTTTCAGGAGTAAATTCTGCTGAAGGTGTTTTTGAGATAAAGGTGGTTCTGCCCTGTGTACCAGCTCATAATTGTCTCTTGAAGGTTATTGTGCTAAAAAGCAAAAATTGAAAGTTTGATGTGCAAGTCATCAAGCAAGAATTCCAAACTCATATTTTAAACTCTGGAAATTTAAAGGAAGAAGTTAGCAGGTCTTATCTCAAAAAATAAAGTCTCTATAATGTTTGACGTACATAGATGCAAATTCCTGATGAAGATCAGAGCTAACTTTTCTCTTAATTGAAACTCTTGATTCTTTGTTACTGGTCATCTAGTAACTTGCTATTAAAAAAATAGTTTGATTGAGAAAGCCTTAAATGGTACCTTATCTTTCAGTGAGATAAAATTGTTATTGCTGACTAAAAAGAGAACTACAGTTACCAAGTCCTTTTACTACAAGTCTGTTGGTTTTAAAAAATAAAGTGACAGAGGTACATGGTAGCAATGGGGTTCCTCTTTCACAACTTCAAATTCATTGCAATTTGGTGTTGACCACAGCCTTTTAGTGATCCAACAGCGAGGGAGGAGGAACTTTGGAGGGAATGGGTTACATCAAACTGCCCACTGGAAAAAATAAACTTGAGCTTTATAAAGGTGTGGAAGTTTTAGTAATGTGTGTGTTCCTCTCTAGGGATTCCATTGTACTTGATTAAAAACACAATCCAAAACCTAACCAATTCTGCTTTTTTTTTTTTCCCCCTCAAACTACTAATTATTACTTACTAATGCTTTACTCTGAATTCATCTGAACTTGAAAGAGTGCCAATTAATTGAAAGGCTTAGGCCCCTTGAAAAATCTGTGCTGTTACTGATAGGGTACTGGATTTTAACCTGCTGATATTCTAGAACAGTAGCTGGACTGAACACAGAATCACTTCCTCATCCTGCTATATTTAAATTAATTAATTACATGTACCAAGAGGTCAGGTTAATGAGTAACTACAAAAGGACTGTGTAGCAGGGTAGAACCTAAACTTAGATATGCTGTAAAGGGGAGGATGCTATGTTGGAGAGAGTTTTGTTATGTTCTGGTAATTCTGCTAATCCAGAGTGGGATCCTCAGAGGGTCAGTCAGAGAATTACTGGAGATGCTTTGCATCATCTATATTTGGAAAGGCTTGACTGAGTTTACCTTTCTGGCAGCTATCCTGTCCTCTACCTGTGAATTTTGGGTTTTTTTCTAGAAGCTAAACCTGATTAGGACAGTGTTTTCTTCACTCAGTTCCTTCCCCCCAGCAGCTGTCACACAGTGTGTGGTCGATGTGCTCTCAGTTCCTCTGTGCATCCCCTCCCAGGCAGGCAGCAAAGGTACCAGCGAGGCTTTGCTGACCAGAACTGTAAATGCTGACTGAAGCATCTGAACTCCAGTCTGAAATAGGAATATTGCTACAGCTGAGGAGATCAAGGTCTAAATGCATTTCTCCTCCTCACTCCAGGCAGCCCTTTCTGATGAGAATTGCTACAGGCACTGAGCTGCTGTGAAACCTGTGAGTGGCTGTGTCTGGTGGAAATCCTTATCACCCTGTTCCTCCTCCCTTTAGCAGGAAGATGAGACACAACTACTGTGGAAAGGGTTTAAAGAGGAAATTTGTTAAGTAGGATAAACTATATTCCAGTTGCACTCCTGATTATTTTCATTTCCAAAGATGTGGTGTGGTCTGTAAGGGTGCTGAGTGTTCTTCTGGCACAAAGGGTTTCACAGTACCTCTTGCACATCCAGTTTCATACAGGTCCTGTACAAATCAAGAGAATCTAGAAAAAACATCTTTTTGTCTTTAAGACATGCAGTTGATTTCTTTAAGGATGATTTTTTTTAACAAAAGAGCTTTAAACATGACAAAACATTTCCACTGCCTCATTCTAGTTTGTGTGAAGTACTTCTCATGAAAGCCAGTGGCTGATTTCCTTTTGGGCAGCCAGTTCAGAACAAGAACAGCAAAGCTGTGGCTTGTGCTTCCTCAAGGCTGCAATAAAGGGACAGTAGCTTGTGGGAACATTTAATGACTTCCTAAATAGACACAACTCAGCAATGGTCACACAGGGCAGGTTAATTCAGGGGAGGTTCCTAGCCCTCCTTGCAGTTTAGAGGGGAATAGGGGATATTACTGAAGGCTGATGTTTCATTACATTGACTGCCTCCATAGAGGAACTCTCCACTCTGGGTACAGCAGCCCTAAAACATCCACCCCTCTGGGGTTCCATGCTTATTGGACATGGAACAGCTCCAGAATTGAGCTGCTTTCACCTGACTACAGCTCTGAAATACTGCTTTCAGTAACTTGCTGCCTACACACTGCCTGTGAAAGTAAACCCACTTTGTGTACCTCCAAGGACCAGATCACAAGGACAGATGCTTGCTCTAACATGCATGGTAGCATCTTCTATTGCAAAAAGACAGAAATGGAGGTTTGTTAATAGGATTCAGATTAGGATTTCATGATGGAAAGGCTGATACTGCTATTGAATTTATAATTTTCATGTGCTTACAACAATTTTTGTAGTTTATTACCTAATAAATGCTTTTATCACCTTTACTGTAGGGCAAACATGCTATGGAAAGTTTGTACAGCAGCATAGATATAGTCAACTTAGCATCCATGGCATTATTTAAGCAGGGAAGAAGACTGGGAAGTAAGCCTGTTAAATTTCCATTTTACAAAACAACAGGATCCAACCACTGCACATTTGTCCTTGACCACATGCAGGTCAAGATTGTGCTGTTCACACTTCTGACAGCAGTCAGGGGGGAAGAGGGCTTGAAATGAGCTGATCTTTAAGGTCCCCTCCAACCCAAACTATTCCATGATTGTATGAAAAGTCAGTTTGCACAACATTTCATTTTACAACAGGCCTGGCAGTTGTGGATTAATGGTTGGACTGGATGATCTTAAAGGTCTTTTCCAGCCTAAGTGATTTAATGAATCTGATTTCTTGTAGCAGCACTACTGCAGCTCTTGATCAAGAAAGTCTGGAAGACTTTTTTTTTAGCAAAAGAAACTGGATTCCCACTATTGGTAACCAATAGCTGTTTTTTCCATATATGGCAGCAAGTTCGGAAACAAGAAGTCTGTTATGTAAGAACTGTGACCTAAAATTCCAAAGCTCTATCACACTTCCAGTTATTTTTAACAAAGGCATACACATTGCAGAGTCCAAGGAATATCTGGGACATGCATACAAGTCTCCCCCAGTCGTCTTGCCCCAGTTCAAGTTTGTTTTCCAGAAGTGTTTAAAATGAAGCCAGCAATCCATGCTTGACAGCATTATAGCAAAGATGTATTTTAACTTCAGCGTTTCCAAACAAGAAGAAACAAAGAAAACATTTGACATTTTTATGCTCCACAGGTCAGTAATGAAATACATCATGCATCATTCTTGGTTTCCAAGTTTAAGTTACAAGCAGTACACAGTGTACTCAAATTCTCTTTCCAATAAACTTGTTTGTACATCATAGAAAGTATCATATACACAGAAACCAAATCCCACGTCCCCCCCACCCAAAAAGGTGTCTGACAAAGTGTCACATCAGAGAAAATTTTTCTCCAGTGGCATCATCTGTGCTTTCAATTTCATTAAGCTCACGCCCAGCAACTTAAAACAGTTGGGCAAATGTCCTAACAAGGAATTACCCAAGAGGTACCTGCAAATACCCCTAAGAATAAAGGAAATGTTTAACCCTAATCTGAAATACCCAAATGCTACAAGATTCTCTTTTCTTTTTTTTTTCTTTTTACAAAGTTTTATTTTGTCCTCCTCAGAGATGGGCCTCACAGTGCAATACAGAACAATGACATCAACAATTCTCACATTCATGTCCCCAGCCTATTCTGAATGTTATTGTTCCCAAACCCTTTGGTGGGGGAAACCTACTGCTCTATCCGTGTTGCATATTTGGGAAGGTAAATCTAAGTCCCAAATCACTGATCAATACTGACAAACTTTGCCCCCTCCTTAAAATCTAGGGTCACTTTGGCTGATGATAGAACTACCCTTGCCACAATTAAAGTGGGGTTTAAGGAAAAGCTCTGAGATTACAACCCAGTAATTTTTACATCTGCCATGATCACTGCTATGAAATTACTGTAATAAGAAGAATTTCTACTAAAGCAATGTGTTCCAAAGTGCAGAAGCTACAGGTGAGGGTTATGGCATTATGACAATTGTCACTGTTATTGCCTTATCGAAGCCTGCAGACCTTCCTTTAAACACACAACAGGTTTGTGCTACAATTCATTTTTAAGCTGCAAATAAGCAAGAGAAGGTGGACTCAGTGCATCAGTTTGCTGTGTGCCATCCACTTTTTGGAAGGTGCGTAGGGGAGGGATTAGTAACAACTCAGAGGTTGGGGTTTTGTGTTCAGACTTCCCTGGTCTCTGAAAACTGCTGTGAACACGTTATTGGTGTCGTGGTTCAGCTGGAGCCCCTGCAACACTCAGTTTTACCTGTGCCAGCAAATTCAACTTCAGACACAGCTAATGGCCAGCTGCACTAAGAATCAGCCTCACAGACCTTCTCCTTCAGTGTTGTCTTAAGAAAATGGCAATGCAGGAAAACAAGGCAGTTCACAGCACATTAAAAGCATCTCTCATCTGGGGTTCACAGGATTTCATATACATCCCCCAAATCAAGGGCTGTCTTCCAACAGACCTGCATTTTTCCTGCCTTCCTAAAGCTACTATCACAGCTGAACTTTCAGCATAACCTTTTAGTTGGGCTATTTCATTGCCTTCCCTCTCAAGCATTCGCTACATCCAGATGTGGCCTCTGGAAATGCCCACATCTGTCTGCAAGACAGCTTGGTGTTAAGTGTCCCTGCCATCACAGAGGAACACAACAGATCTTCATTAAGACTGGAATTTAGCCCAGCAAAAAGAATTTTGTACTGCAGCTCTCCCCTTGCAGTACTGACTGTCAGTCACACCCTTGGTTTGGCAGAGCACATCCAAAGCCGAAGTGTTCTCATCCTTGCCCTCTGCTGGGGGCTGTGGATACACAGATAAATTGGATTTAAAAATACCCAGATCTGCTACTTCTGCACTCGTTTTGAAAGTTTCTTTTTCCTTCAGGCATTGTACTCAGCAACGAAGTGCTGAGAAATACTATAATCTCACAGGGAGGAGAAGTCTGACAATAGACAACTTTTCTCACTTCAGAATGTTTTTCATACAAACTTTAGTCAGCAGATTCTCACTTGCCATTTAAGTGAGCTCATAAAAAAACCCCCACAACTAGACTAGCAAGATTTATTGCCACACACAAAAGAATGAGAATATGTACCTTTGTTGACACAGAATTAATATTTTTCCCTGACAGAGGTTTTCCTCTGGAAAAATAACTCCAGTCTTACACCTTTCTTTTTTTTTTATTATTAAAGTGTGCTTTTTCAGATTTAAGAACATATATGGCTTAGGATTTATACAGCTGCCCTTTAAACTGTAATCCTGATCATCCCATTCCAAGGCGCACCCAGACAGAGCAGATAAAGTACAAGACACAAGTCAAACTACTCAGAATCTCCACTAAGAGACCAGGAACAAGCCTGACAACATTTTGAAACCAGCCTGAGCATCCTTGTTCCTCAACTTATTCACCTCCTTTAGTACCACAGAAATAGAAAAGACTCCATTTGGATACAGGTGTGGTGTCATATGTGTCTTTATCCTGCCAGCTGCATGGAACGCCTAGAAAATTTAGTGCAGTGTACAGGAAATAGGAAAAGTAAAGACCTACATTTACCTGAAATCATATCTAAAGTGGTAAAAATCTATATTTACTTGAATAAATTTTTAAAACATTAAGAATCAAGCAGTTTAATGCTGATTGCTAAAGGCAATACCACTTAAGATTTGTATTTTGGAGCTAGAGTTAGCACAGTAATTTGAAGAATATATGTAACTCTAAACTTAGACACCTAGCACTGCATGGCCTAGCTGAATAATAATGTTATTTCCTGCAGGATTTAACCCACCAAGTTATCTGTAATGGTGACCCATGCAAAAGCTTCCTTGGGCAGGGAAGAAAAATACTAACAAAGAAGTTTAGTACCATTGAGTGACTTGTTAAAATCAAAGAGACTCAAAAAAAACCCTCAAAGAATAAAACAAAAAAGAGGGTGGGAAATGAAATCACCATTTAATAGTCTGTGAAGTGCACCGCAGTTGATGTTATTTCCCTAAAAACAGCCATAATAAGGTATTTGAGGTCTACTGTCACTACAGGTCTACATACACACAGTTTCCCTGCTTTGCCTAAGATATCTTCAAGCCCTGGAAGAGGAAGTGGCTGCAGGGTGAAACAGGAACGTGCTCTCTCTCCATCCCTGGTCTGTACATGCCCCAGAGTACCAGTGGATCAGCATCCATCTCTTTTCATTCCACATGGTCATGCTGATCCATCTCCATTGTTTATTTTCTTTGTATAGGCTTATTTTAAGCCTCAAACAGGAAATAATCCCAGGTGTTATTAATCTTGCAGCAGTGGCTGGGCAGCTTCAGTGTGTTGGATTTGCATGGAATTTGCTTGGGCGAGGACAAAATGCTTAACAAAAACTGCAGTAAAAATCAAAACAAGCAAGCTGCCCAGGAAGACTCCTATAACAGTGGAGTAGGAATCTGCTCCACGGGCTCCAGGAACTCCCTCAACAAGTATATCCTTCACAGCATTTAAGGAACCATTGTTGGGCAGTGGGTTGATGCCAAGCAGATGGCACAGTAAGGGGTACAAGTCTGTAGCATTCATGAATTGTTTGGTGGCATTCTTTCTGAAAGCAGGCCCAACTGCCAAAAAAATGGGATGCATTTCTGGTACAGTGTTGTCATATCCATGATTACCAACTAGAAATAAAAGACAGATAAAGGTCAATATCCCAAAGTTGCAAAACAAGCATTGAACATTTTCCTAGAATTAGCAGAATGCAGAAAAGGCACAGCCATCCTCAGAGAGGCTTAGAAGAATTGTTTTGATTGACAGCACAAATGTCTCCTAGCAAATACCAAGTCTCAGAACTACAGAGAAAATACCTAAAAAACCCACAATGGAGAGCANCAGCATTGTCAATGGCACACTATATACACCTAAACTTCCTTGATTTTCCTCAAAGAAAAACTCCAACATTGCAACTGGTCCAGATGTCTTAGAATTTAAAAAAACATGTAAAGTCACACCGTCTGTGTGACTCCAAGGAGACACTTTGACATTTTGTCCAATTTTGTGCACCATCAACTCCTCAACAAGGAAGAAGAACTCACTGGTGGGTGTCCAGTGCCCATTCCTAACAAGGGCATTAAAAACTGGGAATGTGTCAAACAGGCACAAGAAGATGCTCTCAGCAGCTACCGAAAATCTTGTTAAGTCTTGCTGGTAACACTCTTCAGGTTCAAAACCAGCAGCAAAGTTCAAAAGGTTCTCAATTAGAAATGTAAGAACTGACCATATGACATCTGTATCTTAGGTTACCAAGAAGTTACAGTTCACTGTCTCCATGCTACCTATAATAAACCTCAAAACTTGAAGGCTGAGGAACTTGAAAGTTGGGGGTTTTATTCCTCCAAATCACCTAGAATGCTTTTTTTCCCCCAAGGCAAATGAAAATCACTGGTGTGCAGTAACACAATATCCAAAGACTTTCTAGCAATAGAATGAGGTTACTCTAAGTGTAGCACCCACACAAACTGAGAACTTTCAGAAAGTGTTCTTTCATTACCCAACCCAACCCTACCCTTCTCAAGTAAATAAGTAAAATATGATAAAACAACCCTATTCACCCTTTACTCAACACATTCAGTTAATTCAGTTACAACTTTCCTTTTTTATCTCTCGGGAAGTGCTTGTTGCTTTGCTATATCCTGAAAGACCTCAAGTATGGGGCCACTAAAACATGTGATTGATCTTATCTCAGTAAGCTTAATGTTTAAAAAAACAGTAAATGCAGTTACTGCACTTACTAGCACCTACCTAACAGTAGGGTGCTTCCCATCCCATCAAGGGAAAAAATTGTAAATTTCACACACTTTCATTTTCCCTCCCAGCCTTTAAAAAAAAATAAAGATAAACATTGGTTGTATCAATACTAGGAGAGAAAGTACCACATAAGGTCTCTGCCTTGGAAAATACAGCAAAACACTATAAAGAAAATACTTACATAGAAAACCATCAGTCTTGTTATGTACAATTTCCCATCCTTTATCAGCCACTGCTAAGATGGGCTGAATTTTTCTGTTGTGTTTGTAATGAAATCTATCTGGAATCTGCTCCTTTTTATATACAGTCATGTTGGGATGAGCGTTGGCCAAAGCTTCATATACTTCTTCCAGTTTGCCTTCAAAGAAACAAATGAGACAAAAGACGAAAATTAAACATACCACTGTGTTTCCCAAACTCATCAGTAGTTAAAATACAGCTGAAAGAAGAGCACAAAATGCATTTCCCCAGAAGTAAGAGGCAACAGTGTGTGCACAGAAGTTCTTGTGAGAAATGTTAGAGCCTCAGTCATGGTAAAATCCCCCTTAGCACCGGACTTCACAGCCTGTTCCCAAGCAATAACTGCCTTGCTAATTTTAGAAAAAAAAATCCCTCGTTTCACAGTTATCAGCATGTAAGCTTCTCACAGGAATGAGTTAGAAAGCATTCAGTTGTCTCCTGGAAAAACAACCAAACCCTCCTAGCTCCGTGCAAAGCCTGAAAGCAAGAAGACAGCTCCTAAACCTGTTTGTGAGGCAATGGTTGCATTCAGTGACACTTCATCTATATTAAAGCAGTTTGATGCCTTCCTTTCTTATTCAATAACAGCCAACAGCATAGGCTACTCCTCTGTATTCCCAGTGCCTGCTCCTTTCCCTTCCCTAGTCACAGGGAGCACAAACCCTCAAAGAGCTCTACTAACACTGAATAAATAGGCATTTTCCACCCCCAATTCTTTATTTGCTTACTTCCAATTTCTGAGCTTGCCTTTCCAGTAAAAGCCACTGAACAGCCACAACCAGTTGGTCAAACTGGCTGGAACACCAGTGCACAGATTGGAGGAACCAGAACAGACATCCAGGAATACAAAAGCGAGTTCAGGAATTGACATCTGACCAAATTTCTTCATCCCCCTCCTCCACTTAAGGCCAGATTCCTACTGAGAGCCGTGGAGTGCTCCTGTGACACACCAAATCCCTCAGCTCTGTGACTTAGGTAAGTATTTGTGTGACATGTGAAGCTGAATGCAGTGTGTCTACAAGCTCCTTTCAGACTGCCATTTCCAGTATCCATGGAGTTTTGAATGGATATCAGTGAAAAAAGTTTGAGAGAAAGTGGCCATTGTTTCTAAAGAAACCATCTTCCTTTTCCCCCCCACTTCCTAGAATCCGCTATAGAAATTCTGAAGCAAAATACATTAGTGTATACATTCTGAAGGAAACACATTGATGTTTCTTATCCCAAACTGGCACCAAAAAAAATTACTAAGTTAAGAAACAAAACAAAGGTTAAGATGAGACAGCAAAAGCAAAGGTATCAGAGATAGTTACAGCAACAAGAAGAGGGACTCTAATGCAGCATTTCTAGGACTATATTAGCAATAAAGTTAATTTTGCTATGCCAGCTTTCTATATGGAATGGCAGGGAGGAGAAGCCCCAAATATAGCAAATTTGATTTTACCCTAATTATTTGAATTAATATATTTATATTAAACGCACGAAAAAGGCCAGCATCACCAGCTGTGGTACAGGTACCTTCTTTGTGAACATTTAATTAGTTCCCCATACATACTTAATACACCAGCATGGTTAAATAATGGCTATAATCCATCTCTTGGGGAAGCAATACACAGCCAAACAGTTAAAAGAAATGACTGCATTTTTAAGCATTCAAACTTTTTGTCAATCTCATTAAGTTTTACCATTCCCTTGGTTTAAGAAAGACAAATGGAATAACAGATGAAGAATCAGTGTTATGTACTTAAGCATATATTAGCTCATACTTGAACTGACAGTGAAACTCATTGTTTTATAATAAAAATCACATCTGGCACCAGTGACGAAAATAATTTTAGCTGTGCTCAAAACTAATTCTTGTTTATTGGTAGTGTAATAAATACCTGAATCTCTGGGCAAAATCAAATCCAAGCTGTTTCTGAAATCCACTGAAATGTTTTTTTTACTATTCTGTCACATAATTGCAGCAGAGATACTGTTTCTTTCCAGTATTTAGCAGACAGGAGAATCAAGTTACGCATCTTAAAGTTCTCCTTTACTGCATTAGGGAGGTTTCAGCACTGAAGTTTACTTTTACAGCTTCTTTATTTGCTAATGAGAACATCCTGGGCAATCTGTTTGCCTCTATGGGGATGAAGCTCCCAAACTTGGCTCTTTTATCACCTCAGAGAGAAAGAGCACCCAGCTACAGGGCCTGACTGTGCTCAGGCAGCAGATACCTCAGTTTGGGCATGCTCACATTTTAGTCTGGAGTATTCTTCAAATTAAAAATGACAAGACACATTTGTTCATGCACTTACAGGTCAATTAATTTTGCAAAATATGTCCTGCTTGGGCATTAAATACAGAATGCTATCTATCCATTAGTGATGCAAACGTTACATAATTCTTAAAAACACCTTTCTGGACAACTTCCATATTAGCACTTTTTTGTGTGGGCAGGGGTGTTATTTTCCAGGTTAACATTTTGATCATCAAAATAAAGAGCAGATGCATTAGTGACACTAAACATACACCTGACACCTCAGCAACCCTTTGGTGACTGCAACCAGATTTCAGATTTCAATTCCAACACTGTTCTTGCCCATCTTTATCTCAATAAAAATGGTATGAATGTAACTGTCTGGCTGTTCAGCATGACAGAGGAGAAAAACTCAAGTGAACTACAATAGCTGGCAGCTAATCAAATAGCCAACACAGGCTTCCTTTTTATCAAATATCCCCATCTGTTCTCAGTTTACTGTTTGTGTTAGAAATATAATTCTTCCACTGTGGCTTCAGCATCTTGATGAAAGGCAAGATATGTAACATTCAGGTGTTATCTATCTAGAGCACCATTCAGCCTTGATAATGCCATTAGATTATCTTACTTCTTGCAAGAACTAAAGGATCCTTGGCAATATTAGTCAACAGCAAACAGATTTGCTCACTTTTCTTTTCTGAAAGTTAATCCAGGCTTTTGACAGAGCCTGCAAAAAGAACAAAGGGATCATGCAAGAACTCCTTGTTCAAGGCTGATATCCTACTGCCATCAGTGCTGCTACCACCAACTCAGTCTATAAAGTTTGGATACTCAAGTACCTCCTCAGGGAATGTTACTGCTGTAGCTCCTACCTTCTTTTGGCAAAATGGCTACTGTAGGGGTGTGCTCGATGACTTCATAGAGCTCTCTGCTCAGGTATTGATCAAGCTCAATGAGCCTTTCTGAGGACGACTGTGACATCCCGTGATCACTTGTGACTATGACATTTATCACATCCCACAGCTTCGCTTTCTTCAGTTCAGAAATGAGATATCCCAGTTTTCTGTCAATGTCCTTGATTGTCGCTCCCATAAGTGGGTTTTCTGGGCCCAGCAAGTGGCCCATCTCATCAGGCTGCTCCCAGTACAGAAGACCAAAGTTTATGGGTTCTTCTGATGTAAACCAGTCAATGAGCTTTGCTACCCTGTCTTCAAAGGGAACAGATTCATTGTAGGGCATGTAATGTGTAGGCAAGACTCCATGTATCTTCACATCTGTCCCAGGCCACATAGCAGCACCAGATTTGTGTCCTTCCCTCTGGTTCGTCACCCATATTGGGCAGGCCTCTTCCCAGAACTTGGAGTTGTAGGTGTTCATTTTGTTCAGGGAGAAGGATTCATTCAGGACAGGGTCATACATCTCGTTAGCGACGATGCCGTGGCTCTCTGCATAGAGCCCAGTCACCAGGGTGTAGTGGTTGGGGTAGGTCTTGGTTATGAACACATTTGTGACCTGCCTGACGTGCACCCCGTTCTTCATGGCATAGTGGAAATTGGGAGTGGGCACTCTGTAGATGTAATCCCATCGAAACCCATCAAAAGACACCAGCAGCACTTTGGGCTGGGCTGGCTGGAGAGACAGTGCACTTTGAAGAAAGAGTAAGAAAATTCCCAGGACTTTCCAATAACTGCTCATGGCTATTCTGGAAGGTATCTGTCCCCTCTTCTGAGGCATCATGGCATCTGTTGGGCAGAGACAGAAGTTGTCAAAGTCATAACTTAGTTTTAAGAATGAGTGGCTAAAATATTCCTTATGTATTTATATAATCTAAGATACATTTTATGAAAGCATGCAGTGAGAGGACAAGGGGGAATGGCTTCAAACTGACAGAAGGTAAGACTAGATTATATATTAGAAAGAGATTATTTACTGTGACGGGATCAGGCCCTGGCACAGGTCCAGAGAAGCTGTGGCTGCCCCATCCATGGAAGTGTCCAAGGCCAGGTTGCACAGGGCTCTGGGCAACCCAGTCTCATGGAAAGTGTCCCTGTCCCTGGCAGGGGTTGGAACAAGATGAACTTTAAGGTCCGTTCCAACCCAAAGCATGCTGTGATGCTGTGATCCTAATTCTGATCACAAGACCCCAGGTTTTGACCACTCCTAGCTATGAGAGATATTCCTCATCTAACAGTCCTTATTATGTCCCTATCTGACAAAATATGACACATCATTTCACATTGTATTGGCTTGTGCTCCCCTGACCCAATTTCTTCCTGTTCTTCTCAAACAATTTCCTGTTTAAAACTCAGTTATCTACTCAAAGCAAGATCACTGTAAAAACCCCCACACAGAACTTCCCCATCTGTAACTGACCTAAAATTTCATGCTAATATTCCCCACTTTTTGCTCAACAGCATCATTTAACCACAAGAGCAGACAGTGCTCAATGCAATCCTGCATGTGAGCTGTACGAACATTCCTCACAGTCCCCTTTAGGTTCCCATTTTGCAGCAATCCTCTGGGACTCAATCACCACTGAAATTCAGCTGGAAAACAGTGAATTTGCAACCAATAAATCCATTTTAATACTCAGAGTACATAAATATCCTAGTGAATATAAGAAGTTATAGTATAACAAGCATCTGAGTACCACTGCAACAACAGAATGGGATCTGTAGCTGCCCCACCTCTGAAGTGTCCAAGGCCAGGTTGGACAGGGCTTGGAACAACCTATGCTGGTGAAAGCTGTCCCTGTCCATGGCAGGGGGTTGGAATGAGATGAGCTTTAAGGTCCCTTCCAACCCAAACCACTCTGTGATTCTAGGATTCTGTGATTTGCAGGCAGTCAAATGTTACACCAAACTTCTGTGTCTCCCTCGAAATTAAAATCCAGGCCTTGAGTTCTGCTAAGAACAAACTGACATTCCAGAGTTGTAATTCCCCTTTCAGCAAACAACACAGACCCAAAGGCTACAGATTACCTCAGATCCACCTGATGGGGGATTTCTTCCAGCTGAACCTGAAGGACGAAGGGACAACACACTGCTGTGTTCATAGAACCCCAGCTGCCAAATTAGACATAGCCCACAAATTCCCCTTCTGGGGAGGGACAAGTATGGATTGAAGCTCTCTCAAGTGAAATCAAGTCTCTACTTCTATATTTTACATGACTAATGAACTCAGCATGATCTATAATTCTATTATTCTAATTCCTTAACTGCATGCGCTCAATAAATAATAAATGACGTGTGGTTTGTTTTTTTTCCCCAAGGCATTCTCATACTGCTCTTCCCCAGATACACATCTAAGCACATCTACTGACCCGGGTCTCTGCAGAACTCGGCACCACAAAATTCTGGGGACCCGAGAGGCTCTGTGGGGACGAACCCACCGGACTGCCAAGGGCAGCAGCTGCCACACGGACGGACAGACAGACCGAGAAGCACCCGGGGCCCCGCTCGGCGGCCGCCGGAGCTCAGCACACGCGAATGCCGAGGG
>VWZS01002366.1:0-174000 GCA_013397075.1 Rhabdornis inornatus | reverse complement strand
CCCCCGAGCCCCGCAGCCGCCGCCGCCGTTACCTGAGGGGCCGCGGAGCCGCGGGTCCGGCCCGGCCCCGCCCCGCCCGGGAGCGGCCCCGGCGCTGTCGCTCAGCGTGCGGGGCGGGCCCGGCGGGAGAGGGACACGGAATTACGGAGTCACGGCGTCTTTTGGGTGGGGAAAGAGCGCTGAGATCACAGATGCAGCCTGTGACTGAGCACCGCCGCCTCAATGGAACCGGGGCCCTCCTTGCCGTGTCCAGTCTTTCCTTAAACACCTCCAGGAACGGTGACTCCACCGCTTCCCTCGGCAGCTTATTTCAGTGTCTAATCATCATTTCTGTTAAGAAATTCTTCCTAATGTCCAGCCGAAACCTCCCCTGGCTCAGTTTGAGGCCATGTCCTTTTGTCCTGTCCCTGTTCCTTGGGAGCAGAGCCCGACCCCCCTGGCTGTCCCCTCCTGTCAGGGAGTTGTGCAGAGCCACAAGGTCCCCCCTGACCCTCCTTTTTTCCAGCTGAGCCCCTTTCCCAGCTCCCTCAGCTGCTCCTCATCATCCTTGTGCTCCAGACCCTTCCTCAGCTCCGTTCCCTTCTCTGGACACGCTCCAGCCCCTCAATGTTCTTCCTGAACTTTGGGCCCAGAACTGGACACAGCCCCCGAGGTGACCTCACCATGCCCAGCACAGGGGACAGTCACTGCCCTGGCCCTGCTGCCACACCATGGCTGGCACAGCCCAGGTGCCATTGGCCTCTCCCCACCTGGGCACACCTGAGTCATGTTCAGCTGCTGTCCCCAGCACTCCCAGGTCACAGGTGAGGTGACCTCGGGTGGTGTTTGGAGCAGGCTCCCTGGTACAGCCCCTGTGCAGGTGTCAAGAGGGGCAGGTTATAAGGATATTGCTGCATGTCATACATTAAATATAAATTAAATAGAAATAGAGCTTGGGCAGGGCTGGCTCAGCTGTCACCTGACTGTAAAAACAAGGAGTAAAATTAATTCTCTGGATATCTGGAAGTGCTTCTTCAGTTAGAAATAATAATAATAATTAAAAAATATTTGTTTTGATTCTGTTGTTTTTCTATCAGCTTTTTTTCTCCTCTTGTGTTCTGAGGCTCTAAATTTTCCATCTGCTTCCCAACAGATGCTTTTCCCCACCTTTTAATGTCCAGACCCACAGCTATGCCCTGGAATGAAAATTAATTTCTCCTTCCCCATCTCGCAGGGAATCTAAACTGCTGAACTGGACAAAAATCCAAGCTAGGTTTCTCACCTTTCCTAGTTGAGAAAAGTCCAAAGTGCCACGTGTAAGTCCAAAGTCCGTGTCCTCTGTGCGTACACAAACCCCACCCCAATTCATGGCAGTGTACAAAACCATTATCCTCTTACTGGTGCATGGGAACACAGAATCACAGGATTGTCAAGGTTGGAAGAGACCTTGAGGATCATCAAGTCCAACCATATAGAATCACAGAATCAAACATGATGCCTATTAATCACTTTATAGCTCACACTGCCTGTCTGGTGAATATATATATATATATACACACAAGCACTGTCTATCTAGTCAATAAATATATTTATATTTATATTCATATTCATATTCGTGATACCTTTCTCCCCTTCACCCTACCACCAGGGATTGTACTAGGGGACAAGGCTCTTCTAATTGTTTTCTTAATGTCTTTTTTCCCCTCCTTCATTATTGCTGTCCTCTTACAGGTGTGAGGCTGAGCTAGTCCAAGCCTGGAGAATCACATTGCTGCAGTGCCTGGTAGAACCTGTGTGGATGTGGCTGTTCTGCACCTGTAGGACAAAGTTCATCATCTGATTCCTGGCTGTGAACCCCACCAGAAACTTTGGACAAAGGGAAAAAAGGAAGAAGTTGTTACAAAACTGCAACTGTGTGTATTGAAATCTCTTGCTGCGTGTCCGTCAACAGCAATGTGCTGTCCCACGCTGTTACTCATTAGCTAGAAAAAACTGCTCGCATTTACTGTTGGTTCAGGTTTGATTTTGGGCTCTCACTCGGATCCGGAGGTGTTGGAAGCTGCCTCTGCAGTGGCTGGGATCAGTCACTAGAGGGTACAGGTGCACCTGGATTTAAGGAACAACATGAACAGCTGGAAATGATATTTGCCTTGGATGTCAGAAATGGCTCAGCTGCTTAACACTGATATCAAATGAAAGCAAAGCACAGACAAGGAGTTTGCTAATTCCACCAAAATGTTTAATACCATAATAGATTTTCATTGAAGTACAGAGCTAATGTGAATATTTGTACAAAATATGTGGTTAAAAATAGTATTGATTTATAATATATACAGATATGTCACATCCGTGTCAGAAATGCAGACACTCGAATGAAACCATGAGCAATGCTTTTAAATCTACAACAACATACACTAAATATTTCTGCAGCTACCCACAGCAGGACAACTTGCCAAACTGACACTTAAGGATCCACCAGTCCTTACAGATGGCATTTCTGTCAGAAGTCTGTACAAGAACTCTGCTCTAAAATGGATTCAAAACATTTACCTTCATTAACCCAACCGTGAAGAGAACACATCTGTGTGACACTAATGTAGACACAACTTTCTTGCACTAGATATATGATCAGTTACAATAATTTGTTAAAAGAAGGCTGATTTCCTGGTGAGAATAATAGAGAAGTTCAATCCTTCTTGCTGGATACTCTTAATATGGTGAGCGAGGAAGCCCCTGATTCAAATGGGCCCTTAATACAGCTCATGGATCTGAATCCTGAAATCTGTTTTAAGGTTGTGAGTATTTTCATTTTTCATTAACTTCAAGGCTGCTCACTCTTCACAGCTTTCCCAGCCTTACTCCAGCAAGAATCTCCCTAACAAAGGTCCCTATTTAAGCTTTGTAGCTGCGGCATCAGGACACAATCCTAAATTAAGATCACTCTTGCTGCAGCCCCAGAATCTGTGTAGTTACTGAGCAAACTGACAGAAGGGGAGAGAGAATTCAGACTGTTTTTTTAAAGCTTTCTGAGCATTTCTGAGCAGTAGGGGCTTTCAGGGTTCCTGCCCTTCCATCCAGAGTGCTGCTGCTGTTCTGCCTCTAACAGTGCTGGCTTTTCTCCCCTCCAAGCCAAAGCAAATATACTCCACACTTCAAATAGTCCTGTGGGAAAGAGCTTTCACAACACTTCCTCCCTTGTCCTTTTACCCCTGGATGCTGCAGTCTACATGTATTCAAAAAACCAGCACAGCTACTGTTATAAAAACATCTCTTTTTAAGAGAAGCCTAGAATATTGAAAGCTGCTGTACTCCCCCAGAAGATGGGTTAAACCAGGAAAAGCAGTGTTTTGGTTTTTGCTAGTGTAACTCATTATTCAAGAGCACTGCATGATGCTGAGTATAAATGAGGGTCTGACTGGGACTTTAATCCATACCTGGTTTTGCTTTTTGATAAACCAGAACTAAAAGTGATTTCTTAGGCAAAAGGGAATCAAGGAAATGCAAAGATCTTACATTCACACTGGTACGTGAGAGAAAGCCTGAAATGGCAAAAAGTTTAGTGCTGAAGTGTCTGCCACTAAAGAAGGACCAAAAATAAATCCAGTAAATATTCTTTAGAGGATCTGAAAGCACTGTGACTGTGATCAGTCTGATCCTCTGGGACACACAGCTCTCTACCATCCACAGCTGAAGCCCTGAAGCTCATTTCCCAGTGCTGTGTCCGGTACCAAGCACGATGGAAGAGCCACAGCTGGCATGTCGCAAACACAGCATTTCAGTTGGGTGGATGAAGAAACTCACTGTGGTGGGGGAAGCTCTTTTGGTGCTCAAAGTGAAGAATATACTAGGCCTCCTGCCTTTCACCTCTAAAAGAGGTGAAAAGAACCCCAGAAGAAGTTCACTATTACTAGTTTTTCTAATTAAAACACAGAGGTTAAGGCCTGTCCTTTCCAAAGGAATTAAAGAGATCAGAGTTTACTTCTCCAGTGAGACTTCTTAAGTAGATCTAATTTTCAGAATCATAAACAATCATCCTTTCAGGAAGGAAGGTTTTTATGCCAGGCACACAGAAAAACAAATAATTTTTTCAAATCCAGATTTGAGCAATTCAGTATCAGAATTTCACAGGACAGTTATCAGCAAATTCATCTCCTAGTTTCCAGTCCTTTGCAAGACTCAGCACAAACTGATGCAAGAGACAACAATTAGTTTCAATTTTTATAATAACAAATCTTAACAGAACTCTTTCCCCAGCCTGGCTGGCAGCTGGATGCCATGTTCCTTGTCCAAGCACTCATGGCCACAGTATCACCCATGATTATAAAAGCACAGTAAAAACCACATCAGGGGTCTGGGACATGCCGAGCTTTGCTCACCAGGGACTGCACTGCAGCTTTTTTTGTGTACACCGAGCCAAATCCACAGCAAACCAGAGCAAGTTCACGTGACTGTGAAACTGCAGTGGCTTAAAATGGAACATGGCATATTCTGCCATCAAGAAGGCTGCTCTCCCCGTAATTGCTACTGAAACAGAGTTTGGCCTATGTCACACCTTTAAGCATTTTCAGTTCTACCAGGGGTATACACCATACTACTCAGTTTATTGATATAGTTTAACTCTTTAAATGTTGCTTTTCCAAATGCCAGTGCAAGCAGAACACAAAAATACTGTTTGCCATATTTATTATTTTAAACTAAGCTCTGAATTATACAAGTGTAAAAGTGATTAATCAGCTAGTAGCTTTTTAATACTCCTATAAAATATGACTAAATAGAATATTTCCAAAGTTATGTACAATACAGTGGAAATGCTCATGGTGTCTGTGACAGTGCTCAGACAAACCACTGGAATCGCATCCTGCCAGGAGTTCAGTCCCTTCCTCAATACAAACAATAAGCTGTATTTTTGTAAAAACTGAAAGCTTTTACAATGTTGCTGAATAGGACAAAAGTGGGGGAAGACCAGAATAAAAATAACCCATCCCTCTCACCCAATTTAGGATCAAATTAGTGCTACAAAATTTATGCATGGGGAGAATTTTTATAACCTAAAACACTTTACAGTAACTATGGCTGTGGTCTTGCTATGGTTGAGGAAGGGATGCTCTTGCCATATTTTCTTGGCTGAAAACAAAGTTTACTGGAGTGTGTTTGTGTGTGTTAGGAAGGGGGGAGTTTGCACACCTTGTCTTAATTACAAAAATCAAGGCTACAGAAATCACTTGTTTTGTTCCAAAAGAGCAGATTCCAAAATACTCTTTCTCCATGCACTGGAAATGTTTTCATGCTTTAAACTGTAGTGAGGAAGTCATTAAAATGTCAGTTTCATTTCTGAAGAGGTCAGAAAGGACAAGCAGGCAGCAGGCAACAGAAACAGCAGCTGTACTCCCCTGATTTCCTTCTTTTAATTTCCAAAGAGCAGCAGGAGCCACGTCCACCCATCAGAGGCCCCAGGGCATCACCTCCAGCCGTTCCCTCAAGCTCCTGCTCTGGGGAGGAAATTAAAAGGATGTGAGCTGTGCCACTGTGCCCCAGGAGCCATAGTGTACTGAGGCTCCATTCTTCCAGGGTTCCAGCAGGAGAGAACCCCTGACACCCTTTGAGAAGTGCAAGTCAGAGCAGCTGACCTCAGAAAAGCTACAGAAAAGCAAATTCCCATTCAAATGAAATGGGGCTCTGCCTGTGATTTACTGAATAGGACAATTCCCCTTCCAGACAGTCAGCATTTTTTGAAAGAAGTATTCTTTCCATATCAGGCAAGAAGCAGCCTTTAGTGAAACACTACCTTCTCTCAAGAGTCACAAATGCTGATACTTTGATTATAGGGACATTTTTTCATAATACATGAAACACTTTTTTTTTCTTTTTTTTTTTTTAATGATGACCATTATTTTATCACATACAGGTGATACATAAGCTTTGACCATAGAGGCTGCTTTGAATTTCCAGGTTTGTAATTGTGTTTCTATTTCAGTGCTTCAAGCAATGAGCCGTGTCTGGTGCCTCCTGGGTAGTACCACACAGCTTTACAAAGCACAGAGTAGTCATTGAACAGGGCCTCATTTTAAATGTTTGCAAATGCACTTTGAGGAAAGAACATTTAAGATCCAGTGCTTTAATTTGCAGTGTAGTTTTACATAATTTGAGGCCAAAGTACTTAGTTCAGAACCATGTCTCTCCAAAGTTTCAGGACATGGATACAAGGACAAGATTTGGCCTCCTATGGTCTTGCCTGTAAAAAAACCCATTAGCAATGATATCTGATCATTTACATGTTTAAATCTTACTGTCCCTGTTTATACTGGGCTAAACTAAACCCTGTGGACATTGGCGCTGTGTGTGTTCTCAAAAAAGCAGTGGTGTTACTCTTGGAATATATTTTGAGGCCTAAAAAGGTGTTTTCAACATTATACATTCCTAGGCCTGTGAGTGACAATTGTTTCCTTAAACCAAGTTTAAATGTATTACTCAAAAATAATTCAAGTGGCACCTCTAAGGAGTTACTTTAAGGAAACTTTACAGAGATATCGTGAAGATACTGAAGCCCCATTTTCTGTTCAGTCTCTTCTGTATTTAATGAGCAGTATTCGATCAGTGTAACATGCACACAACGATGCCCATAATGCAGTAACAATTATCACATTATAGAAATGCGCTGAGTGCTGAGTAAAGAACTACATCTCATCAGAAATACCTGGGGGTGGGGTGTGCTGGTCGGAGGCTGAACTATTTGAGAATGACAAGTCCTCATTTCCAGATGTCCTCACCATGCACTTTGGGAATGCCATCTCCTGTCCTCACTGACAGAGCAACACGCCTTTGTCCTGGAAGTGCCGCAGAGCCAAGACCCCTGCAAGGGGGACTTGACTCTGCTGAAGCCTTGTAGCATCACTGCTAATTAAGGGTGTGATGGAACCCTCCCTCAGAAACCAGATCATTAGGCTTTATGACAAAAATCTTGATTATAGAACCTAAGCTGACTTTTCAGATCCTAGAATAAGCTTCCAAGAGATATTTACTTATTTTAAGCTGTAAAGGATTTTAAACCATGGAAGCTCGCTGTGCCATTTTATAGTCACTTTGGGGAGTACAGCTGCAGCTAATTAGCTTAAAAATCCCACCATACCTTACACATACGCTCAGTTTCTGCAGTATTAATTTCAGTGGAACTACTCATGTGCATAAATTAAGCGCATGCTTAAATATATGCAAAATCTGAGCTCAAATGTCTAGAAAATATGTTCTCAAAATGACAAGTATGCATTAAAAAAATAGATCATCATGGAAGGTCTGCCAGACAGGGAATCCGGGATCTGTCTGCTGTCAGCCATGATGCAAACACAGAACAGTTTTTGTAACCCAGTATATATTGCAAGTGAAAGAAACATGCAGGATGGGGTGAAAAAAGGGGATTTAGTTGCATGCAATCTAATTTCAAGTGTGTAATTATGGTCCTGTTTTCTTTGGCCTAAAAAAAAGAGAAAAGAAAAAAAAAACTAAACAAAAAAATAATTTCAACTAACCTCTGCTCACCTCCACAAACCCAAACTGCAAACAGCTCAAAAAGGGTTTTGAAGCATAGGATGTGGGAAGGTAAAAGGGCTGAATATTAGAGATGTGCAAGTAATTACTGACAATTTCAGGGCTATTCACCATACCACTAGGAAAGCATTCAGCTTGTAATGTTACTGGAACGTACAGCTATGACAGAGAGCAAGGAATCCCATCTTACATGAGCAGTCAGTCAGCTCTTCTTCCTCAGACCCAGAGAGAAGCACCACTCATCCCTTGATAGAAGATAAAATGACAATCCCTATTGATATTCATTCTCCCTTCTCCCCAGAGAGAAGGACTGACCAGACCCCCCAGCAGCTGCTGCCTCTCCCCTCAGCCCAGAGAGCTCCATCTCACATCCCTGCCACCATTTCAGACCACTGTTCTCTACAGCTGTTGCTGGAAGAGGGTTGTTTTCTGTTGTTTCTGAAAATGTTGCAAAGATAGTATTCCTTACAGAAAATTCCACGGGGTGTAAAGGCCACCAAGTTGCTAGTGGAGTAAAAACAACACACCTACCCCCCTTAAAAAAAAAGGGAAAAGGGAAAAGACTAAGGTCTGTTGGGAAGTGAGGAAGGCATAGGAGCAGGCTGCTTCATAAAGGGCAGTAGCAATCCTGGGAGCTTGAGCCTGACATTGGCCTAATTCCCACCCGAACATCTCTCTGGTAGTGGTGTTTCAGCATGCAAATTATAGCTGTGAAAAGATCCTCAGACTGAAACCCTCCCTTGTTTCTGCAGCCTGGTTTTGTCCTTTCCAGCTAGATCTATTAGTTGGTGTGTGATATGGTTACAAGTACAAAGACTTTCTTCCTAGCCCTTTTATTACAGAGGCTTGATTACTGTTAAGGGGTTTCAATGACCTTAATGTCCCGGTGCTCAGAAGGCAAGGGCTGCCTTTCAACAGAACAAAGCAAACAAAAATCAAGAGCTGTGTTGGAGGAGAGAGAAGTGCTGCTTCTGCCGGAGAGGCTCAGTTAGATACAGGCGGCGGCACACCGGGGCGTCGAGTTTGAATGATTTTTGGCTTCGGAGAATTCTTTGGGTCCTCATCTTCTTCCATGTCGCTGTCGCAAACGTGCACTACCACACTGGGAGTGGACTCTGTTCCTGCATGCAGCTCGTATTTCTCTCCTGGAAGCAGAGAAAAGCAATCACGTCAAAAGATGGCAATCTGAGTAGCAACACAGCCCGTGGCACTCCTGGTGGGCTGCAGAATACTCCACACCTGGGCAGGGAGCTGAGTGTGTGCTGCTCCTAAATACAGGTGAGCACCAGCACGGCTGGACTCCGTCAGCTGCCACAACATATCCTGGGGATCCTGCCTGGGAGGCAGTTTGATCACAGGTCTATAAGGATCACAGAATACACACATGCTCGTTTCTATAATGGGTTTTGGCACCAATATGGGTGGCCAATAGCACTGAAATAACCCCCCAAAGTAGGCAGAGGAAGGAGAAAGAACACAGAAGTTCACAGTTAAAAAGATGAACTGGAACCCAACCTATCCAACCTTTTGTCTGAAGTTGTTTCGCACCTGTTTGGTTGGGGTTGATCTTTATTTTTGGTGTGGCTTTCCTTCAGTCCCATTTAAAGCCCAACTGTTGCCCTCAGACAGATTTCAACACTTAATCTAGTTTCTCTAGAAATAAAAAAACACCCCGTATCTCTGCTCCAGATGGATTTTGAGTTTCAAAGCTCTTTAGCTGAAGCTGTAACAAATTTTATCTCTACAGATGAAATTACAGAGCAGTATATAAATGCTATAAATAAATAGATATATAAAGCAGGCTGAATTCCTAAATAGTACATTATATTTTCTAACTATCTACATTCCTTATTTAAGTCTTAACACAGTACTCCTCTGAGGAAGATGAACGTGGCGTATTTTTTTTTTTTTCCCAGAAAATACTCTGAATTGGAAAGGACCCACAAGGATCATCAAGTCCAACTCTTTAGTGAATAGCCCATATGGGCTTGGGTGGTTACCTGCAAAAGTCCAGAAGCAAACAAAGAATCAGATAAAGGACTTCCAGTCCTGAATTCAGCCTGCTGCCACTACACGTATTCAGGATTATACACGGGATACAAGTAAGTATTGGTTATTAAATTGCAAGGAATTAATTTAAGACTTTTAAGAAAAAAACATTGCCTTCAAAATCTTCTGAGATGAGGAAGGCGAGGCCCCAGCATACCCAGCTGGCCTCTGTTTGTGGTGCGGTGGCTCCTAAATGCTGCACCACTGGCAGAACCCAACAGTGCCAGGTGTTGTACCAGGGGAGCAAATGGCAGTCCCTGCCTCAAAGCACTTGTGGCTTGCTTGTGGTACTAATTTGGAGTTTCATTTGTTAGCCACTTTCTGGCAGGGTAATTAATGTGAGGAAGGGGTTGCAGGTTTGGCCCTGCATTAGCACATGCAGCTCTGGGACTGTGCTCACATGCTCTTTGTGCTCAAAAATTCCTGGTCCAAATAACCCTGGGTGGCTTGAGACTAGAGGACACACTGTGTTTTTGCCTAAAAACAAGGAGGCAACTAGTGAATAATAGCTATAAGTGAGGCATCTTGCTGTGAGAAATATTTTACTGCTGTGATACCACTAATGTTGACATTTAACTGCTCTATTTTTGGCAAACTTTCCTCTGAATCCAAATCGAGCAAAGCATTACAGGTCTTGCTGATAGGCTAAAATATAAAAAGAGAAATAGCTTGGTTGTGCTGCATGGAAGAATTATATAGTTTTTCTCTGCCCATTTTCCCTGCGGGCCTCAGCTAATTCCTCAGCTCTGGGCTGACGTCAATGCCGCCAGGCAGCACCGAGGGCTGCATTGGTCACTGTCACCGCGGGCAGCTCCGCAGTGCCGGCACACGCAGCGCCGGCCTGTGCTCCTACACCAGCACCGCCCAGGAAATCACATCCACTGCCCTCCTAAAAGGTAATCATCTCAGTTCAAATGCCACATTCTTTTACTGCTCAAATCCCTTCCAGAAGGACTCTTTCCGCTGAAAAAGAACAGTGGAAAAAAGTACAGACGCAAGGAAAAATATTCAGATGCCGCTGGCATGAGTAACTGCAGCAGCAATTAATGTCACTTTGCAAACCAAAATGTGATGCACTCATAAATTAGGTTTTTAAGGCATACAGTTATTTCTGAACATAAATGAGCTGCAGACTCTGTTCTGTACTCAAACAGCCCAAAACCTTTTCATGGCTGAGTTAAGAACAGGACAACAATAACTCTGGGACTTTTGTACAGCTCTATCTTGTTCCAAACATAGTTGCTGTTTTGTAGAAAACACTAAGGCGATAAGCACAAAATGAAAATCCAATAGATGCAGCCAGAACAGCCCTTTTCTTCTGCTGTTTTTCTATGTTTTTTTCTTTTCTCTTAAACACCACTTCCAGCATTTAAAAAAAAATAGCTAAGTCTGCAGCAGTTCAGCTACTGAAGTAATGGTTGAGTCACTGGAGTTCTGTTTACAAGACCTAGGTTGTCCCAAGCTATGAATAGCAAGTTGAGTTAACATAGGTAAGACTCACCAATTTCTGTAATACCACCCAAGCATTTGTGCAGTGACCTCATTCAGCTGTCTCTGACATGGCCTCCTCTGTGTTCTCAGGCCCTACACTGATCCATGCTCCTGCTTCTCCTGCTTGACTGGAGAATTCTTACAGGATAGCTAAGCCAAAGGATCCTTGTGGATAGGGGTCTTTCTCCTCCAGCTGTCTTTGGCCCACCTTTATCCTGTACTAATAAATTTAAACCTTCACATAAACTAACAGTGACAAATCACATAAATTTACTCAGAAAATTATCATCACATTTATCAAATATACTCTGCCCTTCAGGGAAGAATTCAGCTGTGGCATGTCCTCTATAGAGATTTGTCAAAAAACTTTCTGATAAGCCCCTGAAAACAGCAGTGATGTTCCTCTCTAACCATTTACTTTGCATAAGAAAAACTAAGAATTTGAAGTTTCCTCCCTTAACAATGAACACAGCTGCTTTTATGTCACTGGACCCTACCTTTTGTGACCGCTTGACCCAAGAGTAAACCCACAGCCTTGGGTGACGCAAGAAAGGTGAGTGCAGAAGCAACTTATGATTCAGAATTAAAAATAATGGGATAGGATTTTCCATCCCTTTGTGAGTCAGTACTGTGACCTTTTGTTGATGCTGCAGTTCTTGTCTAACAGGGCCCTTTTGTCCAGCAGAGACCGTGTTCATATACACAAAGAATAATGAACAAATGCTAATGATAACGTGTAGCTACCTCATCCCTAATTCAGACTCATGAGCAAAGGTTAATGAGTTCAGAGCTGCCCATTCCATGTAAATGTGGCATTAGCATCATGAAAATACCTTCCACTTAACAGGACGCAAATAACAGGAGGTCCTTTGTATGGGTGCATGAAGACAGAAGAGCTACAGCCCATCCCACAAAATACCTCCATAAAACACCTCTACAGCAGGGATCTGCCATAGCAAAGCAGGAGCTGCTCCCTGGAAGCCCATTACTGATGCTGCAGGAGCTGGGCACCCTCCTCTCCTAACCAAAGGAAAAATTTTCTCCATCCAGCAGCTCTCCTTAGCCTGCCCCTGGTAAGAGAAGGGAAGGGCAAAAGCAGGCAAAGAACAGCAGGGAGAGGAAGGACAGAGATGCAAAGTTTTGTCTACTATCATTTGTTTGCCCCTCCATCCCCTTTTAATCCTCCCTGGGAGTCATATGAACTATTTAGGATTTCCTTTGAATCAGTGATGACAAATATGAGAGTTTGAAAACACTTGGAAACAGAAAATCTGCCTTGTGAGATAGTTTGAAATCCCTGTGTACAGCATTTCCTGGGCAGGGTCCTGCTCTCACCTGTTGTCCCCTTCCCTAGGCAAAGGTGAGCCAAACCCAGGTCAGAGCAGGAGCAGGTGCTCTGCATCATCCTCAGCTAGAGCATGGCAGGAAGACCTACTTCTGAATTGCTGAGAGATAAAAATAGAGCCCAGACCCAACAGCCAAGTGGCACAGGCAGCTGCCAGATCTCCTCTGTGTCCCAAGAGCCATCACTGTGGACAAAAGAGCCACCATGTGTGACACTTCAGAATGGTGCTTTCATAATGTGAAAAAAGCATTGTACAAGACCTGGAGTGTAGCCTGAGGTGCAAAGCCTGCTGTAATGCTGATAAGGGACTGTGTAACATGGAGAGGAGTGCAACTGATGCAGACTTGTCTCTGTTGGCTGCTGGAGATAGTGCCTTGCACTGATTTTCCAACAGTGCCTGAAGCTGTGGAGGCAAGTGGCCACTGACAGAGTGCAAAACTGCACCAGAGAGTGCATGGAGCAAGTAAAGTGTTCAGCACCTTGACCTGTGCTGGGTGTTATTGTACAGTGCAGATCCCATCAGTGCAGCTGTGATCTGTGACTCAAACCCATGGGAGAAAAGCAATTTCTCTGGGCAACCACAGTGCAGGCAGCAGGGTTTGAGGCTGGCAAGGGGAAGTCAGGGTGGCACCTGGGATCCTGAGGAAAGGAACTCTGGAGTGCAGTTAGAAATGAGTGAGTACAGGGCAATTGTTGTGAAGAAAGAGGCAGTGGGAAGGACAGCAGATATAGGCAGATTGGGGAGTGGATAGGGAGAGGGAGGGACTGCTTTCCAGGAAAGAAAGAGCATGTTCTAGTGCCAAGAGGATAGTTTGCAAATCACTGCACTAATAAATGGCAAAGAGCTGCCCGTCCTTTGAGAGGAGCAGCTCTTCTGTAGATACAGCCTGGACCTGGAGACTCCCTCTCCCTCTCCCTTGCAGATGTTTCTCATATAAAGAATGTTTGCAAGGTGGGGTGGCTGTTTGCCTGTCAGGTCCGGGTTGTATCCTCACCTGGCCTAACCTGGAGCTAGCTTTTTCCAACAGGAATGCTTGCAACCTACCAAGCTGTGCTCTAGTCCAGGCCCTGATGTCTTCACATCTTCATCAGCATATCAAACTACTGGAAGTTGTCTTGACAGTGGAGGTGTTTTCCATCGAACTGATTAACAACTGCACTCCTTTATTTGCAATATATTGAAAAGATTGTAGGCTGGTGGTCAGCACCAGGCACAGTCACGGTTCCTGGCTCTGACTGATCTACAGCACTCCGTTCATGCCTCATTTAAAAGCCTAATTTCTGCATCTGCAGAAAGTGAGAATATACATCAATCATCCAGGAACTTAATTAAATATGCCACGATTTCCCTAAGGAGTAAATGCACCCTTGCCGATCTCAATTCCATGTGAAGGGAGCAAAACCAGCTTCCTCTGAGCACAGAAAGAAATCTATTCCATTAGATCTCCAAGATGCCAGCCTGTCACTGCTGCACTGTAACATCTGTCCCAAAACTGCTGGCACATGGCAAATCTGTTAACTCACTTCCAGCATATTCATTATACTCTGGAGCAAATCTCCCAACACTTTGCACCCAGGGACAGTTTTGGCCTCTAATTTTGTGGCTATGATGATTATGGCACTGCACTGTGACAGGAGATGACCTGGACTCAGGAAATGGGAAAGGAGCATGGGTCTGTGTGCATGCCCAAGTGGTACATCTTGCATTCCCAGTGAAGTAGGACAATAAAACTCATCTTATGCTGAGGGCATACAAAGAAAGTGTTCACTATTTAGAAGCGCTAATGAGTTTTCCTGGTCCTCAGATGTTTATTTTACCAAATCACTGCATTTAATACAGCAAAGATTCCTCTCAAGTTAAAGACATGGAAGTCAGATTCTAACATTCTCAGCTCTGTAAACAACTGTGCCAAGTGAGTATTTTACGACAGCTGATAAGCTGTAGTTACATTTTTAAATTGTGTTTTTGAATAAAAAAAAGCCTCTTCTCTGAGGCTACCAATGCTGTTTGATGTCCAGAAGTGTTTTACTGCTGCAATACTGAGAAATGAGTGTTAGTGGGATTTGTTTTTCAATGAAATTCTAAACATAGTAAATGTACAACTGAGAACAGCAACACTATTTTAAACCTGCCGCTGCAGTTAACTAAAATTGATCCCTCTAACAAGTGCTAAAAATAGAAAGAAGAGAGCACACAATGGCTTTTCATATTGCTCCCTGCAGGGTCCTTAAATCCGGGTGAATTTGACCTTCACGCAAAGCTGTCCCAGAGTGTGGGACAATGAGTGATATTTCACATTCCACTGCTCCAGAACAGGAATTGATTTATTACCCAGCTAGCTCGGGAATTCGTTTACATGTTTCCATTTATAACACTGCTGCATCAAAGGGAAAAAAAAGAGGGTTTTGGTTTTTCTTTTATTCAGCATTTTAGAAACAAAGTATCACTCCTGGAAATAATAATATGCAATACTGTATGAAGTCTTCCACCTGGCTGCCCTTTTCTACGGGCTTTCCTGCTGAAGGGGAACAAATCATAGGAATCTCCTGATATATATTCCTCTTGTGAGAGTTCCCATGTGAAAAAGATAGGAGATAATACTGCAAACCTTGTGAATCATGAAACATCTTCTGCACCCTATGCACTCCAGCTCTGAGTTCCTTTGGTGCAGTTGCACAAAAGCCCAATGATAAGATGTCTGCAATTGGAAGCTGTTCTCAGAGTGAGCAAGCAGCATCCCCAGTACAGCTGGGGAGAAAATAATTCTCTCATCCCACAAGAATTTCAAAAATAAACTGCTAAATTTTCATGAGCTCACCCCCACAATTGTTATTAGATTGGATCTGAAATGTTTTATTTCGGTATGAAGATAATTTAATAGGCTATTTTTTCCTTGTGGCTAATGAATGTAAATTAGATTGATTTGTAAATGATACTGCTTAGACCTGAAACTGGAACCTTTCTCATTTAGAAAGTTCTAAAACAGGATGCTTTAACAGCTTTGAAAGAAAACTAAAGATGACTTAATTAAATCAAAAGTAACCCTCTCCTATGTAAAGCTTTTCTTCAGATGAGCATTTTCCAAGGGAAAGCATTGCTTGAAAATCCCAGCTAGCTTCAACTTCTGGCATTAGCTGAAGATGGGAAGACAGAAGAAAGCCTGGATGCATTATCCATTGACATTTATCCTGTGCTAACGGAGGCTACAACGTACCCCATTCCTCCTGCATAGTTTTCAGCAGGAAATGAGCACTCCTAACAGAGCAATCCCACTGGGACTGAGGAACAGTAGCTCTCTCGCAACAAAGAACATAAGAGATTCTTCACTCCAGTGGAGGTGCACTTTTTCAAGTGAGAAATCTGCACCTTGGAATGCAGTATTGAGCAGATGTTATTTACAGCAAAAACTCCTCACATCCATAGCCAAACATTTGTCCAGTCCCCACCTAAACCATCAGCTGTCTCATCTAGGCACAAACCCCAGCACAAAAAATGGTGTAAGCAAAGCTTTGATCAACTCTCACAAGCTGCAGATAACACACAATTCTGTGCCTACGCATGGCAAAATTCATTCCAAAGGAAAGAACCAGGTGACATCCATCAACTGAAATCCAAATTTTAATGTAACTTCCAGCTCTATGCCAACTCCCTCTACAGTTATTATCTACACTGGTATTTCTCGTCTGCTTTTCCTGACATGTTTTCACCCAAGGACCACAAGCTTACCTGGCCCAAGCTTAGAAACTGCGTAAAGGAGGTCGTAGTTGATGACAGGTGTTGCGTCATCTATTGGTTGCCACCCTACAGGTGGGGAGGCTGGAGGCGAGATGAGAAACTGTTTTGCAGGCTGTGGTGGTGCCAAATGAAGCTTGTCTCCATCTGTCTCAGAGGTCTGAATCTTTAAAGCATAACAAAGACACTGTTTAGTACAGGATAGAATCACAGAACAGTTTGGGTTGGAAGAGACCTTTAAAGGTCATCTCCTCCAACCCTCCTGCCATGCTCAGAGCCCTATCCAGCCTGGCCTTGAGTATTTCCAGAGATGGGGGCATCCACAACTCCTCTGAGCAACCTGGGCCAGTGTTTCACCACTCCTACTGTAAAAGATTTTCTCCTTACATCCAGCCTAAAACAACCTTCTTTTGGTTTAAAACTACTTTCCCCTTGTCCTATTGCAACAGGCCCTGCTAAAAGGTCCATTCCCATCTTTCTCATAAGCCCCCTTTAAGCACTGAAAAGCCACAGTGAGGTTTCCTTGGAGCCTTCTCTTCTCCAGGCTGAACACCCCACCCTGTCTCCACAGCAGAGAGGCTCCAGCCCTCTGAGCATCTTTGTGGCTTCCTCTGGCCTCACTCCAACAGGTCCATGCCTTTCCTGAGGTTGAGACCCCAGTGCTGGACACAGGACCCCCAGTGGGATCTCACTGGGTCAGAGTCATTTCCCTCAGCCTGCTGGTCACACTGTGGGTAATGCAGCCCAGGATATTTGGGATGCCAGGGCACATTGCCAGCTTGTGTCCACCTTTTCATCCCCATGGCTAAATGGAATGACTGCTCAAATCATACCCTTCTCATCCCAAATGCCACCCAGGCAGGGTTTCAGCGTCAGTCTCAGAAGAGAAAGCCTGGAGATGAATTTCATCTCAGCCTTACAGATGGTGCCTCTGCAGTAAATGCACAGTGTGGGGCTGTGACATCAGCAAAGCTACAATATCTGTGCCTCTTGTGTATATTCTCTCAGGATAAATGCAAAGCTTTGGTAGCCGCAGCTGCTAGTTCAGAGATTTTTGAGGCTGTAAAGGTACTGCTGTGATCTGGTCCAAATGCCTAAATAAAAAGTGACATTACATGAGTAACTCCTGCACCAAGGCCTTGTAAGTAACTTCACAAAGGTTTCTACAGATTTTATTTCTTTAGTTGAAGTGAAAAAGGCATCTGTGATGTTCCTTAGTCATTTGCAACCGAGCGTCCTTATTTTATTTCCATCTCAAATTATCTACTTTAATTCCTGCTCTTTTCTAGTATGTTAAAGAAGCCTTGACATAAATAAATTGTAGTGCAGCCATACCTGAGCAAGGTTACAACCAGCTCGAGCACGAAAGCAATAAACTCTATTTCCATGACAGCAAATATGCCAGGGTCCTGGGATGGCACCCTGCTGTACCAGGATGGGCTTTGCAAAGAGCCAGTCTGAATCTCTCAACCCCATGTTCCCCACAACTTGTAGGTCTGGAAGTGAGGCCAGACACTGCTCCAGACACTGCTGCTTCCACATCTTCATTCCCTGAACACGACTAATAAGCCCTATTAAGACTATGTGTACTGGAGAGCATAGTGCAGGTACCAGAATGGTTCTGCAGGAAATCAGCTTAGATAGGGAGACTAATCACTATTGTGCACATTTTTCTTTTTCTTGTTATCCCAAGTTTTCAATTAGCCTCTTGAGTGTACAGTTACAATGAAACCATTCTCAGATCTGCTTAACTGCAGGTTTTGAAACCTTTCAGAAAAAAATTCAGAGCCAGATTTAGGAGATCAGGGAATAGACAATGCGATTGAGGCAGATTCTTAACACCTAAATCCAGCTGTAAGATCTTCTGAGCTCATCTAACTTGTTAAGCACATTGGTTTTTTCACAGCTGTAACTTCCCATTTTCCTGTGATTCTGCTCCTGCCTAGGCTCAAAACAGCTCCTATTCTGACCAGAATGAAGAGGCTCATAATTTAACATTATGGGTTTGCTTGATACCTTCAAGTGAGCCAGCCCTTATCCTCAGACCTCTGAAGGGCCAACCTGGCAGCCCAAAGCACACCTGCATTGCTTATATACACTAGTGGGTATCTCACAAGCCACTGTGACCACATCAATTTATTAAGCTGCATTCAGAAGAGGTGGTGGTTCAGTTCTCAACCTCCCTCAACTTCCTCTATCCTGCCTGGGGCCCAGGCTGCTGTGGGAGATCTACATTCTCTCTCCCCTGGCCAAGGAAAACTGAACCACCACCTGACAGTTCCAAGAGATGGATATAATCACCTACAGCCCTGGGCTGGGAGTGTTTTTCTTCCTCTACCTTCTTCCTTTGACTTGGACTCAATAAATTCCTTTTAGAGAATTTAGTATTTGTAATTCATGTATTCAGTAAGAAAAAGCCAAAAAGGCAGGAGGAAGCCTGACTATAGTTCAGGGTTGCAGCCAAATATGTAATCCAGTCCCACCTTTTTTTATTTACTTGGATTCTTTACATTAGCACTTTCTTATGGTTAGTTAAGAGAGTTACCCGCAGACAACACCCAGTGCTGTAAATCACCTCTAAGATACATAATTCTGTGTATTGAATGAGCAACTTTAGTCCTAAGTGGTCTTTAAATTTACTGCAGACCCACACGGCAGAAACAACTCAGTCAACACAAGGAGGTTTAAGTAATCTTCTATCAGAGAGATTGGGCATAGGAGAACCCTTTATTACTTCTATTCAGTATTAGTGTATAGATTTTATACAAATATTGTGCAGTAATACAGAAGTAGATTCCAGATTTCGTTACCTGTGCAAAATACAACTTTAACTTCTTCCCTCTGAACTGTGTTTCATGCAGCTCTATTCTGGCACGAGCAGCTGATTTGGGACTGCTAAAATTTATCCGCACACGCCTGAAGCTTTTGAACAGCTGGAATGTCACGCAGTCATCATAGGCACGGAACAAACCTTCAAATTTCTCCTGCAAAGGAAAAAGAAATAATGCTGAAGATTAATTTCGTGCTCTGTCACATCAGTCTGAGTCAAACAACAATCTGAAACTTGACAACTGTTTAAGCAGGAGGTTTCAACCTGTGGCCTTTGGGGGCAGGTGTCCGTAGACAAATAAAGGCTCTGTGAAAAGAAATTAAGGAAAGCAGTGGTCTGGTAGTGCTAAATTCTGCAAAAGGTTTAAGGGAAGAAGTCTTCAAATTGAGAAGCCAGCAGCTATCGAACTTCTCATAAAAGTTGAGAAAACCTATGAGAGTGGCATACAAAATGAAGCTGAAAGGGCACATGACTGAAAACACCAGACAACAGTGGGCTCATCTGCACAGAAGCAACCATTGTGCTGAATTACAGTGGAGTCAGCAGACAAAGGCTGCAACTGAGGCATACATCCACAGCAGCACTGCAGGGTCATTTTGTATTGCATGAAGTATTTTTCTGAATGTTTTGTCATTTAAATACTTAAGAGAATACACACTTATTCTTTGAGAGATCCTGCAGCATCTGGTAACAAATTGGACAACTGAAAACAGTGATCTGTCCCAAAGACAAACTTCGGGCTTCAAAATGTTTAGCTGTAGAAACACACTCAAAAGCTCATGACAAAAATAGGGATATTTTAACATTGTAAAAGGAAGGTCTGAAGTTTACCACATCCATGGACTTGGAGATGAGCAGAAATTCAAGGCACTTTGGCAGCCTTGTAGGCTCAGACTCTGTGATTTCTCTGCAAGCTGTGAGTACACAGAGGACTAAGTTCCACACCATCAAATAAATCCAAAGTCCTTAAATCAATTCTGACACTTGCACAGATCTTTTCACTCACGCAAGCACTGATTCATAAAATGCCAAGGCTGAAAGAGGGCAGTTATTATTTAGTCCAGCCTTCATGTTTACTCAGATTTCAGACTGCCATCCAGTGAGTCACACATCAAATCTGAGCATTTTAACTACTGCAATCAAGACTTGAAGTTTTGTAAGATGGAGAATCAGCCAGACCAAAGCCCCTGCTTTTAGGAATGCTTTATTCTGAAAAAAAACCACTGGTAAGATGATTTGCCACACCATTTAATATACACTGAGGGCTCCTATGTCAGGGGTTTGGATAATTACCTAATAACATATTAATAATAACCTTATACAATATATTACTGTATAACAACCTAATGTATATTGACAATAACCTGATGTGGATGCCCCATCCCTGGAAATGTTCAAGGCAAGGTTGGATGGGGCTTTGAACAACCCGGTCTAGTGAAAGGTGTCCCTGCCCATGGAGGGGAATTGGAATAAGATGATCTTTAAGGTGCTTTTCAATTCAAACCATTTCAGGGTTCTGTTTTCTTTGCTATCTCTGCAAGTCCTTGTAGCCGTGGAGTGGGGTGTTAACCCCTTAGGTGCGGCGGAAATAAGATGCACAGCTACATGGTCATCTCTCATGACAGGAAAGAGAGAGAGACAAGTTTATTCAGAAACACACTGGTTTTTATAGCATGACTCGCAATTCCAAGAGCAGAAAAAGATGATTGGTTCAGAGAGAAGACACCTCATTCCCAGGGCCTGGTCACGCACACAACAGGAGTTCTATCTTGTTATTAATTCCTCTTTATTTTGACCAAGTTATCATCCTGGGAGAGATTTTCCCTGGCCTTCAGCTGGCCCAGCTTATCAGGCTGGGAACAGAGCTGAGAAGCTCCGGCCTCGAATATTTTTCAGGCTGTAATTTCTTACTTTCTCAGTATGTGTATCCCACAAGTCCTCATATTTTTACATGTTTTAAAATCCAACTTAGTTGCTTCTCATCTAGGAAAACAATTTCTTTTCCCTTACAGTGGATAACTAACAGAGGCTACAGAAGACAAAAAAGAAAATGCAATTTATGTAATCTCATCAATACTTCAGTTCTCGTCTACTGAGCTTACAAGCAAAAAAGAGAATTCAGAACTTCTCAGAAAAATGCATCCTGAAGCACAGTGCAGCTGCATCAGGGAGCACTAACAGCACCGTGGGAGTAACTGCAGAGTGAGACATTTGTTATGGAGTTAATAGGGAAACAGCCCAGCTCCATGGCCAGGGCTGTGACACCATAGCACATGTGCCCAATCTCCTTTCATTCACTGCCAACCCTGTGGTCTTCCTCCCCATAACTGATATTCCATTGCTGGCACCCTTTCAAAGGAACCTCCCTATGGTCTATTAAGCTTTCATGATTTTCATTTCATTCTGCCTGACCTCACTCACCTCTTCCTCTCACCGCAGGAGATACTTTGGAGGAATGAAAAAAGAAAAAGAAAAAAAGGAGGCAAAAGCTCTGTGGCTTGGCAAAGAGTGACTAAAGGCATGCAGAAATCCCCAAAACAGTGTGAAGTGCACAGGTTTGTACAAGCAGGTCTAGTCTTACTATCCAATGTCCAAATTGTTACGTTTAACACCTCAGTCATGCTTTTTATCTGCTTTGCTTATATTTTTGAAAAAATTACATTTTCCTGAGCAGAAGCCTACATTCTGTGGCATTTGTATAAAGGTCAGCCAAAAGCAGCAGTCATCTCAGTCCTGTCCTGACTGGAATTTTGATGCTACAACCTTCATAATGGCCAGGGAAAAAGGGCTGGGGGAAGGGAGAGAAAGGGACAGGGGCCCAGTATCTCTGTAAAGTAGGACTCACATAGCATTCAGAAACATAGTCCAAATAAAAAATAAAGTGACTAATTAAAGCTTATGTCTTCACGTTGTCTTTATTACCTACTTCAGACCCCTTCAGTACATTTTTTAAATGAAGTAAACAAATTTAAATGCATATTAGTGGGGGACTTGGCAGTGCTAGGTTTACAGTTAATCCTAAAGGCCTTCAACCTAAATTATTCTATGATTCTGTGAGAGGTATAAAGGTGTATATATAAATATATATATAAATAGGATGATCGAAATATTATAACAGAAGTCTCATAAGACAAAAATTAGCAGCAAGGTGAACATTTCCCAGCAGTAGCTCTCAGTTTCTCTATGAGTAAACAATTAAATCATTCATCGTATTAAAAAAACGTTTCACCAAGAGTGGAAGGAACCATGCATGGACTTGTCTGGACACTCGGAAGTATCTATTCCAACTGGCTATTTCTTAATAAAGAGATGCTCCCTGTCTGGATGCAGCAGTCAGGGCTGTGTGCTTGCCCTCTCTGTAACACAACTCAGAGCATAGATCTTGGTGAGGGACCCTAACACAACATTAGGGAGGACATAACTTCAAAGACTTCAAACGTGGGTCCAAGAACAGTGAGCACAAGGAATGTGCTGAGCACAAGGAATGTGCTGAGCACACTGAGACAGGCACTGAGACAGGCACTGAAAGGGATAGATGGAGAACTGTAAAAAAAGCTGATTAAGTCCTAGATGCCATTGCCACACTGGGAGAACTTTAAAGCACTATGGACTTTATTCTGCTTGCTTTTCAATTTGATACTGGCACAGCTTTAGAGACCCAGCCTTGATTAACGCTCCTGAAAATGCTGTGGGGAGAAGGGAAATCAAGCCCTCTATTTGATATTATTACAGGGCAGTCTATCCACAGTGGAGACTCTTCCCCTGCACTAACTGAAACTGCAACTCCCATTAAAAAGATTCATACATCTGGATTTTTCTACATTTTCAGCTGACAATAATAATGACCTCAGCAGAGGTCATTAATCATCAAGTGAAGTTAATGGCCCTCAGCTGCATTTTGAGCCATCCCCACTCCTCCCAGCTTGATATAAATTCCCAGGAAACGCCTTATGCCTTAATTGCTATTGCCTGTGACTTCTAATATCTGCTGAATGCACTTATCTGGATAAAAGTCTTTCAGAGTCATTCCAATCTATAAGAAAATTTATCATATACATTTTAAAGACCTAAGCAAATTCTTTCCCTTTCAAGTTTTGTGGATAAATTATTCAAGACTTATAATCCTCTCAATTTGGGATTTTTAAAGTGCTTTTAGGATTCGGTACTTTTAAAATGCTTTTAGAAAGTAAGTCTTTGAACTTTCAGAGCACTTTGCAAACTTGTGGGAAAAAAAGGAAACATCCAAAGTTGAGCAGCAGTGTTGCTATTCTTAAAAAGTCAAAATGTAGAAAGTCATGAGTTATGCATTTATTTCTGGGATTTTGGAGTGTCTTCATCCATCCCAAGTATGTCTCAATGAGGCCCAATTAATGCTCTGGAAAATGTGAGCAACCTTCACTTCACCAAGTTCTCACTTCTCCTTCCTGGACCTTGTGCCCTCTCTTCATCTCGTTATTCCTTTGCCCAACACTGGGCACCTTTCCCCAGTTCTTTCCTGTCACCTTCTGTCAACTCCCATCACTCAGTGCCTCTAGCAGTTTCCAAAGTTCTTTTTCATTTGTTTTCTAAATTAACAAAATTAGCACAAATTAGGACCATACTAATTAAAGCTGCTGATTACTCCAGCTTGATGGTTATCATTTAGGACAGCCAATGCTGAGAACAAAGAGAGCAACATGCAAGAAGAAATGAGCACTGGAGTGACAGACAGGAACTCAAAGCCTCTGAGGACAAGGGCAAACCTATGCCCTCCTGGAATAAAACTATTTCTAGCACTAAATGGGAGCTCATTTGGGACCAAAACCCTGCAAGTCACATGGTAACAGTGCTCAGTGAAATGCAGCCATAGGGAGGTAAACAAGATGCTGGGTATATTTGGAAAAGTATTTCCAGTAAAGCAAGGAGAGTATTAACAGCATTGTATAAAGCACTATAGCAGCTCATTAAAAATGCAGGGTTTGTTACCTGTATCCTAAGCAGATTAATGGGAATACATCCAGTTAGAAAAAGGTTACAGGGAGGTGCTGGAATGAGTCTAGAGGACAACAGAGCTGGGAAGGGTCTGGAGCACAAGTCTGATGAGTAGCACCTGAGGGAGCTGGGGGGGCTCAACCTGGAGAAAAGGAGGCTCAGGGGAAATACTCTCCCTCTGCACAACTCCCTGACAGGAGAGGGCAGCCAGGTGGGGTCAGGCTCTGCTCCCAGGGAACAAGCGACAGGACAAGAGGACACGGCCTCAAGCTGAGCCAGGGGAGGCTTAGGCTGGACATTAGGAACAGTTTCTTCACTAAAAGGGTTGACAGGCATTGGGACAGACTGCCCAGGCAATTGGAATCACCATCCCTGGGAGTGCTCAAAAGGCAGGTTCATGTGGCACTTGGGGACATAGATTAGTGGTCATCACAGCAGTGCTGGGTTAGTGGTTGAATTCAATGATCCTAAAGGTCTTTTCCATCTTTAACCATTCCATAATTCTATGAATTAACAACTTACTAAATAAGAAATGAAAATGCTTGGCTTATTTAGCAAAACAAAGCAAAGCCTGAGAGGAGATGGGACAGTCATCAGTAATTTACCAGTACTGTTCAGAGCAAGGACAAATCACACTGTATGGAGTAAATCTAGAAGACTACATTGGCATAAAACAAGTGGAAACAGTTGGCATAAACAGGTTTAGTCTAGAAGTTAAAGAAGGTTTCAGACATCAGAGTAATGATCCAGAAACAACGTTCCAATTATAGCAGCAGCAGCAAATTATTTTTTTAAGATTGAATTTGGTTAGTTCATGTGAGGGACTATGACAAAGTATCGACACAATGAGCATTGTAAAACATGACAGCCATAATTAGCAAGTGAATTGGGTTCTGATACAGCAAGTTCCTGTGATTTATTTCTAAACATTTCTTTCATGAATAGCTCCACTGGTATTGTGTTCATTCAGGACAAAAGCCAAGGCCTAATTCAAATCAATGGAAGCCTTTCCACAGACATCAGCAAGCTTTGGATTAGAGCCCTAAAACTCAGAACCCAAATTACATTTTATTATTCAGTGTGTTTACACTCATTATCACCCTTGCTACACATTTGATTTAGGAGATGGCTGTGATTTAGAACTTTAGCCTAATGCTTTTCCTAGAGTTTTGCAAGCATATAAAGAAAGCATTTTTCCTATTTTAATTTTTCCTGTTCATTCATGTAAAAGATACTCCAAGGAACTAACCACAACAGGGAAAGGGATATAATTCACAAGTATGAAATCATTTTTTTCTGAAATTAGTTCTGTACTGGATATAAATATCCCTATAAGACATAAACTCCTACCTCAGAGTTGAATGTATTTTGTTTCCAGACAAGCTATGCTGGTTGCAACCCTACAAAGCTCTCAAGAGGCACAAGAAAAAAGTAATCTGGTATAACTGTGGAAGCTGTGCACTGAAGAGTCTTGTAGCAAAAACAGTCTAAGAACAGATTAATTGCCTGTTTACAGCAAAGAGGATGTGAATACCAGCTACTTCTAGAGGGATAAAGGAGTCACTAAGATGACACACATTTAACAAAAATGCTAGAACAGAAGCCTATAAAATATGAGCTGAAGTGATTTCAGCATTGGGATCTGTCAATGCCACGTGAAGGGTATTGTAATGACCTAGCCTGGACATTGTGTGTGGCTCTTCTCATCCACAATTAAGGAAGATGGAGCCAAGATGGAAGAGCAACAAAAGACTGCAAGGATGATCAGAGAAGTTGTGAACCTGTCACAGGAGGTAAAGGCAGATGATAACCATCCCTGCAAGTGTTCATGGCCAGGCTGGACAGCGACCTGAACAACCTGGTGTAGTGGAAGGTTCCCTGCCCATGGAAGATGGAGATGGTCCCTGCCAGGTCAAACTGTTCTGGGATTCTGGGATCTTGCCTTGGGAGACAGAACCCAAAGTATGAGGTGTTTCCTGCTACATGTGTGTGTAAGGAAATCAATAAATCATGTGAAAGGAAAGAGATTAGCAGAATTAAAATAACCAACAGTGTCGATGTTAAACAAAGACTGCCTGTTAAAAGATTTAGTCTTAAACTGAGGCAGATATCTAGGACTAGACCTGTAACATATCAAAATGCCACAGGCCCAGAAATAGAAAAAAAGCCTGATTACTTTGATGAAAAGGGTAAGAAGGAAAGCTTATAGAAGAGCACTATGCATTTCTGTGGTTCTCAAAGACAAAAGGAAAGACTAGAGAAAAAAAAAAGGGGTTCTGATTTGTTTAATGAAAACTTAAAAGAACTGGGTTCACGTGAAGTGCTTTTAAGGATTATTTAATGAGCCACACAAAACAAGTAACCAGCTTGATACAATTCACATGTGAAAATTCCTTAAAAGCAACAACGCCCACAAGTAGCCAGTGTAAGCAACAGCCTCTTCCATGATCGAATTCTCTGCTTCTAAAAAGATCAAACTCATTGGGAAATCCTGGTAGTGCATATGAAAAACCACTATTGATTCTCAGTTAAAATTCCAGGAGTGCTGTAAATAGAGGAAATATTTTAAACCAGTGATGATAAATAGAGAATTCCAATGGGCTTGTCCTGCTGGGCAGGAGAATAAAATACAAATTTAGCATTTAGAGATCCCCTTAATGAAAAGGTCTCCAGGTTGTAGCTTTTTATTTCACATTTCACTGTAGGTAGCTGTAGGTGAGAGTGTGGGATCTTCCTACTCCCTCCTTACAAGTGGGGCAGGGTATTATTTGAATAAAATATTCACACTGAATTTTACTGTCTGAATGTTGGTTTGCAGAAAGTTTCTTCTGTTCCCAAAGGGAATCTCTCATGCAATCCCACAGCTGGCAACAGCAATGGAAAATGCATCTTTGCACCTGTCATTCACCAGGGTACATTTTAAAAGGACATTTCTGCATATGAGACATTGTGAAAGGGGGGATAACCAGGGAACAGTGAGGATTTTGTCAGGTAATCAGAATCACGAAGTACTCTGCAATGACCTCCTGGTTACTGTATTGTCTGGAACTGTGTTCCTCACATTGGAACTCAGTGCAAAGCCCTGCTCATCTCTTCCTGAAGTTAGATTAGAGCATTGAGAAAGGGCTGGAAGGAGCTTCGGTTTACTTACACTGAAGAAGGCAGTAATCAGCATCTTCCAAAATTGAACAATTCTCTCAGTACATGAACAAACCAACCCAGTTTGCTACCCCAGTCCATTCAGTTTGTTGTCCTATGCTTGGCTTTCTCTTAGGTGAAGGTCAGGTAAATGGTGAAGCAGAGATGAAATAAAACAGCAAAGCCAAAAAAAATTTTAAGGCTGGGCTTCAAGATGGGGGGTGTTACAAAATGCATTAAAACTTCTCTCCAGTAAAATGAAGATTGATTTGCCTGCACTACTGCAATCCTGGCAAAGGGAAGCCTAATGCCTTTAAGCTGCACTATGTAAAGAATGCACAGCTTGTATTCCAGAAGCGATGCTCAATGGCCTCGTTGCTCTGCAATTTGCAGTGAACCAACCCTCAACAGGAGCACACTGGCCAAAAAACACAGCACTGGTCCATGGCTCATCCTGCTGACCTATCCTTACACACTGGGGCTGTTCAGAGGCATCTGCATAGAACTTTTAGATCCTGAAGAATGCATTGAGTGTTCTGCCCTCCATATTGTGCCAAAATCATTCTGACAGCAGAAATATTTGATTACTGAAATGAAATATTAGCATTATTAAGTAATGCTTACTGCTTACAGTGTCTTGTTCCAGAGAGGGACTTTGAGAAAGTGTAACAGACATTACACAATGTTGTAAAGACATTTGTAACTCATCATCTCTCAAAGAGCCCTGATGGCAAAAGTAGGTCAGGAGCTGGAAGAAGCTTGCAGGTCCCACCTCACGCTGGGACTAAGGCAGGAAGAGGCATCCATCCCTCACCAGCCCTCCTGTATTACGTGCCCACCACGGCATGACAGCACTGCAAATATCCAGGTGAACAGAACAACACAGAGTCCCTCTTGAAAAATCAGCTGAACCAAATATATTTACCTTTGCTCTTCCAGCTCATCAGCACAACAAAAGGTACAGAGATAGTATCTGCCCCAAAGCTTAATGGAAATGCATTCACATTTCGGAAGAAGGCTGACAAATGTCAGGGACACAGAATTTTGCTGCGTTGCCTTTTCTGTTTTTAACCAGCTCACATCCCTGTTTACCTCAATGTGACGCACATTCCTCCTGCTTAGCTCCACTGATCTGGAAACCAAAGGCTCCTTCAAGATGAAATAAATTGTTCCTGTGGCAATGCCAAGGGGCCGATTTAATATAGTTTGGAGAGTTCTCAATTCAATTTCACACCCACCGATTGAGCTAAAAGAAAAATCCACACTTTACATTTCTTCTTTATAGGAGCACTGTTATTTTACTGTATCATCAGCCACAGCTTTTCTGAGCACACCATATTTGAAGTACTCCAGTTCCAGATGCTGTATGAGCTCCCTGAAATGCTGGAAGTGCTCTTTCAAACCAACTGGCAAAGTGCACATTCTATGACCAGATCCATTAGTTTCAACCCCAGTGCTGGGGAGTGTTCTTTAGAGACATCATTCTTTGTTCCCTGAAAAGCTACATTTGATTCCAGTGCTGGCTACCATTATTGTGCAACATCACATAATAGTTGTCTTTTTTCCCCCCTCTTTTGCATTGTATTTGGCAGTGGAAAAAAGAAATCAAAGTCTGAACAGATTTGTGTAAGATTTAATGCGTTTTCTCCCGAACAGCAGCCTTACATTTTGGCTTGAGAATGGTAAAAATAATGCTAAGAACAAACACGTGAAGAAAACATTCAGACTGTCCTGAAAAAACAGCCTATTTATGTTTGCTTTAAGATTTCAAACAACAACTGAGTAGATAATGTATGTAGTGAACTCCAAAGGGCTCATCTGCATTGGATTTAAGAATGTTCAATACCAGCTATCACTTCTGTCTTGTTCCTGTTGTTAAGCCCAACAATTAATTGGTAGCAAAAGGAACAAATTACTGTGTATAAAAGTTCCTATTATCTTAATTTAGCACACAAAATAAGGAAGAAAAACAACCTTAATTAGTTTTTACCAAAAGCTGCTACATCTGTGTTAATAAGGAATGTTTCAAGAGCAGATCTCTGCAGCAAAACAGTTGGTGCTGAGGACTTTCTGATCAGGTGCCACGGACTGAATGCCCATTAGCATTGGAACATATCAGGTACACTACCAGAGTGCATCTTCTATATGAATTCCATCTGAAAGGCATCCACTTCATGAACTGCTCTGTGATGTGAACAAAAAGCACAGTTAATGAAGAGCAACAGGAAAGCTGCCTCCTGAGAATGCCCAGCTCAGACTCAAAATACTAATGCAGATACAAGTCCCTACTTCTCATAAAAATAGCTGTCACTCCAGGAGAAGCAAAAAAAAAAACAACTCCACAACCAAACTGAAGTGATAGAGACAATAATAAATAAGGGACTCATGGTCAAACCTGTGCACGAAACTAGGACTGAAATTATTTATTATGAGAAGCTGTGTGAAAATTATTCATATAATTACAGAATGGTTTGGGCTGGAAGGGACCTTAAAGCTCACCTAGTTCCAAACCCCTGCCACGGGCAGGGACACCTTCCACTACCCCAGGTTGTTCCAAGCCCCATCCAACCTGGCCTTGGACACTGCCAGGGATGGGGCAGCCACAGCTTCTCTGGGCAACCTGTGCCAGGGCCTCAGCATCCTCACATCAAAGAATTTCTTCCTATTAACTCTGTAAACTTTGATATTGTAAGAAAAGCTACATAAATATCCACCTTATTATGACACTATTTTTCATTGGTCTTTGCCAACTGCAATTCCATCTCCTCAAACCCTCTGAGGCCACCCCACTGTCCTGTTCGGGTGGTGACACTGAGGCCAGGACAGATCCACAGGCTCACAGAAAACCGTGGAAGTAGAACCAGGGTTTCCATAACTTATTCTGAATCACTTCACTTCTACACAATCCCTCACTGGACTAAAGAAACCTCAGCCTCTTAAAAATCTGTTACTGAGGCTGTGGAAGTGTCAGGGGACACCTCTGTTGCTGTGATGCAGAATCAGGATGTCAGTGTGCAAAATGCTGAAGGCAAGAATGAACTACAATAGAGGCAACACCAAGAGCTGAGAAACTGTGTCTTATTTATACTCTTGGAGATGCAACGTTGTAAAACAACCACAAAATGCACACTACTTATTCCCTGACGCTGTCAACCCAGTTAAACTAGAAAAATAAACAAGTACAAGCATGGGACAGTTTAAACAAATAAAATGCTTGCATTGCCCATTTCTGATTTACTGTTTTGCCTACAGTTATCAACATTTATAGCATTTCAGCTGTTCTCATCAGTCATGGGGAATGCTTTCTCCATCTCCTCTCCTCTAACACTGCAAACTGCATGAAGAGGACTAAAAATACAGTTTCAACTTGTCTGGATTTGGAAAGGACACTGACAGTTTTGAAAGTGACTATGAAGCAAAAAAAAAAAAAAAAAAAAAAACAAGTAGGAGAGCAAAATAGAATCTAATATCATGCAGCTCCAAAAATGTAACTTAACTGATGAAAAAAGGTACAAGGGAAACTCCTGGCCCAGCAATGCACATCTTCTCATCATCATCCTCTCTCTACCTCCTCTGCAGCCCACAGTCAGTGACCCCCCGTCACAACCAGCAGCACTGTGACCACTGTCTAACACTCTGCTTGTGCTGTTTGACTGTTCCTTGCTCTTCCCAGTCTGTCCCAACCATCTGTCATTCCCTGTCTTACACTTCATTTGCAAATTACTTGAGCAGGTCTGTTGTCTGTACATCTGAGCAGCTCCTAGGAGCTGCAGCCTCTGAGACTGGAGGCTCTTTGTACTATGAAGATAAACCAAGGATGGGAATACTTTGCCTTCCAGTCAAGTGGCTGAGTAGAGTCTTCAGCAAACCTACATCAACTACAAGTAAATGGTGATTCAGAATTAAAGGCATAAACAAAAGTATCAGAGATAAACATGTAAGGAAGTGATAAAAAGAAAACTAAAGAAAAAATCATCACTGGACTGGAAGAGAAGGAAATGTCCTGTTTACAAATGTGACAAATTGGGGGATATTGATATCACATTGATATATATCATGTATGTCTTTGGCTGGATCAAAAACAATGAGTGCAGAACATGAGGGAGGGGATTCTGCCCCTCTACTGCACCCAGCATTGGGGACTTCACTGCAAACAGGATATGCTGTGTCCTTTTGGACACTGGACCTTCTGGACCTGAGGAGCAGGTCCAGAGGAGGCCACACACTCAGAGGAATGGAGCACATCTCCTTCTGTAGCTTGCCAGTGAAAATCCATGTTCATCATAAATTCTTTATGTGTATTTTCTTTTTAACCTAATTTGTTCCCTGTAGTCCTTTCTTCACTAATTGTTTATATGAGAACAATTGCACTTGATGCATTTATTTGAACAGATTTTTTTTTTTAATTTTATATAGGATACAGACTTCCCCCACAACAGGAATTGTGCTAAAATGTAAAGACATCAGTGTAAATATATATACATATATATATATATGTATATGTATAATTTCAGTTAAAAAAAAAAGGAATAACTACATGTAACAGTCTGTTCCTCCTAACTTCAATCAGCAGAACTTCCACAGACTAAAATGTTTATGTTCATACACTGCATTGGAAGAGTTATAAAAGAGTGCAACTTTCTCATTCTCCCACATCCACTGATTTGGTGCTCTCAGAGGAGGCTCAAATGAGCTATTATCTGCTGGGTATAATTCCTCTTAATGCTGTTATCAGTCTGAAAAGTTTTACTGTGAATTTGATTTTGCAGATCATGGCAGAAAATGGATGGAAAGCATCGGCATAAACAGAGATGATACAGTCTTCCCTCCATGACGCTTCTAGATTGTCACTGGCACCCCCAGTTCAGCACTGACCTACAAAAAAACTGAGGATGCTTTCCAGTTTGAATAAACTTCAAACTGGAATAAAAAAAAAAGTGCTTGAAAAATTTTTACATTTGGAGAGGCTGTTTTCTTCCCAATCAGAGGTCCCAGTCTTTAGAGGACGCAAGGGTATCAAGCTGCACAGATGCTGAAATACCAAAGGAACACCACACAATAGGTTTACCTTTATTTTAATAGGTTTACCTGCCTATCAAAAAGTATTTCAACGGCATATTTTAATTTCCAGTATACATCACAACGTTTAATTAGCCTCTAGAACTTTATAGTGTTATAGTACCTCATGACATCAGGAATTTAGCACACATCAGAAAACTGGGCTTGTACAGGCCAGGAAAAAGGATTTGTGTGGACTTAGTAAGCAGATTCCAGCACCCAAAAAGGATGAGATGACAGATACAGGTTCTGTACTGGGTACAGAAGGGCAGAAAAAGAAGCAGAGGTTTCCATCTGAGTCAACAGCCACTAGTACCAACCACTTCCAGACAGGACACAGGGAATTTCAGTCTCACAGTGATATAATTGTTTTATTAGGCAGATGGAAGGAACCCCAGGGTGAAAAAGCAAATATTCCTGACCAAACTGCTCCCATGTAATTTTTCAACCAACTGGAAAATTTCCAGTTGGCACAAATTCTGTTTAGAAACAAGAATTGGAAAGTAGACTAATCCTATCTTAGAGCTAAAACTAGCACTGCTCTTCATCAAAATCATTTTCATTTCCTGATGTGAAAAATATATCAGTAACAGCATGATATTAAAAAGATACTGGACTGGGATTATGAAACCGAAGCTGCTGTCCACAGATCCAGAGCAATTGGTGAGAAGGAACGAGCCCTGTGACTGGCAAGCAGTGGTTAACAAATGCAGATTTTCTTCTTTTTAGGAACAAGTTTTTTACAAATAAGTAGGACACAAAAATAATCAGTATCCCACAGTTTCTTGCCCTGTGGCACTTTCACACTGGCTCTGTGTTGCATTTGCCTTGCAAACGCCCTTGTGCCAGCCTGGAATGTTGGAGACAGATGCGTAGAACCAGAGAATGCCCAGAGCTGGAAGGGATCTACAAGGATGATTGAAGTCCAACTCCTGGCCCTGAGCAGGACACCCCAACAATCCCACCCTGTGCCTGAGAACATTTTCCAAGCACTTCTTGAGCTCTGTCAGCCTTGGGGCTGTGACCATTCCCTGGGAAGCCCACTCAGTGCTCAGTCACCCTCTGGGGAATCCAACCTAAGCCTCCCATGACATAGTGCAGACTCAAGGAGTCTGGATTTGAGGTAAAGGAGATTTTTTGGTGCAAATAGATTCTAAATGATAGAAGAAGACGTGGGATGCCAAATCTGGTGGAAGCAGTCATTCAAAATAATGGGAAGCCACCTGTTCACTGTGGAGGTTACATCTTCAGAGTTCCTAGGGTGTCCCAGATCACTCAGCCTGATGCAGGGACTGTGCCTGCATCCAGCTGCACATCACTGCACTGCAGAAGCAGAATCAGTTGTAGCCCAAGAACAGAATTTAAACTCTCTAATTGAAATTGAAAACTGTGTATTTAATCAGTATGGGACATTAGTATTTAATTAAGAACTAAAAGTGAATATATTCATGCTCAGCATAGTCCAGGCTTTCTCCAAGGGATACTCAAACCAGAAACACAGTAGAACTGGATTTGCTACATATAAACTTCAAATTTAATGGAAAACATTAGGGGGGAATAATCAGTGAGGGTACCTTCATATAAGTAAGTGGTCTCAACTGAAAGAGGTCAGGTTTAGATTGGGTATCAGGAAGAAATTCTTCCCTGTGAGGGTGGTGAAGCCCTGGCACAGGGTGCCCAGAGAAGCTGTGGCTGCCCCATCCCTGGGAGTGTTCAAGGCCAGTTGGGATGGGGCTTGGAGCAACCTGGGATAGTGGAAGATGTCACTGCTCATGGCAGGGGGTGGGACTGGGTAATCTTTAAGGTCCCTTGCAACCCAAACCAGTTTGTAATTCTGTAATCTTATTATTCTAAAATAGAGTAGTTAAATAAGTACCAATCTAGAGCATTATCATCCCCACCTCATTTTACACACAAGTGTACACTCCCATTATATCACCATTTTACCATACTTATACCAACTACTTATTCCCAAAGTCAATTCCCCTCATTCAAGACCTTTTCTTTATAGAATTGTTACTGTTCCTTTGCTCTGCTTATATTTCACTATATAATACATAAACTATAAAACTGTGTAATATTTAAAGCTTAAGCAGGAATTTTACACTGAGACAATGACATGAAAAAATATTCTATACTGTTTTCTAGGATGCAGCACGCATTGAGTAAACTCCTGTTTTGTGACTGCTACTGTATGCCAAGCTCCTTCCCCTATCCCAAAAGATATCACCATTTTGGGAGTTAGGATTGCAGGCAGCTTGCTTACATCACTACAGTTCTTCAACAGTGTCAGTCTAATAATTTGCTATAAAAGCATGAAGCAGATAGCTAAACGTCTTTCTTCTTTATTCACTTATTTAAAAAAAAATCAGGCAAAAAGGCATCAGCTCCCAAGCCTGTAAAACTTTAAGTACACCAGTAATTTAGTTTTGTCTAACATAAGCAGCATACTCATTTCTGCTATGGCCCAGCATTTGGCTTTGCTCCCAGCTGTCTTGATTAATAAGAATTTTTTTTTAGTACAACAACTCTCAGATTCTGGTTCAAGGACTGGCAGCCGCCTGCAGAAAGCTGGCTGGTCACACAGCCCTGCAGTTTCTCTCATGGAATCAGCTGTTTCTAAAGATAAAGGTACTACTTTTCACACGTCAGTGGTTTTCTGCTTAGGCTCTGTAAACAAGGTAAGCAACATGAAATTTCCTTTCTAGACAAGAAAATGTGCATCTGAAAAGTCTAACCAGCCTCACCAGAGACAAACAGCACAGCTGCAACGGCAAACTTGGGCTGGAGCACCTCACCTGTAAGGAAAGGCTGAGAGAATTTGGGTTGTTCAGCCTGGAGAAGAGAATGCTTTAGGAGCTCTGGGCTTTATGGCAGCCTTGGGATACTTAAAGAGGAAATATAAGAAAGATGGAGAGAGACTTTTACCTGTGCCTGTAGTGACAGACAAGGAGCAATGAGTTTAAACTAAAGAGGGTAGGTTAAGATTGGACCTAAGGTAGAAATTCTTCCCTGGAAGTGTCCAAGGCCAGGTTGGACGGGGCTTGGAGCAACCGGGTTAGTGGAAGGTGTCCCTGCACATGGCAGGGGATGGAACCAGATGATATTTGAAGGTTCCTTTAAACCCAAACCGTTCAGTGAATGGTTTATTTTGCTACAGAAGTGTGATACTGCTGCTCATTATCCACTGCCATTCACTAGAACTCAAGAGATTTGCATCAGACAACTGTTTAGTCATGCGAATATCTTTATACAGCTGTGAATTTGATTTATTTCTTTTTGCATTAAATTTCATCCTGTTGTTTAACCAAGGGTTGTTCAGAATTGTAACCCTGCCCTACCAGCACAGTGTCATTCACACTTTTTTTGAGGTTTTTCCCTTTTGACTACTGCCATTATTTTCAACCTGCTTTCAGGAAGGAACATGTGAGCTCATCTACTTAAATGGCTTCACCACTTGAAAATGAACTGGTTCTGGTTTAGACATCCTGTAAACAACTATGCACCCACCTTATGGAAATTATATCTGGAGTGTAGACTGCTTATGGAAATGACTTGAACAGTGTGAAAGCTTTAGTCAAAATATCTACACTCCACATCTCCTTTATCCCACTTATCCCACTGCCCTGTCAAACAAGGAAGGCACATTGATTTGACATGACTCGGTCTACACAGCCCAGGCCTAATTACTTCCAAAGTCCTTCCAAACTTATTTCCAAAATACAAGTCAGATAAAAACACCTGTAATTTTTCAGGTCCTTCTCCTCTCCCCCTTTTAAACACAAATGCTGTTTTTTTTAATCTCTCATCCTCAGCAGTCTCTTTGTAACCAATGAATTCTTAAAGATGATTTCAAACAGTAAAAAATTATTTCAGCTGCATCCTAAAGCATACTTAGGTAGATTTTAGCAGCTCCTGTACACTTAAATATCTGTCTTACCCCTGCATTTTTAGCAGTTTTTCTCTGCTCTGGCCATTACTAGGGCTGTATTTTTTATTAATTTAGGTAATTACCTGTGTTATTATATAACAAATGAAATCAGTAATACCATAACCCTCCCCACATTATGTATCTTGCTATTAATGGATTTATACATTGTTTTCCTCTTAATTTTTATGCATCACAAGACTTCCCTTGTTCTTATTTAAAACCTCTGATAATGGAAACTTATTTTGTGATTTTGCACACTTGATTTTCATAGATTATATAAATCCTTAAACTGCTCTAAAGCAAAAGGAGTATCTGATCTAGCTCTAACAGTCTCTCATTGTATGTCCCATCTGTCCTTTGCATCAGGATAGATAATCTCCATTATACATTCAAAAATGCCTCCTTAGCTGCTAATTCTCATGTTCTTCTTAGTCTCTCAGATAATCTTCTTAGGAGACACTATTTACCAGCTCCATAAGGTCACTGAAAATGACTTTTCAGAAAAATTATTTTCCTCTGACTTCAGACTTTATTTTAGAAGCTAACTTCAAAATATTTTTCACCAACACTACTTGCCATTATTAATTTCTTCAATTGCTAAAATCAAAACTGAAAATAAAATAAAATTACCTAGCTCTATTTGCTGAAAAAACTGCACCCAGAACAATCTCATAATTGGATATATGTCTTACCGTATCACCTACTGTTTGGGTATTTCCAACAGCTTAAAAATTACTGTTATTTGTTTCTAACATCATCTACCACACTGAACAAAAATAACAAGGGAAAACACAAAATTCCCTTCTTGCAGGAGGATGAAGCAGAAAGACAGAGGAGGCAGAAATAAAATATATAAAAAGAAAATAGCTTTGATTTTTTTATAAGGTTTCCAAAATATTTTCTGTCCCATGCGTGCATATGTAGCTTAGTCTAGTCATGTTCAACCATTTAATTCCTTGTGAGACATTTAACAACAAAAAGTTTTGAGGAAGGAGCTGAAAAAAGAGTGGCACCAGCCCAGAGTACCCATTCACAAAAAGATTTTGTTACTTGGAGGTGGGATGGAAGCCTGTGGAAGATACTTTCAATAAAGCAGAAAGCTGTCAAGATTAATTTAACTAAGGTTTCAATGATGCTTAACACCTGCTTGATGAAAGCTCTGTCACAAAATCCTCCTTGTTTTAGACTACCAATGAGTTTTTCCAGTATCTTGAATCATCTTCTGCCCTTAAATCATTCCCCTACAGCACAAGAAGTAAAAGTCATCTGTTCTCACCTTGCTCTTCCACTATTACTCTTGCTTCCATGAGCTCTCCTTCCATCCCAACTCCCCTGCTGCTGTCACCTCCCCAGACACCAGTCCTGCCACTGCCTGCCCCAGCCTCCACAGGAGTTTTCCCCACTCTTGGTCTTTCCCAAGAGAGGCATTTCATCAGAGCAACTGCCCTTTTCCCAATCCCCATGTTCCCCTTCCTCATTTCAGCCACATTTTGAATAATCAACTGATTTCCTTCTCCCTCAGCTCAGAACAGTTCCACCTATGATCTGCCCCTTAGAGATATTTGCTTCTCTTAAAAAAATGTTCTTCTCTGAGGGAGAAATGCCATTTCTGCTGGTGGATTATTTTTGATTTCGTTTTTGTATCAGCAGTAGGAAATAAAACAATAATCCTCCACACAAAACAGAATATACACCACCCCAACCAACATTTCTTCTGTGGTTAAAACAAATTTCCCAGTATAGGTATAATTATTCAGACAATTCAGAAGTTTTTATTCTTAGTTGGTTTTCTCTAAGAAATATGGACAAGTAGCCAAAACTGAATGAACCTTGTCACTGGGCACGAGGATACACAGCAAAGGATAATGAAGCTTGAGGATGGTAATGTTTGAGTAAAATTTGTACAGCAAATAAAACAATCATCTTCTTATCTCCTCCATATATGGAATTTCTTTTATTGAGAGGATTAGCATGTTTTTTACCATTATTTGTTCATCTGCCTCACACTAGCACATCTGACCTACATGAATGAAAGGACAAGTGAGATTTCAGCAAAGTGGCTTCTCTCTGGCTATGCAGCAGAAGTCCTGCTGCATGATTCAGCTCTCTGGATGCCCCCACCTTTTAATGGAAAACATATCCTCACTGCAACAGATGAAGCAGAGAGATTCTTTTGCAAGTGACAAACTGAGCTGCAGAAATTCCCCTCTACAGCTGCCTTTTGCTACTGCTCGGAGCTCAACAGGTTCATCGGGTTTTTCAGCTCAGGGACTATTATTTCAACAGGTGGAACTAACTGGTGCTGCAAAACTGGAGGTTCTTCCATGCTCCTCATAAATATGAAGCCATCCTGTAATATAAAGTCAGTCTTTCTGTCTGCCAGAATCAAATGCATATTCTGAAAAGCTGCAAGTTTGGGCTAATTAAAAACAAAATAACAAATACACACACCCCAAAAATACAAACCACAAAAACCCCCACCAAAACCCAAACAAAATCAGCTACTAACTCAGCAAAGCTCCTTGGTCTCTGGAAAATGCCTAGAGCTCAATGACATTTGAGATTGAACATCCACAGAATATGATTAATAAAAACAAGAATTATTAATTACACCAGCTCCGCATGCCAAATCCAGTTTCCTAATCAGAGAATTTACTTACTTATGTCCTGGTTCCTTAGTTTTCCATCTGCAAATGAGAACACTTGGAACTTTTTTACCTATAACATCACTTTGAGGTTTTCCAGCAACTCAGGAGTACAGAAGAGAAGGTGCCATGGAGATGCTGCTGCAGCATCCAGCTCTACATGGACTCTTCCAGCTGTTTGCCCAGTCTACAAGGGCAGCAGGGCTGTTTGTTCCATCACAGCTGCTACGACCAAAGGCTACTCCTTGATTCAGCACCAACAGAAATTCCACATTGGGACGGTTAAAGGCATCACAAGGACACTGATGCTGTGAGAAGGCAGTCTGTCCTTCCAGGAATGGACATGCAGGTATCAGCCAGAATCCTTTTCCATCAGCCAGATGGAAAACACAGGCTGGAGCCAAACTCGATCACTGCCTGTGCTTCTTAGAGGCAATGCCAATAAGGAAAAGAAAGGGGAGAAGTCTCCCCTGGGGGAACCCTTAATTCTGTTGGCCTTTAGAAGGAGAAGGTACTTATTGAAAATCATATTAATGGGGGAAATTTTCAGGAAAAACTCATGCACACAATGCTGGCACCACTATAAATATGTGCATGGAAAACACAGAATCTTCCAGCAAGTGGCCACTGATTGGAGGCTTTGCTTGGCCAGTTTCTGGCCCTTGGCAGCCTGCATGTTAGCCAAGCGTTTGACAAACAGTGGTACAATTTCCTCAGAGCCTTTCTGCCAAGGAAGAATTCTCTGCTCAAGACCACACTGTCACGGTTGTTTGCACTCTAGCATATGATTAGGCAGCATCTTCCAAAGCAAACAGGCTGTTTAGTACTTGAATGATCAAAACTGAGTAGATTATTTAAAGCCTCCGGTAGAATCACCCCTAGAAAATATTAAAGGAAGATCTCTGCAAACACAAAGTATGTACATTAGTCCACAAGAAAAAATAAAATTATAAATTACTAAAAAGTTACTAAAGATGCATAAAAGGTTGGTGCAGACCTGTGCCTCAGAACCTGCAATGCTGCTCAGTATCAAATCTTAGTCATGCTAAGCAGCAGCAAACAGCATCAGTAAAATTTGAGACAAAAGAGAGCACACATACAGCACCTTCAGAGGAAAATAAGACTGGAGCACTACAGACCTGCAAATAATGTGTCCTTGATAATTTTGTTATTTTGAGAAGAAGAGAAAGAACTTGGATACTTTATCTCTCTAGGTTCTTTTGAGAATTTTAATTTTTTGCTAAAATTTTAATAATTTAAGTAATTATTTAATGAAAAATCAGAATCACACTTGTATCCATATTACAAGTACATCAATCTATAGCTGCACTGATCAATTCTTCAAATCTGCTTAAGAAAATCACCATCTCTTCAGTGCTCCTCACACAGGCTGGGCCATTTGTCAGTAGAATACAAGGTCCATCTTACCTTATTACCTGCCTTGGATTAATTCTGCACCTTCTACCAATGCATTCTAGTTATTATTTATTTTCATTTGACAAATTACTCATTTTTTCTAGTTACCCTTATGAAAGGGAAATATCTTCATGTGACTTCCAACAGAAAGGAGAATCAGAGAGAATACGAAGTGCTCTGACTTGCTTTGCTGTTCCCTGTTAGCATTAAAAGGGTGAAGAAGGAGAAGCAAAAGGTTTGCTATATTCAGAGGTGTGTAAACACCTGCAGCTGCCACCGACCTCTGGTGAAACAGCAGCACCCTCTTCTTCCAAGGCAAGGGAAAAGCAAGTACAAGTAAGTGAAGATCAGTCTAAAGAGCATATTATGACCTTTAGAGGTCATCATTTATTACCATTCTATCAGCTCTTTGGGAACTTCCCTAAAGAGTCCAGCTGCCTTCACACAAAGGTGTCAGGAAGGACAGAGGCAAAGCTCAACCTGTGACTGGAACTGCGAGCACCTCAGTATGCAGCAGCACTGGTTGCACAAGCCCCAGCTTTGCTGTCACAGCCTCTCTGTGCTGACCCTGAAGCCAAGAGCAGGGTCAGTGTCCTGGGAACAGCAGTACAGCACTGGGTAAGCTCCTCTCCATTACTTGCTCCAGATTAGCACAGACAGTAAGCAGAGCTCAAAAGACATGCACTTCTATTTCTCCAGCAGAACTCTTGGATCATGCAGATTTCACAGTCTCAACTATATTTGCAATTAGAAAGAACTACCAACTACAGAAAATACCAAGAGAAGTCACAGAGCAGGCCTTTCTAGCCATCAGGGTATTTTTGGCAGTCATGCTGTTGTTGGTTTCCTCCATATAGCCCGTCTGTGAAGTCTTATGACTGTGCAACAGACTCTTCCCACGGATCAAGCTCACATGGCTGAGGAGAAGGATGTAAAGACAGAAACCCAGAAACTCTCCCAGCAAGTCATGCTTCCTGCCACTGGACAGCTGGCACCATGCAGAGGGGCAGCAACCTGGCTTTCTCCAGTTTCCTTCACTTGACTCTGACCTTAGAGCACTTAAACTTTAAACCTCAAAACATCTTTGTGAATGAGCCACTTAGACAAGTGGAGAATTGAGGTGGAGAGCAAAAACCACAAGTATCTAGCATGCTTTTGCCCTTTGGACCTCAGAAGTTTAGACTGCTAAACCTCTGAAAGGCAACTGCAGGACAGGGACTGAATCTCCAACCCATCCATCCCAAACAACTCCCATTAGCAAGGTACTCACTGGAGCATCTGAACTGAGTAATGAGTTTACAGACTGACAGAGATCCTGCTGCAATGGGCATTAATCCTCCTAAGCAACAGTCCAAACAGTGAAACTATTTCTACTATTTCCCTTTGCTGCCTGCCTCATGTACACATTGAGTTTTTACCCTATGTAAAGATTAATGGCCCCATCCACATTACATTACTGTCTTCAGGATGTGATCCATCTGGATCATTAGTATTTCTTCTCTCTTACAGTAGTGCCAAGTTGACCCAATCCTACCTTGTTTCTGAGTGGAATGGTCTGTGTGAATAAAAATGAGGAGAGAATATGTAGAATTAATCATATAACAACACATTGCTTAGAGTAAGAAATACAAGTTTAAATTCTCTTCCACTGTTTTGGTGATGTCTGGAATCCCTCTATTAGAAATAAACAAGATATTCATTAACTAATTGCTTATGTAACAAAGATCATTACATGAAATTATCACCTGGAGGCACTGAAAGAATCTTAATTATCCAGGTGAACTTCAAAGCAGAACTGCACTTCGTGATTTCTCTGGTTGTCTTCTCAACTCTTCTAGTTCCTGATCTACAGTCAGTAGCATGTTGATTAGCCTGACCCAATTTTTGGATTAGAAAAGACAGCTCAAAGCAGCAGCTGATCAGAAGTGAAGGGCTTGTTGGATGGGTTCATGGGTGCCAAACCCACAGTGTCAGTGCTGCCACTGCCAAGGTACCCATATAAGCCTCTGTTTATTGAAAGGATGAGCAGCTCCAAATGCAGCAAATAAAAGCTTTGCCTTCAGTACTAAATAACCGCTCCCCTGTTCCAGAAGCCAAATGGAAACAGAGTGCTTCCCAGCCTGACTGCCAGATGCCAAAAGCATAATGCCTAGAGAATAAGGTCTCCTCCAGAGGTTGAAAAGCAGCAATAAGCTGGAGAGCTCCCTCTGCTCCAAGTCCCGTGCCCAAAGCCCGCTTTGTATAAGAATTCCCCAGCTCTGAGGGACCTATGGTCTTGAGAAGTGGCAACTTCCAGGAGTCCCCATGGCCACCTGCTGTGGGAACTGCTGCTCCAGAGCCCCAGCACACCAAGCTCTGCTACTGCAGTCCTGGCAGGCCCCTCACACACCCAGCCTGCAGCTGTGGCCAATGTGCTGCAAAGTGCAGAGCAGCGGCTCCATGTTGCCAGCATGTTTCTCCCAAACCTCACAGGAGAGCAATGGCTCAGTAACACCAGCATCCTTCTCCCAAGCCTCATGTCACTTCTAAACCTAACTGAAACAAAAATGAGATATGCTGTAAGCATATCCTAAACTGTGAACACAACCCTTGCTGACATCAGAGAACTATTCTACAGACTAACAGTTCATCTTAGCAAATCTCACCAAGCACCACACATATTCTAAGATCTTCAATATCTGTTGTACCACTGAGGGAACATTCCCTTCACACAGGGAGAAGCATCCCTGCAATAAAACCTTCTATCAGAGAAGGCACAATAGGCTGGACTTCAGTTGTCCATGCTACTTGTACCCTAAGGCTGACCCACAGAAGGACTGGGTGATGGGTACTCACAGGGTAGGTGGAGAAGAGTAATTCTGTGCTTGCTTTTGCTCTTCAACTTCCACACCCATCTCTTCTCAGCAATATCCTCCTCCCTTTTTAACCCTAAATCTGTTCCCCATCCTATCGAAATCAACATAAACTTTTCTATGCTGTGACCATACTGTCATGAAAAAATCTCACTTTGAAGTGAACCCTTTTACATACCAAAAAAAAATTATAAATTAATAAAATAAAAAGCCATACTGGCTTTTTCCCCCTCAATTCTCCTGTAAGTGAGCAAAGAGCAGTAAGTATCTCCAGCTTTAAATTATCAGCAGCAGTGAAACTTTCACGAAGAGGATGCCCACACTGCAGGTTGCTTCATGAGGAGCTCAAGGATGAGCGCAGAGCTGGCCACAACAGAGTTTGGGGACAAGCCCATGGAAATGAGCCTGCAGTGAGCTGAGGGTCACAGAGCACACACTGCTCACAGCCTCCAAGCCAGGCAAGTTCAAAGTAGACTTTGCATTTCTAAGCTGCAGTGCAGTCTGCAGTGCAGTCCTCACTGTAAATATACCCAAAGTCTCTGCAAGCAACATTTTAATTCAAACATAAGGGGGGGGGGGAGAAGCAAAACAGGGAAGTTTTGACCAAAACAAACAAGGTACAGAAAGTCCAAGTAACACCAAGAGAGTTACAATTCCTGTAATGTCTCTGTAACCCTTTTGTTCTCTTATCTCATATTCCTGGCCCACACTTCATAGATGCTGCAGCTTAAATCAGGCTAATATAAGTCTTACCTAAGTCAATGGAATGCTTTCTGCTGATTTATGTTAGTCAAAATTTTGCTTTTGCATTGATACTGACATCTGAGTAGCATGAGGATTCAAGAAGCTCACCACAACTTTAATTTCTTGCACAGTCCTATATCAAACACGGATCAGACACTAAAGACCCAGGTACAAGATCATATCAATGCAGGTGTAAATCCTACATGTTAAAAGAAAACGCTTTCAAGTAAAAAAAAAAAAAGAGAAAAGAAGAAAAGAAAAAATGAATAAGCAGATAAACATTTTACTACTTAAAAATAATACAAGAAACATATCCCAACCCAGGCAAGACTCATCACCTGAATCATTCCCTCGAATTACTCACTTTTTCATCTCTAAATTCATTATTAAACTGTTAGGAAAAAGCTTCTTAAATTAGGAAAAATCTCTTGGTGCTAACACAAAAGCATCTGTATAAAGCATAAATGATCTCACACAGTAACAAACTAACAGAAAATAAAAATAATCAGAGCCTCTCGCAAATCAAAGTAGTTTTATTTCCAGTGGCTTCAATGTTTGACTCAGAACCAAACAGAACAGAGGTTCAAAATTTGACCTCCAATTTGTAAATCCTTTTTACCCTGTTTCAGTCTTTCAGTACTAAGAACCATCAGATTAGAAATTAATTTTGTCTGTACCTTTGTCCTTTATAAACTGCTGAATATCACTGTATGACATCTATGAGTTCTTTCAGATGATCTGTGAAAAGCATACTTAGAATTCCTCTTTCAAACTTAATTTGCAGTGATTTTCTTGCAGTAATATGCAAATAAATGAAAAAGATAATTGATTTCAACAGTAAGCAATTACACACAATGACTTTTCTACAGCAGTTGTCTAATTAAGAGACTATGAGCCCTGCATATCAAGCCTTAGACTTAAGCATTGTTTTTCAGGTATGCATATGATATGCAAGATGCACAACTTCTTGTGCTCTGTTACACTGAAGATGCACAAAGATACTTACTACAAACTTTTAACCCTTCATAAAAAAATTATGCTTGCACATTTGATTTGAATGTGAAGGAAAGAAACAGTAACTGTTCAACTGAATAAAGATATCTGAAGGTTATCAACATCAATAAATAACATTTATGACAAGGCTGATTTAAAAAGTGACACTGGACTAAAAATAACTTGATAAAATTAACACTGAAAGATTTTTTATGAATATGAAACATGCATATGCACAGATGTCAGTTATATAACCCATTTCTTACATCATTAAAGAGTAAACACCAGGCTATTCTTTCAGCTTATCAAAACACAGTAAAAAGCAGGCACATTTCCTTTCCCATATTTCTCTCCCCGAATTAACAGATTTTTTTAACTGCGTGTCTTTTACCACCGCAGCAGAATCTCATTTGCCCCCTCATTGTCAATTGCTACATACAAATGCCTATTGCTCCCAAAGGCTTTTCTAAGAAGCAACAAAAGGATTGCAGACGCATACCTTAACCTCTTGGCTGGCAAAAACCTCCACATCAACCCCACAGGCAACCAGAGTGGAAACATCACAGTCCATGCTACGGGCTGGCATCCCCCGCCTTTGTACACAGAGTTAGGCAAGCTCAGAGTCACAAACGATGGAAGAAAACAACAAAAGAATGAAAAAAAAAGGTCTTCAGCACTGCAATTGAACAGTCCAAGATTCAGTTCCAGCGCTGGCAATGCCTGCAAGCCTCCAACACGAGCTCTGTGCACTTAAAGTGAGTTGCTGGTTGCCTGTCCCCCGTACACCCACCAACTGAGCAGGCACAGCATAGTAACAGCGCTATTCCATCTCTCATGGCAATGACATCACCACAAAGACTGACATAAGCTAAATCTATTTTTTCAACCCTTTTATCTCTAGGCAGCACAGTGGATCAAATTGAACATGATTATGTGCTAAATCTGAACTCGGACTAAATCAATTCAAGCAGCGTTCACTGTCAACTGAGTCATAGCTGTTGTTTCAGCTGAGTGCTTATGGTGGGGAAAAAAAAAAAGAAAAAGAAAAAGAAAAGAGATCGGCTGACACTGAAAGCTCCACTCGGAGTGTAAATTAACCCACCATTTAAAGCCACTAAGCTCAAGGTAAGATTTGTTACTTTATTATACTTTAAAATCTACAGCAGAGCGCTAATAAAAAGCACCGCAAATCAACAAAATCTCAGCACTCTGCTTTTAATAGCTCAAAGTCCTCTTTTTTAACAAAGCACACCCTATAACCCCACACACGGGATTAGAGAACATCTTGTCCTGTCATCAGCAGTGATCAACACGCTGCAAATTTGATGCCAGTGCTTTGCATCCACCTTGCCCTGTGACTCATCCCCAGGAAGATCAGAGGCATGTCTGTGTGTGATTTGGAAGTCAATACCCCTTCTTCAAAGAACAGAACATTAAAATTTCCTTGAAATTAGAACTTCACACTAGGCAACCTTTACACCATCCATCCTAAGGGTTAACCCTTTCCAAATACAACCGTGTTCAACAAAAGAAACAAGTAGAAGTGAAGATGCTTTACACCTGCTGACTCAGTGATCTGTTTATTCTTTGCAAGTTTTATCACTTTTTTTAATGATAGAAAAAAAAATATCGACATGTCTGGGACTTCTAAAATGATCTTTATCCCAGACTGGCACCATTATTTTTCCTCTACTGTTTCATTCTTGTGATCCATAAATTACTATTAATTGTTTTAGGCCTAGAATTGGCATTTATTATGGATAAGTCAGATTAATAAGGAGAATTAAATATTTAACTATTGGTATGAACCTAGGAGCAGCTCATGGCTCAGTGTAAGAGACTGCTCTGCTTACCTCAACTTCACACACAAATAACTCCTAATTACACTAACATTAGGTGTTAGGAGGAAAGTCTTTACTGTGAGAGGGCAGTGACATGAGATGCTAAGACAGATAAGCCAGTATCTCTTATCAGAGCATTCTTTTCCAAGTTCTATTAAATAATTTTCCCACTTTTCAACTTGCATTTATAGCAAACTCCCCAGCAGTAATCACAAACTAAGATCCACAGCCAGGACTAAAACATATACCAGCACTAAATATTTTACAAACCTAGACTATACAGACCAACAGAAATGGACAGGGCAGCAGAAGGCAGAAAATGAATCAATATTGTTTGTCATGATTATCAATTGCTTTGTGCACTGGTCACTTAATCACTGTCAAAATTTTTCATAAACCACAGGAAACAACATTTTAGAAATAATTTGAAGTTAACATTTTCGTGAGTGTTTATAGGACCTTTTATTTGCATATTTGAATATAATATGTATGTAGTTACAGAGAAAAAAAGCCATAAGGGCCTGATTGAAGTTGTAGGCAGACAGCAATGGAAAAATCATGGCATCAGGAAAGCGAGAAGCCAGTAAGTGCTACCAAAGAGCTGGAAGGAAACACTGAAAGCAAAGATGAGTCATGTGTCTGAGTCTTATGAAAGTTTTAAGAGTGATGGACCAACAGGATGAAAACAAAACAAGCATTTGGAAAAGGAAAGATCAACAATCAGATGATGATGGTCTCTTAAGGTCCATAAAGGCATCCAGAGTCAGGGTGATGCTTGGCCTGAGTGTGGTTTCACAGCAGTGATGGAAAAAAGATCTTACATTATAGAGCTACACTGGATAGTTCTGGAATTACTTTTTTCCTTTCTTCTTCTTTAAAAACTGTCACCTATCAATTTCAATAGCCTTAATCTTCTTATGAAAACTGGAGCCTGATGTGCAAACAGACCTGTTCCACTTCATGATTATTCCTGCACTTCCACTGATCATCTCCTTTCAAAACGGAATCACTGCAATTTTTCCACTCCATCAGAATAAGGAAACCTTACTGAGATCACAGTTACTTTCATTTCTTACTACTTTTTGCCTATTCCAAAGTATAACCTAATTTTTCCCCTTAAAAACCACTCTAGCTCACTAGGGTATTTTAGTGAGCTCTTTACAAAGATAACCTAGTTGGTTTTGCCTCCTAAAAACAAAGATTACCTAACAGAAGAACTCTACAAAGCTTTTGAGTAGTCCAACCAATATTTTTCAATTTATGTCATGTTCTCTTTGTTACTGCTCACTTCTAATTTGAAATCAAGACATATTCCTATGTGACTGCTTTTTCTCAGGACACTCCACAATTCCTTATAATCTCACCTAATGTTAATGAAAAAATTACTATTGAACGCTCTAAAATTGGTTAATGTTGACTTATTTCTCCAGTTCAGGAGACTTGCTTTTTATTCAAATTTAAAGAAAAAGCATTTCAATTTCTTCCAAAAAATTTCTTTCTGTCTCTAGAGGGTCTTGCTAAATTCAGTTCACCAAACTCCCAAAAAAATGAAGCCATGTTCCATGCATATTATCTATTGAATATTATAAAATTTAATATTCAATAAATAGAAATTGATATAGATAGACCTGCACTTCAGCATCGTACTGATGCTCATTCAGTAGGTTCTCCAGATCACAAACTGGTACCAGTATGTAATTTTACTGCCATCCCTCGCCAATTTTATACAGGGTTTAAGACCATGACCATAAATTCTGAGAACAGAAAGTGGAGAGTTTTGAACAGTTATTCAGAAGTTTCTTAATTTGTTTCAATGTTTGTCCATAGTAACAGTTGTGCATGGAATTTAAGGGGCACTACTCACTACGTCTGAATATCTCAGGGGACTGAATTTAGGAGCAGTTCAGTCTCATTTGTAAAATTAGGCTGAGCATGGAAATACCAAGTTTTCACAGTTACATCCACAGGCACCAGGTTCTAGAACTCAGAGCAATATTTCAGGTTATTGTTCCTTCACAAGCACCACAGTAACGCCATAGCATCACTAGACTCTGATGATTAAAACTTGATGATCAGGTCTTATATTTTCATCAGCTTTTATATTTTCATTTCCTCAACCAGAGGGAAAATAAAAGCCATGTCATTCCAGCCAGGAATCTTACATTCTGGATCCGTACAGTTCGTGGGAAAACACAGCCTTTACCACTGTGTGCGGAGTTGTTTTCCTTCTGTAATTCCAGCTGTGTCTCAGCTTAACACATATGAGCAGCACCACACATTTAAGATTTTCAAGCTCAACTCTCAAGTCATTAAAACAACTGCTGCAAAATCTTGACCCTCCTTTTGCAAGCAAACTATTACTGATTCAGCCTTAGGGAAACTTCACTGGCTCTGGACCTCACAATAACATTAGCCACGTGGTAACCAAAACCAGCAGCTAAATTCAGATGCTGACTTTTTGCTCTCTAGATGAAGCTTGTGCTTGTTATCACTGGTATTAGACAGGTTATTTCTGTAGCAGCTCTGCTTGCAGGTGCAAACCTTACTAAGTCAATGTACAAATCCAGAAAAATAAAAAGGAGGCTTACATCAATGACCCTTTGAAGTCTGAATGGAATGCTGGGAATGGATTCACATTATGGCTGACTGAAGTGCTTTTAATGATGTACATCTCTATTGATCTTGTTCAGCCTACTACACAAGTAAACAGCATTAACATACTCCTACCTGTCAGCAGGAACATACTTTCACAAATATAATCTCATTTTTAATGGAATTATATATGATAAATACTTTCAAAACCACATACAAATTTAGAAACTTAAGAGACAGCCCTGAAAAAAAATCTAGAAAAAGAAGACAGCTCTTCCAATTTCTTTGTCTGCAGCAGAAGATAAGAAAGGCCAATCACAAACATTCTTCAGGAGCAAAGTTAGTTCCTTCAAAGAGATGTTTCACAAGAACATAAAGAAAACAGAACACTGAAGACTGGGCAAGGTTCAGCTCACCCATAGAAAAAAAAATATTTTTTTTTTCCTCAAGACAGCGAGCACTGGCTTGTCCTAAGGTCAATTAGCCCCAAAAGAATGGAAGCACCAGATAAATCCAGCCAGAGTAACACATCAGCAAACAGAATGGCCACCAAACTGCTTTGAAACATACATGTTACACTGAACACAGACAGACAGTTAATATTTAACTATCATTTGCAGTAAATAAGAACACTGAACTATCCAACACTTACAAACCCACTGATTTTCCCACTATGAGTCTGACCCCCAAGCTAAAGTTTCTACAATCCCAAACTGACATCAATTGTGGAAAAAAAAGGACTCCAATTCACCCCTTCTCATAATAAATAATCATCCCTATGAAGATTTTTAAAGACACAGAACCTCGACCAGACAAGAAAAGTTTAATTAAACTTAGAATAATCCTGAATCATTAAGTTCCTCATGCATGCAGAGACTTTTGATCCTAGAAAATGCCTTGGCTGGCTTTGCTTTTAGGAAAGGTAACTTTTCTGTATTTTATATTATATTTTGCTTTTCTGTAGGCAGTAACTTTCTATTAGTCATACTTCTAGGTCTCGGAACCTGAGGGTATCCAAGAAAATAAAACAAACCATCAGCATTATGAAGGATTTCTCCCTCTTTAATACAGATAATACCAACAACTCAAAGGCCTGCACATGATGGGAGAATACTTCAGTGACTGCACAAACAACTGTGTCAGTCAGGCAGCATCACTCTGCTGTCTCATTTAGTTACACACAAGCTGCAACTGTGAGTCAGAGCTGCTCAATTATTCTAACGTGGCTGTACCATTCATAGTCCTTCGCTTCCAAGTAAATTCCGGGAGGTGTGAGGGGGTGGAAATCTGTGCGTGTGTCTTCTGTCAACTCAGAATGGTTACAAATCCTTTTCTGTGCCAGATCCATGCAGGAAAACAACTGTTGTGGTCCCAAATTGCAAAACCCTCTCTCTGGTAAAATGAACTGCTGCAGTTCAGGAGTCAGGACATCCTTGATTTGCCTGGTGAACCCATGACTACCTACAGAATACATAACACACACATGAATCCCTGGCAACAGAAGATCATAACCCTGCAGTGTAAGCTGAAGGTATTTGCAGCCTAGCTACACAGGATCATTGATAAATTGCATACATTTCAAATTAAGAGTACTAAACATAGATCCCCACATGCTGGTATACACATTGCCAGTATAAGCAACAGATTTGGGAATTAATTTCATGGCTCCAGCATGGATAGCTAATGCAATGGGAGATGCCTAAGGGTATCCAAGACACACATACAGGCTTGACAGACATGATCCAGGACCTCCGGAAGATCCTTCTCCTCTGAAGCATCAGCCAGTGGCCGCAACAGGTTCCTTAAGATATTTAAATTAGCACTTATTATTTGGGCAACTGTTCAACACACTCCCTGTTCAATGCACTCCATGGACTATTAGAGTGGGATTTTGCTGATCAATCACTTGCTGTGTAGTTTAGGATGGGCTGAATTTCTCTCCAGCCTCTGCCTGCTAATGAGATTTCCAGCAACTAAAACAGAAACATAAGCATCTAGCACATATGTACATATGTAGAAACTGATGCTGTAATTTAAGTGCTAATTTGGACTGAATCCTACCCATAAAGTTATCACTGTGCCTCAATATCTCCAACAGCAAGATAAGAATGGTGATACCTGCTCTGTCAATGCATTCCATACTAACGAGCACATGTAAAACTGATTTTTATGCTGTCTTTAGTTTTATAAGTGATAACGACCGAACACTACAAAATAGGTGAAGTCCTTACATATGTTTATTAATGCAGTACTTGAAAACAGAATTAAAACCAGGTCCTATAAGGATTCTGTACAAGATTCACACACACAGAGGATGCCAGGCCAGTGCTCTGACAGCCGCAGGAAACTGAAATCCCAAGCACCTCCCTTAGCTCCCAGTGGGAAGATGGAGGTGCTCAGGGGCTGTCACAGGAATAAGACACTGAAGAAATGGATTCAATTCTTCACAAGAAGTACCTTTGTGACCTTGGATGAAGAGCATGCAGGAACACACATTCAGAATGGCTCAGAGCTTTGTGTTTTATTTAGATTTTAAGTGTAAGCTGGGCAGGACAAGGACTCTCCATTACTATTTGTTATTTAATGGATGATGCCAGTTGGAATAGGTCTATAATGCTCCTGCCTAAAACTGTGATTTGCAGTTATCCACGAGCTCTGTTAACAGCTTCAAAATGTATTTTTAAATCATTTCCATTTACCCTTACTCGTCTCAGACTAGCAAGGGTATTTAACATGCCTGTATGTTTTCCCTGTCATTTCAGACGCTTCATCACAGCAAAATGCCCTTGAAAGAAGAGCCTGGAATACCAATGCTCACTGCTGTGAGAGACCAACCTTATCTCTCAACTGCAGCTCTGCACAGGACACGCAGGTGAGAGATTTAATGGCTGTGCTGAGAGAAAACAGCGTTTACTGCCAAGCCAGCAAAGCAGTCCAGTTCAAAGGGAACAAAAAAAAAAAAATGAAAAAAGAGAGAGAGAGAAAAAAAATCCACTGTCAAACAGCATGCAGTCAGACAGCAAATAATGAAGCAATGAATAATAGATTTCTTACATAATTGCTATTTTATCCTGATATTATAGGGTGGGATTTATTTTGCTGCAACACTTTTAAAACAAATAGTGTCTTCTGTTAATCCCCAGATTAAACTGCAGACAAAAAGAAGGTGTTGATACTTAAAATTTGTCATATACAAATATTACTTCTTGTCTTCATTACTGATGATACTGTTGTCTATTTTGATAAACCCTCTGCTATTATTTTTTTATTTATGATTGAAAGACAGATGGAGATTAGGTACAATGAGACCTAAAAGTCAGGTATAAAGATTCCAATGGCTCTAAAGTGAAATAAGTATACTGTTAAGGAAGTATTTTTCCCCCTAGAGCATGAACACGATGACCAGGAAAAAAAAGAAAAAAAAGAAAGAAATCTGAATAATTCTAAGATATTAGTGCGCTTGTAATATATTTTAAAAATTAATTTATTCTAGTTTCTCCTTACCAGACTGATTTCATGATTTCAGAAACAGAAGAAAGATACAACAGGCCATTTAAGAGCCTGTATCTTATTTGAAAACAGATCAGATTTAGTTTCCCCCTTTTCCTCTCCCTAAAACCCACATTTATTTTCCTAACTAGAACTCAAGAAACAGTCTTCCATTGACCCAGCCCAGGAAAGGACCAGAACCAGTTCCAGTCCTATGTTTTGAACTCTCACTTTATTCAGTATCTCCATATTTCTTAGGAAGTGTAATACAGCTCTAAAGAGACATCTAGAAAAATAAAATAATTAAAAAATTGAAGCAGAACTAGTTCCTACAAAGGCATTTCATATGAGGTATCAGTGTGGTTTCAGAAGGTAAGTATTTAAAACAGTTCCAAACCATTCAGTTATTCTTATGTTGGTCCACTCTCTAACAAAAGAGCTTGACACTGCATTGTCAATATTAAATTGATAGTAATTAAATAGCAAATACATTAAAGTACAAGTGAGTGACAGAGAATTGATCTGATCTCAAAGTAACTGATCTATATTTAAACAGTCAGCTTCCTTCTGAAACATGGACAACAAACCCAAATGCATGATACTCCCCAAAGCAAAGTATCTCCAGTAGGAGAACACTGCCATTCAAAAATTCCAACTCATTCTACTTTTGATAGGAAAGTAGAAAAGGAAAAAAGGTTTAAGAAAGCCAAAGGCAGAAAGGGGAGAACCCAAATATTTGGTCTAACTAACCTACAGCAAGTTCAGCTGTTACTTTAGAACAGGGTTTATTTATAGGTTGCTTGTTTGGTTGGCTTGGTTTTGTTTCATTTTATTTTAAGTAATTCAGTTTTAATCAGAAGCCCCTATCAAAACTGGAGAAACCAGAAATAATGTTTCTATGAAGTTCTGTTAAGTTTCTTGTTTTCTTGGAATCAAGACTTTCTCATCCTCTACTTTTTTATTCTTTTATAACATCTTTAAATCTTCTGGTTGCTTCACACCTATGCAAACCCATCTTATGAACTTGTTTAGCTTTGGGAATATGCTGGTTAATTTTTTGTAGATTTCACATTAAGTGGCTACACACATTTGGGACCTAGAACTGATTCCTAAACCACACCTGCAGTTACTCCAGGTAACTAAGTCTGCCAGGAATACTCTAAGCTTGGTTTTGAGAGCCAGTAGCATGCAGGAGTCCATATCTGTGCTGGTATTGCTGGCAATGTTTAAGAGCTTCTAGTTGCCTCCACTCCCAGCCACACTTTAACAATCAAAGATACCTTCTAGAGCCCAATGGACCTGTTTAATCTTTTTTTTTTCCCCCCCAGAAAACTGTATTAAAACATCCCAGTTGCAAAGGTCAAAACCCCATATAATCACTGGATCTCAGCAACTGTAAAGTAAAACTTTTATGAAGCCATAACTTGAGTCCCACAGCAACTGCCTTTGACTTGTGCATGTCGAGACACACAGATGCAGACCCAATAATCTGATGTGAGTTGTTCTCTCTGTAGCCCAGTCCATCTATCACTTTGTCCAAGATAAATTTAAACATCCAAATGAGGGGAGTCTTTAACAAAACTAATAGTTAAAATTATCTGTTAGTACATGATGACTTTACCAGCTACTCACTTCTGCATTCCTAACCATGACCACTTGTTCTCCAGTTAACTCCACTCTGAGTTTTGCTCACAGCCTTATCATAGCTGCCTTCACCTCACCACCAAGCAATGCATATTTGGCTATGTTTGTATTTCTTCAGAAGTAAGCTCATTAAATTATCTGAGAATATTTATTGGTGATTTAACTTTAATTTGCTAATTGTTTTTGCAATCTGTTAATACAGTTTCATGAATCGATTCATGGAAATTATGGATACAACTCCAATTAAAAGCTTATTACATAGCTATAGAGTACTTAATTTTCTCTTCAGTCATTTAAATTAGAACGGTGCAAATAAACTATGAATGGAGAGTGCCAGCACTGAAGCACTCAAAAATTTAAACCATTAAGAGTTAATCCAATAGCCACATTTTTTATACAGTGCACAGTATCTCGGTTAAGGGGAAAAAATATCTGACTAAAAAACTCCAGTCCTCTCCACCTTGTGCCCTCTGATGTGAGGTGTTCCATACTAATGTTTTACCATAAAATATGAATGTGTTTCAATACTTTCTTCTTCCTTGCAGCAAGCAGAGCTTACTGTAGAAAGCTGCTTGTGTCCTCATTGTTGAAAAGACAAAAATAATTTAAGTATTAATTTGCAATTTATTACAAATTTTTAACGTAGTATCTATGCATTTGAGTCATAAACTGAGATTTTACAGTCAGAACTTCATACTCATCTTTCAACTTGAGATGGACAAGCAAAATCCTACTTCGCTTCACTTGAGATGCCACCAACTACATTACAATTTCCTCAGGCCACAGAGATAAATTTAGGCTCAGATATTACAACACAGAGCAAGAGGCACCTTGGCTGCACCACCTGCTCTCTCAAAGGATCACTTGGAACTGCTTTGTTTCGTTCCATGGCCCTGGTTTCATCGACTTGAACAAGAAGAAACTCATGCTCCAAAACATGTGCAACACAGGAATGTCACAACTCTTTAAATTAGCACTTAAAAGAGTGCTAAAGAGAGTTCTAATATTGGATGATACCCAGTGATAGCAACCCCTTCTCATGGCAAGGACAAGCCCTGCAGCTGATGCAGTAATCTAGACTAGGAATGAATCTCAGCATGTCTCAATCATGTTTGTGTTTCTGTGACACATGGAAGCACTTGAAGACAGTCGCAGACCAAGAAACATTCCTAGAAGATAACTGAATTACACCTTGAAAAAAGAATAGTGTCTTATCTTTTGAACAGAGCAACCGAAGGAGTTACTAGTTCCTGTTCCGTCCATGTCCTTGTAAATGTTAAAATGTGATGGCAATGTCTGGTTGCCATTTACAAAGTATCTTACATACACCAACAATGCAGCCAAATTTCTGAAGGGACACAACCAGGCCATATACTGTGATCAGATTTTTAAAATAACCAATTTGCCAATAAAATAATTCCTGTATCAAGTTGTAGATTGTCTCAGGGCAGCCTGCTGTATGTTAGACTGTACTAAGAGAAGCCCACTGAAGCCTTCAAGGCATCACATTCACTGTAGTGATGGACATAATATATCAAACTGGCACATAAAAAGCCCCTTGCTAAGCACCAGAGGACTCCCATCAGTCTGCCAAGGCTACAAGCCAAGGGAGCACAGCCGTTGGGATGGACCAGGGGCACTGCGCAGCCACAGGGGCTTAAACTGAGCCCACTCAGGCAGCAACACAAACCCACAGGGGCTGAAACCACACTCACTGATAAAGACACATATTCTGGCATCCCTAAAGACAGTCCCAACTTGCTGCCTTGTTTCTGTAAAGGTACAAAGAAAGGTGAATGACTGACAGACAGGTTTCTATATTAACATCCACTTACACGTAGAGTTAGCTACAAAGCTGTAAAATAAATGTTCAAAAGCTACTAAATATCACAGGATCATAGGAGGGACCTTTAAAGGTCATCTAGTCCAATCCTCCTGCAACGAGCCATCTGTCAAATGTGACCTTGGCTATTTCCAGGGATGGGGCATTTTGAAAGTACATAGGTTACAAAATCTTTCCTGGAAGACAGAGTAGTTACAACATCATGCCACGGAGGATCTGCTAGGCACTGCTAGGATTTTTTAAACATCAATTAAAGCCTAGAAAAAAAATATTTAAATTTTAATGGCCCCCATCTTTGACTTTTCCTCTCATGCCTTTGAGCCATTCCCCAGTTACAACCGCCGTATTTCAATTTGCTAATTAAATTTTTCCGTTTATCAAGATAAACACAAAATAATTATTTTTGCTGGATTATTTGCTTCTATACAAATTTCTGAGGTAAAACATTTATGCAAGCTTAATGCTCAAAACCAACAGCAGATCCTCTGCCCCTAAAATGTAGGCAGAATTGCAAGTTAAGAACCATTTTAGCAGTACTTCTAGAGGAAAAAGTGATGAAAAGATTATTTTTTCAAAGCAAAATTTTAAAAGGCAGAAAAATAACCCAGAGATATTTTTTCTATTGTTTAAAAGTCATTATTCTCAAACAGTGATTGTATAATCCACAGGACAGCTGCATGCTGCAACCAATCGAATTTTTTTTTTTAATATGCAGTAATTTTCTGTCCATAATTCTTTATATGTAATAATGATGCAGAATTCAGTTGTACAGAATTTGCTTTGTCTGGAATTGAAGTATTACTTCCTTTGGTGAATGGGAAGCCAGAGCCACTCGTATTTACAACATGAATTTGTTAAGTAACAGAATACTGCAGAACTTACATAAATAAAAGTGACCTGAAGTCCATGCAGTTTTAAATTCAAAGGAAAGAACAAACAGATCCCAGACAGAGATTTCAGTCTTCAAAATGGCAGATAACAAAGAAGCAAACCCAAGCTTCTTTCTTTCCGCTATCTCAGACCTCCATTTATCAATGTACAGAATCTGCTGCAATCTCGAAAGCCTCTCAAAGCAGCTGAACTAGAAAAAGACACTCCTGTGTTCCCTCTACATCCTGTTTTTGCAAAATAAAGTTTTCTAACCATTTAACCTTGTCTCTTAAGTTACTTTTGAGATCTCATTATTTGAGTGCTTTCTTGGTTTAGTGCATTGTTTACAAATTCTAATAAAAAATATCTGAAACTTTCACCTCAAATCAAAAGCAGGGGGTTAGGAGAACCTTAAATTTTATCAATCTGGGCTTGTGTCACCAACTCATAAAACCCCATGACTGGACAAACATAAACAGCTTTCTTAAAAACAGGTAGAAATATGATAGGCAAGCACAAGCCTGCACAAATTCAACAGATGTTTGGAAAGTGTTTTGAAAGAGATCATTGCAATCAACACACATGAATGCTAAAATAAAGCAGCAAAAGTTTAAAGGTGGACTCCTTTTGAAGAGAATCTTTAATAGATTTTTGTCTAGTATGGTTTATTTCAGATAAATGAATGGGGGATCACATATAATAAATAACTTCAACCCAAAAACTGCTAATGCAGAGAAGGCAGGATTGGTGCAGAACAAAGTGCAGAAGAGGAGAACACTCCCTTCAGTGGCAGCAGCGGAAGTACCAATCTGTGGGAAGGCTGTGAATATCTCCTATTGAACTGTATTATTAGCAGCAATTTTATCTGTCACATTCATGACAACCCACGCGTGACCCACGACAACTCATGCAGCAGGCAAGCACTCACAAATCTGCCAATGGCTCAAAGTCTTCAAAGCATGAAAGATCAAGACTGGGACCAAAAGCTGACCAGGACCAATAACCCAGGTAAGGTAACATAATTAGCATTTGGAAAAAGCCACTGCATTCCCAAGTTTCAGCAGCAGAATACTTCCAGGTAAAGACAGACAAGTGGTTATGTCACTTCACAAGACCTCAGCACAATTTAAAGAGAGAGAGAAAAGATGACAACGGCATAGGAAGTGAATACCTCTTGTCATTGAAGAACAAGCTTTGAGATGTCTGTGAATGTTAACAGGCAGGGATGATTGGCACTGCTGTGGGAAAGAAAAATATAGCAGTGATTTGAAGGATTTTTAAGTGTGGGAGGGAATAAATGCAGAGCAAAGAAGGTGATAAATTTGAAACAGAAATGTAAAACAGCACCATGAATACGTAAGAGTGATCGAGTTGGAGAGGGGGAAAAAGAATCCTAAGCACATTCCTATCTCACACCACTTTACATCTTCCAATACATCATAATCACAGGCACAGTGATTCACAGGGAAGATACTTAACAGCGATGCTGAATAATGAAATAGCCTGGGAGAAAGTGTGGGAGTCGTGATACCCAAGTGCGTGGTCAGCTCAGCTCAGAGGCTACGCTGGTCAACACATTCCTGCAGCCACAGAATCAGGGAAAGAACAGTTCTTGAAGTTTGCTGAGCACAGATAAATTTAGATTGATTGTCTGTGCCTGCCACCTGGAACCAGGGCAGAGGTATTTGTGACACACTCAGCAATAAAGAACAAAAAAGGCGTCAGAAAAGGAACAAGCATTTGGTTGAAGTCATTCAAGTTTTTACACTGCCAGCAAAGCACACGTAAGTGAACATTAAACCAGGCCAACTGGATTTAAGCAGCCAGGTAAGAATTGGGAAGCTGAATCAACTCCAGCTTTTGTGCTGATGACTCAAGTCAGGAGAAAAAAAAAGGAATGATCCAAGACAACTTAAAGATTCCTTCCAAAAGAGCCAATGAAGCACAAACAGCAGTGGCTTATGTCTATCAGTAAACTGGGAACGAAGTCTCAAATCCAGATCTAACAGGAGCTTTCTGTAACCTAAACTAAGAACATACTAGAAGCTATTTTACTTCCACAGAATTTGATTTTAATTTGGGTAAAACCAAGTGCCAGTCAAAAAAAGTGCCCAAATTTGTGTAATAAAGTCTGTGATAAAATGATTCTAAGGAGTGCTAAGTCAGTACGAGCAATTGTCATTTTAAGTTAAATGGTCTGCAATGCGAGGGCAAACAGAAACCAGGAGTAGTCTGATAGCAGCACATCAACACTCCTGAATGTACCAAGAAAACTCTGCTTTACACAGAGCTTTTACAGGAATGTGTTGCATGAAGTTGTGACTATTTTATGAGGGAAGGAAGATGAGTAAGAATCAGGGAATAGCTGCAGCTGAAGCGCAAGTCTGGAGATATTTAGTCCAACGCCCTGCTCTGTGCAGAGTCAAACCAGAGCAGTTGCCCAGGGTCATGCCCAGTCAGGATCTGAATATTTCCAAAGACTGAGTCCACAGTCTGTCTACGCAATCTGTGTTAATACTTGACCATCCTACCACAAAAAGAAGGTTTTATTGTAAACTTTAATGTTTAAATTAATCTTTATTTTTTTCAGTTTGTGTCCAGTGTATTTCTTTTCACTGAACACCACTGAGAAGAGTCTGGATTCAGCTTCTTCACTCTTCTACAGGAGATGCTTACACACAGCACTGGCCCTAGCAGCAACCCCAGGGGTGCACCACCAATGTCTGACCTCCAGCTGGACTTTGTGCTGTTGATCTTAACCCTTTTATCTCAGCAGCTGAGCCAGTTTTCATTCCTCCTCACTGTCTCTTCATCTAGTACCTACTTCAGTAGTTTGTGCATGTGGATGGTACAGGGGACAGTGCAAGAGACCTAAAGTCAGGATAAAGAGGATCTGCTGCTCTGCCCTCATCCATTGAGGTCATCACTTCACCACAGACAATCATCAGGTTCATCAGGCATGACTTTCCATATATTTAACATTTCACACTGTAATTTAAGGAATGAACCAAACCCTACATTCAACATTTTTTCCCCACTCCAATTATTTGCCTTTCTGTTCTCTCTGCTCTTTATTCTCTCTCTCCACATCTGAAATTCAGCTAAGCACAACACATTTTCAGATGGCTGTTCAGTAGCTTCACAATACAGACATGTAAAGATCAGAATACAATCCATGGTAATGTGGTAGTCACTCGTTATCAAAAATGTATTTTTCTTTTAAAATGATTGAGAGAATTTATATGACTTAGGCTCATGCTACATATAGCCCCAGGAATAAGTTTTAAGTTTCCACAAGCAGGTAAGAACAATCTCAACTACCATACATTTCACATACACAACAGTATTTTAAAGGTGCAACTCTGTTCGCATTTAGTTCAGACCAGGATTGCACTTTTGAAGCAAACCTCCTGACAGCTCTCACCTATCACACTTTGTTTCACACCAGTGCTCAGGCTGAGTGTGCAAATTGGATTTCTTGGAACAAAATTGAAGAGGAAGAAGCATTTCAGGCATGCTCAGTCCAGAGAACACAAACCAGGTTTAAAAGTAGTCTGAAATAGCACATCCACACACAAATACAACAGACCTACTCTGGCAAGATCTCAGTCCAGAGACAGCTTCCTTTAGCAGAGGTTGTCAGAAAGTAAGAACTTCAACATAGGGTATTTGGCCACTATGTGGAAAAAAATTAAATTTAATCAATGCAAAAAAGATAAGGTTGGTGTCAGAATGCTGATCTAATTTCCACTTCTTCCCAGTTATGCAGGAAGGAACACTAAGTTTGAAAACTTCTGATTTGTAGTAACAACAATGCACAGAAGGGCCAGGAATATGTCCAAATAAAAAGTAGGATTTTAAGAGGCCTGCAACCACCCACACTCCATCTATGGCAGGTTATACACAAGGAAACTCTACATTTGCTAATCAGACAAGAAAAAGGCTGACACCAGACCCAGTGAATCAGTTTTCTTCAGTAGATGTCAGTTTTCACATGGAAGGATTAAATGCTGTATAAAACCCTAAGAGAAACACAGCATAAAGAAATTACTGACTTTGCTGAATGACCTTCAAATGTCAAAGAACAAAAAAACAGACATGTACCTAAACCCACATGACTTTCCAGGGTACTCCAATAAACTACCATGTAATCATATGTCTTATGGGCCAGCAGAATAATCTACCTTGGAAGAGACCTCTGGAGGTCATCTGGTACAACCTCCTACTCAAGGCAGAGAGCTTCAAGGTCAAATCAGATTGCTCAGGGCCCTGGTCAGTCAACTTCCAAGAAAATCTTCCAAGGATGGAGGCTCCTCAGCCTCCTTTAGCAGCTTGATTCAGTGCTCATCCACCGTGAAAACTGTTTTTCCCTTGGAAGTTTTGAGGTGGGAAATTCTGACAGGGTTTATTTGCTGCCTTCTCACACACAATGCACGTGCAAGAAAAGTATGGCTGTCTATTCTCTACATTCACTCGGTGTCAGAGGACAATTAGGTCCCTCAAGAGTCTTATTCTTCTCCTTTAGGCTGAAGAAACCCAGCCCCACACACAGGCTCTCCTCATTATATGCTCCCCTTCAGAGCCCCTCTCCAGCTTGTCTACATCTTTTTTTTTTTTTTTTTGTGTGTACAGAAGCCCAAAACAGGATGTGCTATCCCAGAGGTTGTTTCACCAGCAAATAAAATACATCACCTCCTTCAGCTGCTGGCTCTGTTCCTGCTGACGTAGCACACGATGCAGTTACCTGTGACTGAATGTGAACATGTTAAAATACAGAAGCCTCATGGTGAGAAAATAGAAATGAAACACAGCTGGAAGCAAATTTACCCCTGTCTGCTGCATCCTCAGAGATAGAAGGGCTACCCTGTGGGGAGCTTTCCACCCAGCAATAAAGTGGCTTCCTGCACTGCAGGAAACTCAACGTGTTCTCTGATTCCCTGGGAAGTCCCTTTCCAGTGTCTCTGCAGCTTGTGCTTCTGTCTTACCAAAACTCTGTTGCACTGCAGGTTTCTTCCCCTTCACCTTACTCTCCCCTGCTATTTCCTGCTCTGGAAGCCTGCTTCGCACAGGGCTCAGCTGCTTCCAAGGAAGAAACAATATCTCTTTGGCTGTTCAGCAGCTCAGGTTTCAGGGTCCAGTAGCTCAGAGAAGGCAAACTGAGCTCTGTCAATCACTCTCAGACATTAAAAAAAACCAAAAAAACCAACAAAACCCAAACAAAACCAAACCACAGGCAAAATAAATAATATACTAATACTAAGCATTCAAATATTATGCAAATATCACCTGTTTCTTTAGCACTTTAAAGAGCTTTGACTAAGATCAACTTATCTAAATCCTGACCCAACGATTTCATTTGTGAGTTGAGGAACTATGGGCTGCATGATCAGACTGTTAAAAGGAGCTGAGAACTTGCTGAACTGACAGGCTGGAACACTCATTATGAAGTGCTCAACACCCATTTGACAAAAAATAACAGGTGAACATCACAAGGGTCAGTATCAGGGCACAGACTGCTCAGTATCTTCCTAAGAGCTCTGGGCAACAAGGCAAATTGCAAATGGACTGAAAGTGCAAATGATAGTAATACAGTAAAGAAGGGGCAAAGACTTCTGTGTTAAAAAAAAAAAAAAAATCACTTGAAGGGTAAAAGGGTAATACAGATGTCATCTGCCCAGAGAGGCTGTGGAGTAACATGGAGGTTTTCAAGAGCTGATGAAAAAAGTCAGAGTTGACCTCACCTAGCGTTGGCAACAGTCCTAAACTTGGAGGCAGAGGCTGGACAAGATGGCCTCCAGAGATCCCTTCCAACCCATGTCTCTGTGATCCCATGAAGACACTATGTAGGAACTGAACTGCTCAGGACAGCAACAGTAATTTGGGGAACAAACGCTCCCGGTGAGGACAAAGCATACCTTAGCCCGACACATGGATGCACCAAATAAAACACTTCCCATTCTACTCAGGCAAATGGGCACATGTTACCATTCTGAGAGTCAAAAAGGAGTGTGTTGGTTTCAGACCTCATTACAGGTTTTTAATTATAATGTGCATGAGGAAAAGCAGGGAGGTCTGCTTACTTGTAGATTCAAAAAACCTGAAGTAGAGAGAGAAGTTAAATTCAAAGTTAAATAATACAATACACTTTGCATTGCCAAGAGCTTAGAGAAGAGTCTCTCTTTTATATGACAAATCTCTGTCGACTCCTCGACTGCCACTTATATATCACTATAAGAAATTTTAAATAACTCACTGCATTTACCCAAACTCTCAACTACAATATAACTCATCACAATGGCTTCTGAGCATACAAAGCCCTCCTTTACCTAGTTGGCCTACAGGCTCTTCCACCATTGTGAATATGTGTATACAGGGTTGAATTCCAGTTAGAGAAAATTGTTTTGCAAATAAAATTGTTAGCTCTTGCTAACAGTAACTCAGTGATGAGTTCTCTCTCTACCTAAAAAATTTCTTGTGCCAGTCTGAGTTGCCTAAACTGCTCCAGTAACTCATTTGTTTGAAATCTAGCAAGCAGACTTCCTACTGCTGTTCTTAAAATTATTGGCTGTTCGACTAGTCCAAGAAAATCACAGTGAGCTTCCCTATCAGAATTATTTTCCTGAAGGTTGCACCCACACTACGTGCATATGCAACACAGAAAAACAAACAGCAAAAAAATTCAACTGGTAGGAAGGTTTATTATCTGCTGTTACTCAAAATACAGAAGAAAAGTAATCATCACACTCAGTTCACGCAAACGTATTATGCTAATTTTTTTCTACACGCAGCAAAAACATTTTTAGTTATTACCTTAGAGCGGGCAGTTAATAATTAAATGTTCTGTCTTAGGATTCATTGAAAAGTCCAAGTTGCATAAATGACATGAGATTACCTAAGGTATTAGAGGGACATGAGTCCTATCTACCAAAAAAAACCCTGTTCCTGGCATCTCTAGTGTTACATTATTAATTTTGGTTGTGTTTATTCCTCTAGGGTCTAAGACATTGTATTATCAGGCACCACAGTCCTAACACTTAATATAATCAATAACCACATCGAAGAGGTCAGTCTTTCTATTCACTAGACTTGAAAATTATACTTTTTCTTTTCCTTATGTTTTATGCATTTAAAATTACTGATGTATTCAAATACTTCAGGAAACATTCTCTTCAGTTCATTCATTAACTACCTTTTCACCTTAGACATTAGGCACCAATTAGCTCTGCTAAGTATTTCTGTGCATATCTGGAGTTCATTCCACGTCCCCCATAAAGATAAGAATACCAAAGACTTCTCTCCACCCCTTAGCAGTCTCAAGTGGAGAAGGCACAAGCAATATATTCTTAAATTAGAAGATTCAAAGTTAAGAGTAGAGCTTTTTATCAAATTATTTTTACCAAAAACAGTCTCCTTAGCAAGGCTGTGCTATGAAAAGCACAAGTACTCAATCTTCTCATTTTGCTCAAAAAAACACTGTAAATGTATTTAAATAATTCACTACTACATATTTTAGCTGATCCCATTCATCTAAACCAGGATGAAACTTTATCCATCTTGTGCATTACCTTGCTTTCAAATAATCCTATATACTTCAGAAGGGCTTTGCAAAAAAAGACAATTAATATGCATAAACATGGATCAGATTTTAATCATCTTAATGCAACAGTACTTCTCCTTTACATTACAAAAAAAAAAAAAAAAAAAGAGGGGCTCTGTGTAACAGCCAGGCTTAAGTGCCTTAAATCATTCCTGGGATACATTTGCCCTGTACAAGGGCCTGACAGAAGGCTGTATTCAGGTGGTCTCTTCTCCTGGGTAAGAAGCAATAGGATGAGTGAGAATGGCATCAAGTTGCTCCAGAAAAGGTTTGAATTGGATATTAGGAAACGTTTCTTCAGTGGAAGGGCTGCCAGTCATTGGAACAGGCTGCCCCGGGAATTGGTGGAATCACCCTCCCTGGAAGTGCTCAAAAGCAGGATGGATGTGGCATTTGGGGACGTGGATTAGCGGTGCCCGTGGCAGTGCTGGGTTAATGGTTGGGCTCCATGATCACAGAGACCTTCCCCAACCTTAATGGCTCTGTGATTCCATTTATCCCAACAACATCCAGCTACAGCAGGTAGAATTGGAACGGAGTCCTGGTCAGGAGAGAAAGATAAACCTGTACATAATTTGGATCCCAAGTTCTAAACAGACCAATAATCATTTGGTTATGCTTCCTTCATAGCATGGAGAGCAAAGCAGCTCCATGACTGAGGATTAGCTGGAATCTCATATCATAGTGATGGAGCCCTTGCCAGAACAAGATGTGATTTACAGCAGCCCATGACGATGGCATTACATGTGTCATATTTATTAGGATTGAATTCCTTCTCAGTAGATACCAACATTCACTTGAGTGACTCAAAGTAATAAATCTATTTTAGGTTTTAAAGAAAACTATGACAAGTAAGAAAAAAGAGAAGCTGCCTTTAAAACCAATTTAATAAGTGGGCTCTAAACTTCTCTAGGGTCCAGCTAAACTGTTCTCCTCCAGTTTGCCCCTTCTCCCAGCTTTGTTACTAAATCAGGCATAGTGTAAATAGGTGTATTTATACCACTTTACCTGGTAGTGCTGCTGGTATGGCCACAAAGGACAACAGAACATTTTTTACCAGGTTTCCAGGCAAGCACAACACAGAAATTATTTCAGTCTGACTTCCTAGCTATATACAGGATACCACAGATGAAATAAACACATGGAATGAGGAAAGACTTCAAAAATGTTGAAGATAAAATGCTAGAAGCTGAGTTCAGGTGCTGAGCCACAATACATTGTGGAAATTAAGATCTAGGTCCACCATAAGCAAAAACACTCCAGAAAAAATCTGATAGTAATAATAATTCCTCTATGAAACTATTTTGCAGGGCTGAAATGAAACTGAAACACATTTAGGGTGAACACTGTTGTTTTAAATCCACAAATCTAGCAAGGATCAAAAAGTGCATTTTGTACTTAATATTCCAGTGGTGGTGTATTTAAAACTACATTCCTTAACATGTATTATCTTTCCCTCTTCCAACAGCAAGTGCTGTGGGTGCAGGGAGGAGTCAGCAGATGGCACCCTGACGCCTTTAGCTCACACACAGCGGGCTGGGTTATTCACAAAAGCCTGGGATTTCTTTCTGTATCAGCCAGGATTTTCCCTTACACCGTGTAAGTGGTCTAAGTATGTATAAATCAAGTTTACCTTCACTACCAAGGCGACCTGCTGCACGATCATCAGGGCAAGGAGACAGAGAGAAGTGGAACAGTGCTTTTCACTTTCATAATTTTAATCTCAAACTCCATAATATCAGTTTCTGTGCAAGAATGCCAGTTGCAAATACCCCCTTTCACCTTGCCAAACACACACCTAAGATACAACATCAAAAAATAAAAAACAAAATCAACATACAGGTGGCAACAGGTCAAAAACCAAAAGGCATTAGAAAGAACCTAAAATTCTCTTAAAAATCAGTATCACAATACTGATACAACCCATGTTTTTTAGGTTTGAGGTTAACAGCAGTCATGCTACAAGAATGTGCATAAAGGATAGCTGAAGGTCCCTCAATAACAACATAAGGTAGGGAGGGCATTAACTGCTAATGTAAAAGAAAAAGCAAGACATTTTGCAAGGAGATTAGACTATCCAAAAACTCTATACTGCATATTTTCAGTACATAAACCACCTAAAATTCTAAAAATGTCACTGTCTTCACACGACTTTCATCTTATAAAGAATTTTCTGAAAATCCAGTGCCTGTGACTGTGTACATTCAAACTCCATCATCCCTTCTGCCCTTCAGTTATGCCACTAGAAAGTAGTTGGTTTTTACACAAAAATAATTCTCATATCAACTGCAGATCTGTGCAACGCTTTGTTTTTCTTCTTCCTCCTGTTAGTTAGAGAAAGAACAGGCTGGAAAAATACAAGGCTCTGCTGGGAATGGAAGACACAGAAAAATCTCATCTTCACTGAAGCTACTCATAAGGTACACATCCATCTCTTTCTGTTTCAAGACTGACAAATATCAGATAAGGATTTAATTCTTAGACTTAAAGTAAACACATGGAATATAGACACGTAGCTTGGACCAGCTATTTTAAGCAGTTGCTTTTGTTGTCACCACACAGCGTCAATCACATCATACATTTTAGATTAACAGAGAGACTGTGATGCAGCAGGGTTCTGAATAGATGATCAGAACTGTGCTTCAGCACGTGACAGTTCCACCAAAAAAATTTCTCAAAATCTAAATACCTCCACAGGACAAATTGTATCTGCTATATGTAGGTCACAAACCAGCAGGGAGTCAGAAAAACTTCCATTCAGAACTTTAAGAGTGATGGATTAAGACAATAAAGCAATTTCTTTGGGAAATACTTATTAAAAGGTATAAGCTTTTTTATTTAAATCACTTGAAACTGGAATATAAAACCAGGAACACAGATTATATTCCTAAGAAACACTTCTATACCATTTGTGATGTGTGTTTGTCCCTCTTAACTGTGAGGCAAAGAGGAGCAATTACAGGAGCAGCTGCATCATAGAACACAAAGCAGGTGTGGAATGGACACCAGGTAAAGAAATACCTGAAAGGAAGATTTGTAGTTAAAGATGCAAAAGATAAAGGGATTTCCAGAAGGACACAGGAAGTAAGGACAACATATCAGCATTCTCTGATATATTTCCACAGCTCCTGTTGGCAGCAGAAGACTTTGAAGGACTTTGGAAGTGTCTATGACCAAATCCCTCAAGTCAGACAGTTTGAAGCAGCCCTGCACATTTATTCAGAGGAACAGGATCACCCGTATGTAAGAGCTGCATGGGTCCAGAAGTTGCTCATTTAAGCATTTAATATTATATATCCCAAATTTGGTCTCTGCTTGTTAAGGTAACATTCCTGGGAGAATCCACACAGAAGCTTTGCAAAGACATAAAAGTGAAAGCAAGCAGTGCCAACTTGTTGATGTACTTTAAAAGTGTTTGATATCATGTAGGAGGCAGCCTCTGGGCTGCGCAGGGCTCGCAGTCTGTACATGGTCCCGTCCCAGGAACTCAAAGAAAATCAAGTAAAAATAACTCCAGTCCCCAAACTGGCAGAAGGCTGGTTCAGACGGCCCTGTGGTTCAATGCAACACAACCTCAGCCATGTGAAATACCCATTCCCTTCTCTTAAAGACTGCTGGTATTTCAGCCCGAGTGAACTGACTTTGCTTTCAGTCAAAGATACCACAAAATCCAGCTGTTTACAAAAAAAACCCACCAAAAAACCCCACAAACAAAAGCTTTCAAGAAGAAATAGAAAAAATAATCAGCATGCAAAAGAGTCATGAAGAATAAAAATGGAAGAAACATGTATTTCTTGACTTTATCATGGCTTTTGTAAGTCAGGCCATGGTACACACCAGTCCGATATCGAGGCCTCAACACAGAGGACATCTCCCCCCCCCATTCAGGGCTGGAATTTCCTCAGCATCTTCTGAAGTTCCCAGCTTGTCCTTCCCTTGTAAGGCAGCCACATAGTGGTAACACAGGAATGAAACCATCAGACTTCTCCCCAGTACTGGTTCCAGTAATATGAAATGGAAAATTTCTATATTCTGCATGCTACAGTCTTACAATGTCTTTATGCTTTTTTAACTCACCACAAGGCCAGGTAAAGCCAACACACAGACTTGAGTCCACCCTGCTGCAGTGCAAGAGTTGCTTTCATTACTCTATTGTCAGAGATACCGTAATTTTTTTTCCCATTTTACTGTCATCTTAACTTCCCTCTCATTAGTCCCCATCACATGGAAGGCTTCTCTTATCCCTCTGAGACAAACACACTACATCTACCATACCTGCAATGCCTCTGCTTCTGGATTAAGCTTCAAAGCCCAGTACAAAAGTTATATAACTTAAGTAGGGTAGAGTGTCCAGAAAATGCAATCAAATTAGGAGAAAACCTAAAAGTAATCACATTAAACCAAGACAATTCTAAAAAGTACATTCACACACACTACACAGGAAACTGAGAACTGAAACAAAATCCTCACTGGTGGAATGGCATCAGCAGATCTTGTTGCACCAGGACAGGACCTGACAACAAAACCATGGAGAAATCTTTGCACTTCTGCAGCAAATGCTAAAATTTCCATCAGCTGGAAAAGAATCAGGAATTCATCTGGCACAGAAGAAAACATCTTTTCAAATGCACAGAATTAACTGATAATTCATATCATCTTGATTCAATTATGATCTCTCACCTTTGTGCTCAAATCTGTTGCAGATTCTGTCCTAATTAATGTCACAATCTTAAAGCTGCCATCTCTCCCTTCTCTACCCTGTATTTTCTCACACCACCTCCCAATACCCCTCATTTTCTAAGACAATATTCCTCTCCAAGTAGTATTTTTTACCCAACTCTATTAACCATTAGTTTACTAATTGCATTTAACTCTTGCACAGTGTGAACATGTCTTTTGTACGAAATATTTGAGAAATTCCCTTAAATAAGTGGTAATTAGAATTGTAAATTTACTGTTTTGAATGTGATTAAACTATGAGGTTGCTTCTGTAAATGCAGTGTCTTTATGCACTGCTAATGAAGGCTGACCTTCATTTAGCAGCCTTTTCCTTGGGCCAGAAAACTGATATCAGAACTTGTGGTTGGATTAGGACCTCTGAGGCTATTAAAATCAAGAACAGCTGCTGCCCTAACCACATTAGAATGGCTTTACTGCACTTTTTGATTACTATCAGCTAGAAAAACAGGATTTTTGTTGACTTCAGAGTGACAGTTTGCTGGAATGAGAAGGGCAAAACTGTGTTTGATCATAAGCAGATATTTGCTGATAAGAACTACTTAGTGGAACAAACCAAAGACTTTTCTACAAATTACATAAAGGCAGCTTTTCCCTTTGGGAGCTGAAGCTCTTGCTTGTGTCAGCAGATACCAGAAGGGTTGACTTCTTCCTTTAATATGCAATGTGCCAGCATCAGTTTCAATGAGACCCAAGGAAGTCCCTGCACAGCTCATGACTGTGGTTTATTCCACGTGTGACCTGCTATCTTATCATCTTCGCTTTTATTGCTTTATAAAAAACATGCCATGCCTTAGATTTCCAGACAAGATAAAAATGGGAAAAAACCCAAACAGGAATAACATTGCTCAAGAATAGCAAGTATCACCAGTTACAATAAATTTTATCATTCCAGAAAACAATATATCCTGCTATCATCCTGGAGAAGAAAGGCTCTACATTCTTTGTACATGCAGTCAAACTCCAGCATTTTCAAGAAGGATAATCAGAAGGAAAACTCTACCAACACCAGAACTCTGCCAGCAGAAGTCCCTGGCTGCACCCCTGTTCCAGCTAACCCTGGTGGAGCTCAGAGGAAAGCCACACCAGCAGCCTAAGTGTTCCAGGCCAGATCCAACTTCCTCAAAGAGCAAAAGGTATTTGAGCCTGGGAATTTAGTTCGACCTATTACAGGAGACAGACAACTGCCAAGTGGAATCTTAACCTAAATTTGTACAGTGTTTAGGGATACCTAAATCAGACCTACCCACAGTTTATCCTATAGTGGCCACTGTGCTGGAGAAAGGAGTAATCAGGATTATTTTTTACTGACTTACACACAAGACCTTGCAATTCCCTATGGCTCCCAGAGCCTTTACTTATGACAGAATGCCCTCATAAACCTTGGCATGGATTTACTAACACCTTTGTTAAAACATCTTATTATTCAGAAGTCTGTATTTTAGTAGAACTAGTAAGAAAATTATATTCCTGTTTAAAAAAAAAAAATGGAAATACCCTGAATGGTTCTTTCCCAGGAAAGATTTCCCACCCACCCCGGTTTGAGATAACACGTTCCCTCTAGACTGCAGAGTAGAACACAGCCACGGAAAGCCAACACTAGAAGAATTTTTCCATAGTTGCTCTTAAGGAAAAAAGTATGTTTCCAAATTTAAAAAGCACACAAGCAACTGCTGTCTTGTGTGTTCTGGAAAGAACATTAATCAGGTTATTTTTGTAATTTACAAACAACTAGTATAGTTAAATGCTTTGAAGCACTACTTCAGATTTCAGCTGCAAGGAATACAAGCTTACCTTTAACCCAGTTGGTCTTTTGCCAGGCACATTCTCCCACTGAAACAGGGGCATTTGTGCTACCAAGAACACTGTGCATGGATGGGAAAATAACCTCAAGTACTGTAACAATTATTAGACAGCATCCACATGACAGATATGGGCCTTTCAGGCCCAGAAATACTTGCTACTAACTTTTTGGTTGGTTGAATGGTTTTCTTGTTTAAAAAGAAAAAAAACACCAGCACCACCACAAAAACCAAACCACATTTTCAGAGCAGGACTGAACATTGATGCAACTGAGGAATATTCAGAGCTGGGTAATTCCTGCATGCCAACAGCATAATCTCCAGAACAAACCAAGAGAAGATGGAAGGAATGCCTAAACTAGACTGACAACTCCTTACAGCTCCTTTGGAAATTCTGCAGATCACCTCAGAGGAAATTACCATCAGACCCTATATACATACATAAATGCAAGTTGTCTTGTTAAGAGCTACAAGAGCAGCCTTAAATCGTCTCCTTATAAATATGCATTGACATTCTGAATATGCAAAACGCACCAATCAAAATTAACTCATCTTCTGCCTCTGAACCAGAATGAATACTCAACAGATCTCAAATGTCAATGAAGGTGAACTTCCCTACTCCCCTCCTCCAGTAAAACCTCAGCTCCTTATGGTTACTGTGGCTTGAGACCTAAGGAGTTCCAGACACTGAGATACTTCATGGATCTTACTGCCAGTCATGTTCAGAGAGTTCACATGCTACAATACATCCAACGTTGTGAAATTACTGCTTTTTTTATGAGAGCTGTTGTTCCTGTGCTTTGCTCACACCTGACCTGTGAGCAAAGCACAGGAACAACAGCTACAGGGAGGAGCTGTGACACCACATCCCATTCCATGTGCCAACACAGGGCTGGATAACAAGGTTCAGCAGCTACAACATGGGGTACAAGAGAGGTTTATGAACGACAGATTTGAATCACAGAATAGTTTGGGTTGGAAGGGATCTAAAAAGATGATCTAGTTCCATTCCTGCCATGGCCAGGGACACCTTCCCCTAGACCAGGTTGCTCCAAGCAAGCTGGCCTTGAACACTTCCAGGCATGGGGCATTCACAGCTTCCCTGGAGAGCCTGTGCCAGGGCACAGTAAAGAATTTAATAACTAATGCCAACCTACCCTCCCTTTGGTTTAATGCCATTTTAAGGCCAAATATCAACAGCTTTTTCTGGCTGTAGAGAGAAATTATATCATGAGGCTGAAAAAATCAGGCTTACCACTCCAGCAGTCAGATGAAATATCAGATGCAGAGCATGGAAGATCACAGGTGTTTTCAGACAAAACACTGTACTGCTCAGAGACGGTTCACAGAAAAAGTATTTGAAATTAGTTACAGAAAAAAAAAATGCAATGGAAAAAGAACTTTAGATTGCATATTTCTTAAAGCAAGAACAGCCTCCTAAAGCTGTATTTTAGTGCTTCCACAATCATACAAAAAAAGCAGTGCTTGGCTGTCTGCAAACCAGCACACAAGGGAAAAGTGCAAAATAGGATTCCCAGGGGGCAGCTGTGATTCATGAAGGACACTGCTCCTCCAGCCTCTCTTTGCAAGCTCACTGTATTTCTATTAGATGCACAGACAGAGTGTAGTAAAGAGACACTTCCATTTCCACAGCATGCCAGGGAGTAACACTGATCCCATTTATAAAGCAGAAAAAAGAAAAGTAGGTAGATTCCACAGCATGAGGCACAGTCTGCTTCAAGTAGCAGCTTCTGATAATGTTATCATATCAACCACCACCAACCTTAAAAGGTATAAAAACTGAAAGTAAAACAAAGCAACACCAAGTGTACCAGGAAGACAGAGTGAAGCCCGCATTCCTTTCCAGCCTTGGAGCCTGACTTCATCTTTGCTAGGGTGACCTTCCACTGGGTCCAGGCTTAAATACTAATATTAGACTAAAAAGAAGTGTGCCACCCTCTAAATATAATGATGACTCAACACCTAGAGGCTTCAGTGATGTAATATGAACAAAGAGATTCTGACTTCACAATCTAGATGCTTTAAACTCAAGTCAAAAGGAACTTATCTTCCTTCCCCTGCAGACACAAAGCCTGCCTAGAGCCTCCCAGAGCATCATCTTGAATTAGCCTGTAGGAGAAAGGAACCAAAGAAACATTTCACACATGGCAGCAGACACACTGGCTCCTCTTTGTTTAAAAGGAACACTGAACAGACACATTTCAATTATCTGCTCCAGTCAAAGCATCAGCAGAAAGCTTCAGTTCCAGAATTAACATATAAAAGTTAAAGACAACACAGCAGACCAGTGAGCAGTCCAGTGTCTTTCACTGAACCTTAAAAATAAAAATAGCAGCATGGAAATAGGCTTTGTTGAGAAATCTGAATGCAAGTACAAAGGAAAAAAAGCCTTTACAAGTAAGGCTACAAAGAGCTCTTAAAGCACTCTTGGACAAATATTTCGGCAACCACCTGAGGGAGCCTTGTATTTTTCAGGATCCAAGTTCAATAATACATCTTAAAAAAAAAAAAAGAGGAAGTCTAACAGAGGCTTCTGCAGTAAGAGCAAGCAATCATTCAATATGTGTAAATAAAGTTGTAATGTCAAAGAATCCCTCATGAAAATAGCAATTGTTTTCATAGTAAAGTCCTTCTATTAAAATAGGATTATCTTTTCCATTGAGTTGTTAGTTTGACTTTTCTCCTTCCTGCCCCACCCTACCTCCATTAAGCTCATGGTTCAGAAACTGCATTTTTAATCACCTTCATTCCCCAATCCTGCATTCCCACACTGGCCCTCTACATCAGAAGAATTAGTATACACTTCAATAGATGTTCACAGAATCACAGATTGGAGGAGGTTGGATAGGACCTCTGCAGGTCATTTTTTCCAACCCACCCCTGGCTCAAGCAGGGCCAGATCCACCCAGGACCATGTCCATGCAGCTTTTAGTATCTCCACGGAGAGAGAGACTGCACCATCTCCCTAGGCACCCTGTGGTATCACTGCCACAGTAAAAATGCATTTCCTGATGTTCAGAGGAAATCTCCTGTGTTTCAGTTGATGCCTGTGGCCCTGCTCCTGGCACTTGGCATCACTGCAAAGCGCCTGGATCAGCCCTGTTTGCACCCTGTCTTCAGGGGTTCACACACACTGCTCAGATCCACCTGAGCCTTCTCCAGCTCAACAGGCACAGCTCCCTTGGCCTTCCTTCAGAGCAGACAGGCTCCCATCCCTTCATCTCTGTGACATCCATCCAGTATATCTACACCTTCCTCATGCTGGAAATCCCACAACTGGAAACATTTGATCAGTATTTTCTCACACAGAAATAATAGTAGTATCTCCTATTGGTTTAGACTACATTGCCGAGAAAAAGCACTTGGTGGACTTTGGCTATCACTGCCTAGGCAGCTTCACCATAACTAAAATTCTCAGAAACTGATGAATCATTCTTTATCTGAAATAAAACCATCAAGTTTAATCGATGCTCCTTCCAATTTAAACCAAAAGAATGGTAAAAAAAGGAGCATGCAGCTTCTAGAACGCTTGAGGAAACACATCCTTCCCTCATGAAAACATATTCTAATAATGACAGCTTTGTGTAAGCACCTCCTAAGGCACTACAGCATCTGAAGAAACCATCCTAAGAGACAAAGATGCTTCACTTTGACAGTGTGTTTACCAGTCCCAGCCTGAAGGAAGTTCGAGTCACAGAACAGAAAGACTAGTTTTACAAAACAGCGATATGTGCTTTACAAAAGCACAACAAAAGAGTTACTAGCCAGAGTTTAAGGGCTATGGGTAGCAATTAACTCCTGAAACACTCCAATACCCACCCTTAGGAGTTATCAGAGTCATGGCCTTTGGCTCACCAACACAATTGCTTTATCAAAAAAGCTAAAAGGAGCAGCACCTCCCATTCAGTCACACTACCAGCCAAAAATAAATTTCAATTTTGCCATATCTTACTCACACATAAATAGTCCCATCAATGCAACAAAACCCAGGGTTAAGGCGTCATTTTATTTTTAGCTTCTTTACAATAAAAGACTTCTATGACCCAACCAAGTCAGCACTTGAACTCCAAAACACCAAATTAATCTGCCCCTACTGTTAACAGCTTTATGCCAAAACAAATGATGAGAACACAGGACATTGATGGGGGCACAACCGAATATGATCCCAGCTTTGCAACAGATTATCCTGTTGGATAATCTTCTCCTCACCTTTGCTGGATTTTTAGGAACTAAAAAGCTCTGTATTTCGAGAACATTGTAAAGAAGGTACAATTTTGTTTTCCATAGGAAGGTGCAGGCTGTCCATGATGGGAGCGGAGATAAGCAAAGCCACCTCCCCTCAGCTCTAGCAAGCTCTATCCTTCAGAAGCTGCTAAAACATCCTGCTCAAATCCTTAAATGCCCATATTATCGACCCAGTTATTTGGGGCATTCTCCTGACCCAACACACATTTCTTTCCAAGAACACAGCCTGGAAGGTAGGGAAATATTTTTTGACCATATGCTCTGGTGCTGAAGCAAGATCACCTGTAGGGAGCATTAATCAATATTCCCTTTTCTTCAGTGTTTCAGGGCAGTCAGTTCCAAGCAGCTTCCTTGAAGCCTGATGGCAAACTAATCTTCAGATCCCAGAGTCCACAACTCTTCAGGCTCAGGATGGTGAGACCTCAGGGTGCCAGCCAGGAGAAAACCCAGGCCTGTGTCTTTCCCTGCAAAGGACACAGCCTTCAGGTGCCAGAATTTCTCTCCTTCAGAAAACGAACATCTGAGCTCGGGGCTCCCTGCAGGTGCCATCATTGCTTTTGACAGGAGACAGAATCCCTTCTAAGAGGGATTGCAGACAAACAGCTCCGGTGAAAGGGTATTTCTGACACAGGACTCAGAACAAACCAAATCAGCTTATCCCCAGCCCAGGTGTACGTGCTGCCAGTAGCTGCTGCAAGTCCACATTCGAGCAAAATCTGGAATTTACCATGTATCTGATACAAAGGAGTTAAATGCCTTCAAATTAAAAGCTGTCTTTAGTGAGTGCATTGCTTAGATATTAGTCTGTTTGAAGTTTGAACTTAACATTTCAGCCCCTTAGACACTTCAGATAATATAACTTTAGAACTGACAGGGTAACTTCTTTAATGCTGTTCAATGCTAAAGCCACTCAGAACTTTCCACACCAAATCAAACCAGCCATTTACAATGAGGGGTTTCTCTGGCTTCCTTTACTAGCTAACTTGTAACTTCCAATCATACCTTCACTTTCCTCCTAAAAGTGCAGGATAAGAGTAAAAGTAAAAATTACATTGCAAAAAGCTTTACTTTCTGTAGAATGAACACCACAATCAAACAATTTTAGATATAATCATTACAATAGCACATACTTTTTAGAAGTTTAGTGTACCATTACATATACTTTGGATTAATATATAATTGAATATATGATTGTTAGCACCATTTATGAATAGTGATCATGTGAGATTTTAAAATTTAGCTTAGAAACTTGACAATATTTTATTTTGAATGCATGTGTGCTGCATGTTGTTGCAGCAACAGTTATTAATAGAAAGGATTATGGGTATTAATCAACTGGGAACACAAGTACATGTTCTAGAGGAATAATAAAAACCACAAACAACTCCCCAGGTTCTTGGATTTAATGAGAAATCTGAAGGTAATCCCATCTCGTTAAATAGAGACTTACAGGAGTAACCACTTACCTGCAAACAGAGCTGTTCAACCCACACCATGGACAGGGCATTTACAGACCTGCACGTGGCACAACACCCACCTCCATAACCCAGCTGCTATTCTTAAGACACATCCTTAAGTCCTGCAAGTCTTTGGGGATTGCTATCCCACATACTTACATAATCACCCATTCCATTTTCTAACTAAGCCATCAGCTAAATACCAGAACACAGCTCTCAAAAGGGAAAGCTCAGGAGCAAGTGGGGATAGAATCTCTGCAGGGTGAAGAGAGAGATTCTCAGCTTCCAGGTGGGCTTCTCTTTTCTTCCTTTAAAACTGGACTTTCAGACCCCTTCAACTTTAGTCAAGTTCACTACCAGATGGTAAGAAAATTCTGGAAAATGGCAGAATGTAAATGCAAGATGCTTATTAGCAAAAGGTCTATTCAATAAAATAGGGCACTGTTTTTCAAAATTGCAATTTAGAGTGTAGAATTTGTAATATATAAATGCCCTTTTTAATGCTCATATCAAACATACACAACACATTATTACAGAAGACAAAGATGCCTAAAAAACTAAACCCAAATAATTCCACTTGTGCAACCTCTCCAGACATCACTTTCAGTACCTTTAACAGGAAGCCTGTATCCTTAGAAGTCTTGTTTTATTCCTCTTTTATCTGCTAATCCCCCTGCTAAAAAGTTTTTGTCCATGCTGGCCAGCTCTGGTCCTAGTGATTTTCAAGTTTTATCTGGATACCTCAGGCAGTTTCAGGCAAAACCCACTGTACCACTGCCAATTTGTTTCTGAATTGAAAATTCTGAACAGGACACTCAAGTAGCTTCAGATGTGCCTATAACAATTAGCTCAGACTCATTTCACCAGACAGTAAAGCCCCAAGCTATCAGTTTTATATTCCTGAAGTCTCACTCAGAAAGAATACTAGACTAAGAAACAGGAATTGAATGCTTCCTGCAAGAGTCAATTTTTTTTATTATTATCTCAAGACCATGTTGTTCTCAACATTGTTTTAGATTAATTGCAGAGTTCAAAATATTTTCATGAAGCTTCTCATGTCTTTTTATCTAGAAAATCTGAAGTGAATGACAGTGAGAACACAGTATTACAGATAACTTAAAACACACCAGACCTTATCACTCTTCTCTGCAAGTAGATGAAAGGAGGTTGGAGAGAGGCAGGTCGTGGTCTCTTATCCAAATTAGCAATCAGTAGGACATAAGGAAAAGGTCTCAAGGCATGCCAGTGGAGGTTTAGCTTGGATATTAGGAAAAAAATATACACCAAAAGGGTTGTCAAGCATTGAAACAGGCTGCCCAGAGAAGGGGTTGAGTCACCAGCCCTGGAGGGGTTTAAAAGATGTGTACATGTGGCACTTGAGGACACAGTTTAGTGGTGGGCTTGCCAGTGCTGGGCTAATGGTTGGACTCAGTCTTAAACCTAAGGATCTGCCAATTTAAGGATTCCCTAATTGTGTGAGAAAATACAGAAAGACAGCCTCCCATCTCAGTGATCTGTGATCAGCAAGCAGGAGCAGCCATCACATGTTTGACTTTGCCATTCCCACCGTCCCTGCAGCCAAGGTTGCCATGAAGACACAAACCTCCTTTTCAGTATTCTGCAAATCTCAACAAAAGAAAAACATTTTTTGTTGACCTCAGCTGACAAAAAGGCTTTTAAGCTCTTGAAATAAACGTCAAAGAAGAATGTTGTTGTCACCTTGGAAAGAAGTCATATTTGTGATAAAGTCTCTTTGCACGAGACAGATTAAACTGTTTCACTGACTGCAACAGATATAAAGCATAGGTTTCTCTTATAGGGAAAACTTGGAAACAGACACTGTACCTTACTGTCCTCATCCTCAAACACAGACTGGTGAACATTACAGGCAAAGAGAGAATTTGGGAGATCGTTGAAATCAATTATTTCATGAAAATCTTCCTCTGCAAAACACCTCTTTAGGCCGTTGTCTCCGTTGATAGAGTAGAGCAGGAACTGTCCTCCGTCCTCTGGGATGCAGCCATAGTGGCCAAGGCTCCGCATTCCAAAGAAGTAAGAATCTCCCCTCATCCCTGGCAGCATAGAGAAGATAACATCACACAGTTACACTACGCATTAAAACATTCTACATCCACAACATAACCCAGAGATTCTTAAGTCTGGGGGCTCTGTTTGTAGGAAATAAATTTCACGCTCTTTCAAGGCAATAACTGGCCTCTAACACAGGGCACTAAGACCAGTCTCACCAAGGTTCAAACAGGGACTTGGCTTTAACTTCATTTATTAGCACAGAAAAGGCCTAAACATACCAGTACAAGTTTCTGAACACAAGCAGAAGAGACATTCCTAATGGGCCCCTTGCCCTATGAGAAAACACTGTGCTGTATTTGAGTGTAAGAGAATCATGCTCGTTACTGGGAAGGCTGCTGGTGCTTCTGAGTCTGCAGCCAGCTCAGGAAGCATAATGCCCAGGGTAATAAGAACTTTGAAAATAAATTTGAAATTTAAACCAGGCATCCAAAAAAAATTAAAAATAAAAATTTACCAAAAATATATAAATAAATAAATAAAAATTTTTTAAAAGACCCTTATGGAAAGGAGCATGAACATGCCATCATCAAAAACCAGTGCAACCAAGACACATCTCTGCTACAAAGAAAACAGCCAATTTTACCTACGGTTTAAGTACAGAACTTATGCTGGTTTTCAAAGCCCATTAGCAATTCCTTTGCATCTTAATCATGCTAGGCAATAAATAAATTTAAGGAAAGAGTGGACTCAAGATGACTTTCAGCTCTTTTAGGAGTCATGCTGATTTTGGAGCCTTTTTCCCAAATGCATCAGTATAAAAAGGTAATTTTAAGGCACGCAAAATGAGCCCACACATTAAATGGTATCACTGCTGTCGTTTTGAGACAAAGCTTCATGCCAGCCAAGCGGAGTAAGTCAAGGTCCAATTAATGATCAGTGTGTTAATTAGTATAAAATCAGGTATTTAGCAGTCCTTAGTAGACATCAACCTATCACATCTACAGAGCCCCAATAAGTTAACTAGAAGTTTACTGGATAATAATCTATTCCCTTTTATTTGTTTCTTTCAATAACAATATGCAATCATTAGATGCTTTTCCTCCTAACACAAGCATTTAGAGTTACATAAACTCAGCGTGCTCATCTGTTCTGCTCTGTCCTTGCTCTCTTGCATACTTGCTATTCTCTATAAATAGCTGTAAATATTAGCTCAAACACACTATATAGGACTGCTGTCCAAAATTAAACCATATGGGTTTATTACACTTAATCTCAGTAAAGCTAAATTATGGAGCTAATTTGCCATGGCTGTGCCTTTCATATAACCTCTGCTCTGAAATGAGATTTGGCTGATGACAGAGCACATCATTCCATAACATAAGGTTATGGAAATATCAGTAATTGTTATTGCTGGAGTCTCAGGGCTAATGACAGAAGTTCTCAAGTACACAAGCTGAAGCCATGCTCAAAAGTATTGTGTTAACCTGAAGACAGGTTTTCAGGCTATCAAATACACACTTTCCTTTCAGCAGCTCAGCCCAATATCTCCAGCTAATTTCAGTTTAGAAATTAAATTCTAATTGGAAAGAAGAAGCCTGAACAAATGGCAGAAGAAATGGCTACAAGTTCAGCAGTACACATTAGTGTAGGAGAGCTCACTATCACACCAGCATTGCCTCTGGTATTTGAACCAACTCACTTAAGCTTTGTATTACTGTACATTTCATGGTACACACATCCAGGGAAATACTGTAAAGAAATCCTCACAGCAGCCAGAAACTTCACATCAGAATGTAGTATTTTCTCTAGCAAAAAGCTTTAATAAATCATCTCCTGCAAAAACAATCACCTCTAAACATGTTTGTCATCGTGCCTAGCCTGTGTCATTAGGTTTACGGAAATGAACCTCAAGCCCAGTATGTTACAAAACACAATTTACATGGTAGGGCAGACTTGTGCCAGGCTGTGGGAAGAATTTCATTCACAACAGGCAAACAATTTGCAGCCAGGGAAGACACTCACCATCTGAGAGTCACACTGGACACACTAAAGTTGTAGGAATTTGGATTATGAATGTTAAAACTAACAAGTTTCATACCTCCTTTCTCAAGGCATAACAAAGCTAATTGTGCAGAGAAACAAAGAATCTCAGTCTATTGACAGAAGTCAGAAAAGTCTATAGGCTTCCTCACTAAACAGTTGTTTATTCTTCTCTCCTGAGAGAGCCATATTATAATAAAGTACTACATAGGAAAGCTTTTAAATTAGGAATTCAGCAAAACCATTACAACAAACAACAAAACAGAACAGGACATTAAGTTACAACCCCAAAGCTCAGGTTTTTAACCAATAACAAAATGAACATACCCTGCAGCAGCCAGGATGAGAAATTAATATTCACATCACGTGGCAGCAGTCTTGCTCTGCTAGAGCTCTTGGACAGGAAAAGCTTGATTCTTTTTTTCCAGCCAATTATTGAGACATTTTTGCCCAGCAGGACTTGGGTATTGGCCAAGTCTTTTTAAGAAAGTCACTGTCTCACAGGCCTTTTGACCAACTCTTTTTCCAGACTTACAGGTAGGTGTCTGTGCCTGCACAGGCATCTTCTATTCTTAGGATACACCCAGAGCTCTGACTAGTGCTCCCTCCACTAGCAAGTCAACTTATACCTGGTTCTTAAATCCTCTGCCCACTTTAAGATGCAACAGTTAAAACACCTGTAGGGAGTAACTGTTGTTCAACAGGTTTTCCTTTGCCATAGAAAGCACAGCACCACAGTTAAAACAGAAGCCTCACTAATAAAATACATACATGTTCCCCAGGAGAAATAAACTGCCTGTGAGCCTGAGCTCAACAATAATCAGAGGGGACAAACATACTTGAATCAACATCATTTGTTAGCAGACTTCAATCAGAAGTTATCCTCAGGCACAAAATGGAAATCTTACATTTTCCCATATTATGAATAATGTTACACATACAAAAATATATGTGTGTGTATATATACATATATATCTAAAAATCATAACTACATATCCTTTATTATATCTGTCAAACCTTAAAGCTCAGGTATCTTCTTGTTGGTAGTGTTTTGTGGCTTCTTTGAAATTACTTAGCCACTTCAGGCAGTCCTCTGACACAAAAAATATTCTCTTTCCAATTTTTCAACTAATTTAGAACAAAAGAATTTACATTTCAAATCCCTTAAAACAATTAACACTAATTCATGTATCATCCATGAACTGGATTTCCATATAAAATAAGCCAAATTACAAATAATCTCTCATGTTACAATAATACAATCACTGGATTACATTCCCATTTATGTTAAACCTCCTTTCTAGAGCTTCTAACAAAGTAAGTCAACATCATTCCCTTAGGATCCTTTTTATATTAAAAAAAAGAACAAAACACCAAAACAGTAACAACCAAAAAATCCCCACATAAAAGTAAACTGTACTTATCTTCCTTCTAAAATGCAGTGAGTTCAAATCGAGTTATGTATTTGCTTCTCCCCTCCCAAATCAGATTTTACAAATATTTGAGATAGCAGAAGTTGCCATACAGAATTTCAAAAGAAGTAGCAATGTCATGTAAAAAATAATAATAATACACTAATATAGGCACTATCCAGCACCAATATTGATGCTAAATTATCTTAAATCTTAACTGGGATCATGACAGCAAACTCTGTCAGGATTGTTCCCTTGAAAAGTCTGAGACACTGAGGCAGATTTAAACCTGAGCCAAACAACTTCATGTAACCTCCAGCTAAAGCTGAGCACTTGCCACATCCATTTATTCCCTTTAATTAAAGCACACCCCAATGTTATCTGTGTTATTTCTGAATTTGGTGTACTTTTTGGACCCTCAACTTTTATACATCCCACAGAATGAGAACCTCAAGAGTGCAGCACTTTTAACCCTTAGAGAACCAGAGCAGCCCCTTCCCTCCCAGACCCTACCCATCACTTCACTCTTTAAATTTCTCCTCCCGTGGTCCAGGTGTGCAAAGATTTCTAATTTGGGATACCTCTGAACACAAGGCAAACACCCATCCCACTGGCACAGATCAGGTCATGCCAGTGTTCAGCACTGGAGATGCTGTGACCAAAATCTCTGTAGAGATTCCAAGTGGGAGCTCTTTGTTCATTCTGTCACCTCGCTATTTTTAGACACAGTACACCTCTAATTAAAATTAACAGAGGCCAGCAGAAAATTACATTCACTGGAAAACAGCAGTAGCTCACTGAAGTTTCTCTTTGAAAAATTACAGTTATTTAGTGTAAAACTGAAAGGGCAAAGATGTCCATCTTCTCATGAAGTCAGATCCCTGCAGAGCCAAAACCTTCAGCAGAAATTGTATCGAATTAAGACAATTTGAGTATATGAAGTGTCTGAATGGACCAATGCCTTCTATATCACTGAGCATTTATAGATTTATCCACTGTTTTTATGGACACTAATAAGGCATTTCCTTGGTGAACATTTCCCTGTCTTTAGAGTTTTTAAAAAGAATCCCTGAGGGACATCAAGAAACAGGCACATATCTCTTGAATTAACTAGGAAACTTTACTTTTTTTTTATTAAACACTGCTTGCCATGACAAACAACATGACTAAAAATAGAATAAAGCAAACAAAATGTTACAAATAGAAGCTTTAAATATAATCACTATAAACTAGAAGTATTATTGAGTCCTGAGTGCAAACCTGGAAACCATAACCTGCAGGAATTAAGAAAACTTGGAGAAAAAAAACAAAGCATGAAAAATTCCAGTTGCTTTTCTAGAAGGGTCTAGGAGAAGTGTAGGGATTCCATCTTGGCTCCTGCTGAAAAAAAACAACCCCAGAAAAGCAATTTTTACCATAATTCAAAGGCAGGGGAGAGGCAGGAAGGAGGAAATCAAACCCAGTGAATAAGATTTTACTGAAAGAGTCATTTTTTACTTAAAATATTCACTGACTTTACAGTAGCAGAGCCCCCAATTTCAGTGGTATCAGCCTAGGGCTGCATCTCCTGCTGAAGCCAACTGGCCCCATACGGAAGGCTCTGTCAGAAAGCACAAATGTAACAGGAAAGGTCACAGAGTAACTTACTGGAATTTCATTCCACTCTGCACAAAGAACACTGGAGATGAGCATTATTTTTAATGGTGCTAATTCTTCACTGTGGAAAGCTCCTATGGACTTAAATAGAGGCTTTTTACTTAATTAGAAAGAGCAGAACTGGACCTCACATAACAGGATTAATGAACCTTTGCAGCCTCAAAAGCAACAAGGACTACAATGACCCCCTCCCACAGCTTTCATCCCGATCTCCCACCTGGGAAAATTCCCTTACAGGAATCAAAATTACCAGTACATGTAAGTCCACTCACATTTGAGCTCCAGTCTGGTTAGCACCACACAAAAATAGTGCCAATCTCCACTTTTCCTCCTACAAAAGTGGCAGATATGAGGACGAGGATTTTAATTTTTTTTTTTTCCTAAATGCTAACTGGTGCAAATCCCAAATGTTCTAATCCTTTCCATTGACATTCTAGCCGCATTAAATTTAGCTGAGACTTTGGAACTATTTTTGGAAGCTTTTAACATCCAAAGGGACTATTCAGTTTTATTCCTCTAAAGCAGGACTGGTCAGCTCAAGCAGTCCAAGACATGCACATCACACTGAAGGTTCAGCTGTGCCTCCCACGCCAGGGATGTATCCTGAGACCACAGAGGGACTCAGCTGACATCGCCTTGCTGAGCATCTGCATCTCCAGCACTGGAGAAAACAATTCAAGAGGCACTGGTGAACCCAACCAAGCCAAAATTCCAGTCCCACTGTAGAACAGGAAGGTGATACTTGAAGCAGCCAGTGCCAGGTGTGAAGATTTCCTCCACTCTTCTTAAAGACAATAAGCTCAGCTTTGATCAATTGGGCACTACAGTAACTATGGCAACATTAAGGTATTCAAAGAACAAAAAAAAAAAAAAAAAAAAACAACACTCCTCAAACACAAAGAAACCAGAACAAGCCTCCTGATCACCTTCACTTGGCCTCTATGCTAATCTATTTAAAGCAAGCCCGTTTTATAAGGGGCACACAGCATTAGAGCGTCACTGGCCTTCAGCCAGAGCTGTCACCTCACACAGGGGTCAGTGGAACACTCATTCAGCAGCCCTCCAGCTTCTAACCTGAAATTCAAAACTGTTCCCCAAATCTTACCCAGAACTACCTGCAACAGGAGCCATTCACAGGGCTTAACTCCTAGAAGACACTCAGGACACAGTGATGACTTGGAATAAAATTTCATAGTTTCCTCCTCTAAAAGGATTTCCTGTTAGCACAATCAAGTAACTTATAAATAAATAAAAAAATTAAGGACATCAATGCAATGACAAACGTTTACAACACAAACAATGGCAAACCAAGCTACTGAATCTGAACACAAACTACAATACTTGGAAGGGGCAGACAAACTATATCACACAGCTGATAACTTCTCAGAAGTTTAAGGAGGACAGGACAGATCTTGCTGTTCAAGGTACCAATGAGTAGTTAACAGAGATGATCATCTACAGAAAATCTTCTGTCCTTGTTTACTGAGATGTGTTAGTAGTTTTCTGTAATGTTTTATATTCTCACAGCATTCAGGCTTCCATCTGTTCAAGGATGATGGGCAACTATATCATTTAGTCTCACTGCAAGAATAATTGCAGCAGTTTCTTTATACTAATCATGTATTTTTATAAAATAGGAGTTTTCCTTTTCATCAAGGCAGCCACTCTAACTAACTAAAAGACCAAACCATTTCCAAGGGCAAAACTTGAAAGCTGAATACAGAAGCTGGTGTAAAGTACAACCCCTGATTAAACTACAATTCTCATTTATATGATTTATTTCAGCTGTATAGACTTATCATACATTTGTTTTCAGAAACTTTCGTTAAACTCCAAACTCAAGAAATAAAGGGACACAATATTTTAAAGAGGTACAAAACAATCTAGGAGACATGAGGGAAAAAAAACCCCAAACCAGCAAGTTTGGAGAGCTACCTATTACATAAGCATCAAATGATATTGGCTTGGGATCACTGAATGGTTTGGGTTGGAAGGGATATTAAAAACTATCTCGTTCCAACCCCCTGCCATGGGCAGGAGCACGTTCCACTATCCCAGGCTGGTCCAAGCCCCATGCAAACACTTCCAGGGATGGGGCATTCACATCTGCTCCAGGTAACCTATGCCAGTGCCTCACCAGCCCCACAGCAAAGAACGTACTGCTAATATCTAATCTAAACCAACCTTCCTCCACTTCAAAGCCATTCCCCCTCGGCTAAGGCAGCCAAGTTTAAAGCAGTCCGAGCAGAGCCTCTCCTTTAGGGCTCCCGGCACAGCCCAGCCCGGAGCTGCCCGAGCGCCCGGTCCGGGTCCGCATCGCTGGGACCCCGACCTGCTCTCAGCACGGCCGCAAAGCCCCTTCCCACGCCGCCATCCTTCCTCAGAGCTCCTCGGCATCCCACCCGGGCAGACACGGGCCCCGGCCCCAATCCCGACCCCTCCCGAGGGGCGGCCGCGGGTGGAGGGAGCCCCGAGGGCAGCGCGGCGCCGGGGCAGGACCACGGGCGGTTGCATAACCCAGGTCTGCGGGACAGCGCTGCAGCCCCGGCGGGGAAGGAGCCCCTGAGGAGGCGGCGTGCCCTTACCTGCAGCTCGCTCGCCCTTCCGTGCCCGCCTGGAGTCCGCCGCGCTCCGCGCCAACACTCCCACAGGGCGCCCCGCGCCGCGCCCGCCAAGGTGGTGAAGCGGGCGGCCCAATCAGCAACGCCTCCGCCTAAACAGGCAGGAGAATCCACCAATGAGAGTGTGAGAAGGGCGTTGGTCCCGCCCCCACACCACTGGCCACGCCCCCAGCTCCCAAGGCGGCGCGCCCGCAAGCGGTGACCGGCCGGGCCCGTGAGGGGACGGGGGACGGGGCTCGGGCGATGTACGAGGACAGTGAGTGGGGCCAGCGAGCCGGGCAGGGGATGTGTGGGGACAAGGAATGAGCAGGGGCAAGTGACAGGTGAGAGGGACAGGTGAGCGGCACAGGGCAGTGAGGGGACGCAGGTGAGCCAGGGCAAGAGCTCCCAGTACATAGGGAGCGGTAGGAACCAGGCAGTGTTTTGTGTTCTCGTGGCAAAGCTGCTCTCCCTCAAGGTGTCGGTGCCCGCACCCTGGGGATGGGATGGGATGGGATGGGATGGGATGGGATGGGATAGCTTAGGGTAGGGGAGAGGTGGGGTAAGATGTGGTGGGGTAGGGACATGCAGGATGGGTTGGCATGGGAGTGAAGAAGGGTTAGATGGATGGAGTAAGGTAAGGTAGGGGAGAGGTGGTATGGGGATGGAATGGGAAGGGGTGGAAAGGAATGAAATGGAATGGAAGTGAGGAGAGATGGGGTAGGAGAGAGGCGGAGTGGGATAGGAGTGAGAAGGGGTGATGGGATAAGGTAAGGCAGAGGTGGGGTGGGATGCAGACAGAAGTAGGATGGACATCCTCACAGTGCCAGGGCACCTCACCATGGTTTTAGTAACAACCCCTCAGCCTCTCCTGTGATGATGTTGCAGGAGTCCTAATTATGCTGGACAATGGAGCTCCCAAGACCATTTTCCCCTCTGACCACCACCACCCCCCAGATTGTCCTTTGGAGTGAGCTCCATCTGGGACTGAGCGAGTTCTTCAGGCTAACAGGTGAATCAGGGGTGTCTCCCCACTACAGATGACACCAGAACAAGCACTTGTACAGCTCTAAAGGAACATCACGTTTACAATGGAAAAAGGCTGATGCTGGTCATGATTTTAAAAAGAAGAGAAAGCCCTCAGATGCCCCCAAGGCATGTTTTATTAAAAGAAGGGCTATTTTCTCTCTTTCAGCTGCACATCCGAGGCTGCTAAACACCAGAGGCTAACACTGATTTTCTGTGGTCTCTTCGCTTTGGAACGTAATACAAAGGGATTTAATCAATAGGGTGATAGAGAAACATAAGTAGGTTTTTGTAAATATGGCTTTGAAAATCTATAGAATGTAATGAAGAACTAGAAGACTGCCATGTAATTATTAAATACCCTATAAAAATCTATGTAAGGAATAATTCTCCATTAGTTAAAAATATATAAAAAGATGTGTGCCATTTATAGCAGCGCTTTCCAATAATAGCAGAGAATAAATGGTGTGAAGAATGAAATCAATAGTGTATCCCACCTCATCTCTGCAGACAGCAAAGAGCAAGGCACTGGAGATTGCTGTACTTGCAACAGAAGAGTTTCTTCCTGGCCCCTTAACTAAGGACTGACTTATACCTTGATGTATATCTGGTTTAGACCCCTTTCTGCTTCAGGGTTTCTGCTTCAGTTCTACTTTTATTTTTAAATGTATCATAGGTAACTTATAATAGTAATTATTTTCTTCATTGGTTTGTCCTTGTGCCTAAAATATCAATCTCTGACCATGATCTTACTGCTCTAGGCATTATGCAGAAGAGTAAACGAGCTATGGAACCAAAGATGTCACTATATAAACTAATCAGGTTTTAAATCAAATTAACTGCTTATTGGTTTTTGTTTTGTGAATTAAACTTGGTAGGATATTTTCCTTTGTCTCCATTTATATATGTTCCCTTTGCATGATGTGTTATTTTAATATTCTGAGTAGGAAGAGCATCCACTGGGCTTTTTCTGTCCTGTGTTTTATGTTATACAATTTCCTTGTGTCTTCTTATCTCAATCCTCTTAACTGTATCTTGTGTCTCAATTTTTATTAATTTTCATATTGAGGAGAATGTTTTCATTGTGATGAAGCTGCCCCAGCATATGCTTTCTTTGTGGTAAAATAGAAATCTCTGCAGTTTTGAAAGCAAGCTAACCCGTGCTCAGGAAAAATCAGGAAAGCCAAGGTCAGCACTTTGGGTTTATATGCATCCAGACACTATTGCTAAGATGAAGGGGAAAAAACCCTAAAATTCCACTGATTGCAGTGAAATGCCCTTCAAAGTACATGATTTTAAGAATGGCAGCAATTGCAGGATTTTAACCCTGTTACAAACATTAAAGATTTCTATTAGGAAAGGGCACAAAATAATGTGTTATTTCAACATGAAAAAATGGTGTTGCCAAAATAATAGGATAAGAGCAAGTGAGAGAAGGTCCTTTGTGGAGTCCCACCCTTCACCCCAGAGCTGTTCAGGCCATGTGCCCTGTGCCTCTTAAAGGCTGTGGCCATCTTTCCACAACCCAAGCAGTTGTAGAGTGCCAAAACCTGGAGGAAGCTGTAATTCTGGAAAGGATACCAAAGGAGGTGATAAAACAGCTGCTACTTGCAGGATCCACAAGCAGTGCTGTGAACTCATCCCACAGAACTGAGTGGGAGGTTGTTACTGATATCCCAGAGCACAGGCTTAGCCCATCTCCTCCAAATCCTGAGCTGCTCATTATCTTCAGTCTGCACCTGCTTCCCATCTCCAGATTTAATCTGTAAGCAAAAGTGGCCTGTCAAGTGTGCTGAAGCACCCACAGAGAATTTCAACACAACTGAAGCACTGTAACCAAAAGATTTTGCCCCCTGGCAATGTTACCTTGATTTCTCATCATCAAAATACAAACCCTGGCTAAGTCCTGCAGCCTTTGCAGATGTTTTGTTGATAAATTACCATTTTTTTCAGCAGAAACAAGTAAGTAATGACTGAAAATCTAGATGCTGAAGAAGTCAATGCTTCATCTTTTATGTTTCTGCTCACTGCGATAATCCCAAGTTCTTTGGCCAGATATGGATTATGATTTCTTTCAAATGGCTGAGTCTGGAGATTATAATGGATAAAGCAAGTAAAATTAATGTTGTCTGTGTCAGTATTATCAGCTCGATTGTTTCTGTTGCTTTTTTAGAACATAAAAACCACAGTTGGATCCACCTAGCTTTGTCTTTTGTCTCCAGCAGCCAAGGCTGGGTGCTTAGTAAATCAGTGTACAAATAGGCTCTATGTTCTCCTACTTACCTAATAATTTTCCAGCAACTGGGGACATACGGATTTCTGGAGCTCATGCTTGAATCCAAGTTACTCTACTTAGAAGCTACCAGTGGTCCTGCTCTCTAGGAGGTTTTAATTCTTTTTGAACCCATTTGTGGTTTTGCTTTTCATAATGGGCTATGACAGGATTGTTCTTCACTGTGTAAAAACAATTCCAAGTCTTATCCCTATTTAAGTGTTCCTTTGTTATAGAGGCAGTAAATGTACTGTTTATACCTTCTCACCATCATTATAGGACAAGCTAGATTGACTTAAGATGAAGAAAGATGGCAGGTTTGGATTAGATATTAGGAAAAAGTTCTTCCATGTGAAGCTGTAGAAACCTTGGCACAGGTTGCCCAGAGAACCTGTGGATACTCCTTCCCTGGAAGTGTTCAAGGCCAGACTGGAGCAGCCTAGTCTAGTGGAAGGTGTCCCTGCCCTTGGCAGGGGTTGGAGCAAGATAATCTTTCAGGTTCCTTCCCACCCAAACTATTCTGTGGCTACTTTCTAGCCTTTAATTGGATTTTCTTCCAGCTATCCCTTTTTCAGTTTCATGTGGTTTTCTCTGTTTTCATTGGGAGACTTCATTATCATCCTCTCTAGCCTATCTAATTTTACAAGAAAACACTACTTTGAAACTTTGATTCTGCTAAAATGACTGAATTTTGCTGGGTCTGGAATAGACAAGAGCTGTCTGGCCAAGGGACTTTGAAAAATGGTGAGCATCTGGGCTAAAGAGTCTTTTGACTCTGGGGGTCCCCTCATCATCTAAGGGGGAAGCTACTGATTCTTAACATTCAGTTTCCCTTTTTGACCACTTCCTGGCCCCACACTGTTATTTCCAGAGGGCTTTCCTCTTCAGTCTCCAGGTCTCCTGCAGTGCTAGAGCCAGTGTCTGTGTGTGTGTGTGGTTGGGGTTATTTTTTGCCCTTATCACTGCTGAACTTCATCTGCCAGTTTATCACTCAGTCACTCAGGGCAATGAGACAGCATTGCCTTGACACCTCTCCAATGTCTGTGTGTGCTCAGCAACTGCAGAGCAGCTTAGTTGCAACATATTACGCAGAAAAGCAAAAGTGTGCAAAGCAAACACTGTCTCTTTTTGCTTTTTATCTACAGGGCATTTACATTGTTCTAGGTACAGGAATAATAATTACATAAAGGAAAAATTCCTGCAGGAAAGGAGACTGTCCTCCACCTGCTGTAAAATTTTAGTGTCTGTAGTGCCCTTGTACGCATTACTCCATGAGCAGGTTGATCATGGAGAGGAGCTGTTTCCTTTGGGGGCTTGGATATGCAGGGAAGCACATGCTCCAGCTGGGATGTCTGCTCTCTCCAAATCTGTTATGTGGGGGTCAGGCAAGTGTGGAGAAGAACCTAGAGAGGGCTTCCTGCAGTTAAAGGAGAGGGACTTTTATTAGGGGCATGTAGTAGTAGAAGAAGGAAAAAGACCTTAAGTTGAAGGAAGGCAGGGTTAAATTAAGTATTGGGAAGAAATTCTTCCCTGTGAGGGTGGTGACGCCCTGGCATGGGTGCCCAGAGAAGCTGTGGATGCCCCATCCCTGGAAGTGCTCAAGTTTGGGTTGGATGGGGCTTGGAGCAATGTTGTCTAATGGAAGGCGTCCCTGCCCATGGAATGGAATGGGGGGATGGAATGGGATGATCATTAAGGTTCCTTCCAACCCAAACCAGTCTGTGATTCCATAAGAACCTGTGGCACTGCTCTGGAACCCCTGAGCTCCCACCTTTGCAGTGAGACACCCCCTGAATTTGGCTCTGTTGCTTCCTAAATCCCTCTCTGGCATATCCCTGTTGTTTCTGAGCATCTTCAGGAGCAGACAGAGGTCAGACAAGGAGCTCATGTCTTTTAAGGCAATGAGAACAGGAAGAAAGAATCTTTCCATTTTACATCTACTTCAGAGGCTGAGAGCTGTCTGAAAAAAATAAAGGGCTTTTTGATTTCACATTGCAAAAATTCCCTATCTAACATAAAGTCCCCCAAAACAGAACTGTACTATCTTACAGCTAACCCTCAGCTTTAAAGACAAAAAAAAAGGCACGTCCCCATTTCTGTTGAAGGAATATTTTTAAACAAGAGATGTTTTTTCAGCCTAGATGCATGATAGATCAAGGGGGAAAACAGGTTTCATTGACTTTTAAAACAACCCCCATTTCAAGAAAGAAAAATACAAACCTTTTGTTCTGTAACAAACAACATCCTTACAGTACAAGTGCAACTCTCAGATCTGAAATATTACAGCCAGATGCAAATTGTCACATTTGAATGAGGATGCTGAAATAGAAGGTTTTCATGTTGTTCCTTGTTTCTTTAAAATTTTGTGGTTTACTCCTTATGTCCTTTTTCAAGTGATCTCTCAGCAGAGTCCTGGACTGTTTATTTCATAATTGGTTCATTAAGGTCAAGGCCTGTACAAGCTACTGTGCAAATTCAAAAGCAATCTTGGAGGTGTAGCCACAATTCAAGAGCATGACTGATGATGCCAGCCCAAATTCCTCAAGAATAAACTGTGGTTTGCTGCCATGTGTTAACAAGTAGAAGCACTTGGTTTCTAGGATTTACCCAGTCAAACTACAGGAAGCTGAAAAATCTGGCTTGTCAAAATGGTCACAAGGTTATAGAGGTGATGACAAAGATGTCAGAAAATTCAATCCAGGAAATGAGCATAGTGTAACCACAACATAGGTTCAGTCTCTAAACACACTTTCTTGCCTTTCTGATGCACTGATTCCTATCTTTTTTTTAGATTTTAATTCTCCGTGAATGAAACTCCATGTATTTTGAGGAAGTGCTAAACATCATGATGGTTTTTAGTAAGTAATTCTTACTACCTCTCCTGCTATTTCTTATATTTGCAATGAGAATTATTAGAAGTGACTTGCCCATTGTGACCCAAATGGAAATAAAAAAATGCAATGAGCCATAGCTATGTGACCTCAAGCCAAACGCTTCAAACTCATGTACCTAAATATAGACACCTAAATAAATGTCCTGGTTTTCAGGAGCACTGTGTGCCTCTCAGAGTTGTAGGTGCTCTGAAAAATCAAGATGCTTATTTAGGTATCTAAATACAGACTGAGCTTATGAATGTATTATTTGATTTCCTTCTGAATGTAAACAACTAAGAAAACAAAGCTACCAGAAATCCTATTTTTATATGTGCTAATTAGAAGGCCACAGAGTGTAATTCACTGCAAGACACAATTTACCCCTCTAAAGCAAATATTGTGGTAATTAATGTTTATTAATTGTTGAGAAGTAGAATTTAGAAACCCTAGTTCTGAAGCAGTGCTAGACAGGTTTGATGGAGAAGTCCACTGTATGAGATTTCTTTGCCTTTTATTAATCTTTATCCTTAATTATGGAGATTGGCACAGGAAGGCTTTGCAAAATGTCATTTTAAGGAGCTTTGTTTATATTGAGAGATCCTTTAAAAAAAATTTAATGTTTCAGTCTCCTTAAGTGTGATCCATAATCTTCAGGCTCCTTGTGTTTTTCCTTCTTCTCTGAAATTTTCATTCATTATTCTGACACTTTTAAGTGACTACTGAAGGCATAATTGGAGTATCACGGGAAGCAGAAGGCTGTGATATTAGTCAGCAATCACACATACACATCCAGTTAATAGAAAATAAGCAGCTCAAGCAGGTAAGTAACAATTGAGACTATTTTTAAGTTTGAATTGTGCCTAGAAGTGAAAACTTAATTTTTCAACACTTCTACTAAGACATAGTTTGCTTACACACTTTATCTTTGTGTATGCTTGTAGTTTTATCATTGCTTTTATATATTTTAGCACTGATTTTCTGGAGATCCCATCAGTGACTGACAGTGGATGATGCCAGTGCCCCTGTCCTGCCAGTCCTTGTGCAAGGGGAATACTGGGGATGGCAAAATGGAAACGGTCTTGGCGATACAGATATTTTGGGCAGTCACAATTTCCACAGCACTGAGTCACTGAGGCAGAGCAACCTCTAAGGAGTGTCCTCCTTCAACATCAGCCAGAAGGAAGGCTCTGCCCCTTCCTCCTGCTCTCCTGGCAGTGTGACACAGCTCCAGAAGGGATAGCCAGTCCATTTAGGAGTTATCTCCTATGGAGGCACTGGTCTGCCAGGTTTACCTTTGCAGTGTTGGACACCAGCTTTAAGCTTTTCAGGTATTTGGCAGCCTGTATGTCTTAAAAACCTGAAGGAAAATGTAAGCTTGAGTTTACAGCTGAGCTGGGAAGAGGGAAAAAGAGCACTATGGAAGTTCCTAGGGAGGATTGAAACAGTAAATGGAGGATAAAAAGGAAAGATGAAGCAGGGCCTGTAGTCTGATTGTGCCCTTTGACTGCTCCAGGGCCACCTTGGGGAGCAGCCTGCTGTGCCATGAATGTCCTGTTCAGCCAGCCCACCAAGACATCCAGTGGCATGGCACACTTCCAGGCTGTGACATCCAGTGGTATGGCACCTTCGCAGGCTGTGAGAGCTCAGAACCCAGCAGGCAGGACAGCCCCAGCTTCCAGCTCCTTTGCCCAGCTTCCACTTTTGACCTCTGTACAAAGATGCCAATGCTGGAACAACATTTATCCCTCTGGAGGGATAAATGTTCCTTCCCCGTTTCAGGTGTGGCAGTTCAGGGCATATGTGATTGCAACAAATCACCTGGATTTGTCCTGGCTTGTGGATGTGTAGAGAACTCATTTCCTACAGACCCACACGCCTGAAAGTACAAACTCTGCATGTGCACAAAACCTCTGAACCAGGCTGCAAGGCCAGAGTCTGCTGGAAAAATATAACTGGATATATTGATTAATACCCAAAGGACAGAATAAAACCATCTTCTGCTGATTCAGGCCTCTTTATTATTTGAAAGAACAATTTGATCATTGTGATGAAACTGGCTTTTAACAAAGTGGTGCTTGATTTCACTTCATGGTAAGCAAAGACCAGCTGCCAAGTTTTCAGATAGTAAAACATTCCTTGGTTTATTTTCTCAGAAAAAGGAACTTCAAACCTCAGCTTTAATGCCTGAAAACGCCCTAGTAATTATCCATTTTTATCTGTGTATTATTCCAGTTCCATAAACAAGCTTAAAATAGTAAATTATAATATTAAGATTTGGGCAGAAGAGCATCAAAGGCAGTATCTTCAGCTCTAGTGAATTACTTAAAGAGCAGAACTCTTTCAGTATCTTGTACTGTTTATCCATTTTAACCTGGGAATCACATTCAAGGGCCATGTCATGATACTGGAAATAATTTTATTTTCTTCTGGCGTCAAGCAAACAGAAGGACACACTTAATGCTTTCCTGAGCATTGATGGTCTTCAGAATAAAGGTCAGATAAAAGTGCAGCTAGGAATATTAGAGTACAGCTGTAGTTCCTACTCACAGGCAGCTGCTACTCAGCCTTCTAGATAATGCTCCTCCATACAGGCTGGTTTTATGAAAGGAAGTTGTCTTTTCACTCAACAAGAAACTTGTCCATAGTCTTTAAATGCCAAGCTTTGCATTAAAAACAAAGTATTTATGAAGACTGCAGGACACAGCTGTTTCATCATCCTCTTAAAGCTGTGAATTAAGAGATTTAAAATATTCCTCCTGAGTGTTTTGACTGTAATTCTACAAGTAGTTTACTTTACCAGTAGCACACATCAGGAAAACATGTAGCTCATCCAAAGCCTTCCAGACAGCCATTGCTATCAATAACCAGGCAGGAGTGCTCTGATGAGTGGGAGCAACACTTGCACCTTTTAAGCCATACAGACTTGGCAGCAGTGGGTAATTGTCATTATTACCCCAGTGTGAGGAAAGAGGGATGAAGTGATTCACCCAAAGAGCACAGTGAGTCAATAGGAGAGCTGGGAATAGAGTGCAGAATTCCCTGCATTATCCATTGGAGACCTCAGATAATATAATTTTCTCTATCTTTGTAAAGACTTCAGTGCTATAATTATCCTCCCAGGACTCTCATGGAAACAAGATATTTATAACTCCATTAAGCCCTTTCCTGGTAATTTTGTGATCAAAGTAAAAAACCCAAATAATGCTGTGCCAATCAGTTGCATGTCCATTGTCATCCAGAATGGCCACATGATGAAAGCCTCTCCTTGGCTGTTGCAATTAAGTGCTTGCTATCTTTTGAATGCCTTTCCCCTTCTACCACATGGTAGACAGGGAGTATTTTTTGCAGTGTGATGAGCCATGCATTTAGAATGTACCAAATAACTGGGAAAGATGCTTGTTGCCAGCAAGGCCTACTGATTTGGGCTATAAATGCTTCCTAAAATCCTTTCATGTGTGCCAGGTTCACCTAAAATGAGCAAAGCCACCTCAGTATTTCCACTAACCTTTGTATGTCCTTAAAATTGTAATGCAGACACCAAGACTAACTGTAAACAACAGGTTAGGGACTGAGGCTTTTGGACCCTGGTTCAGCAAAGCACTTAAGCCTGTGCTTAAATCAAAATCCATTCTTATTCCCCAGATCCATTTTAAGTGTTTGTTTAAGGCAAAACACATGCTTAAGTCGAGTTTTGCTAGGCACAGTGCCTAAGCCCAGAACAGAGCAAGGGCCTTAAAATTAATTTCTTTTTGAGGGGAAGTCATTATTTTTAGCCCACCTCTCAATGGCCACAGCACTATCTTTTAGTCCCCAGACAGCTGTTTTGAGGAGGTGTATGTGCTAAGCCTAAACTTCTGGGTTCTGTGACAATCACTGGCACAGAAAAGACAAAGACCACTTGAAATACTTGACTTGAGAGGGGCCTTTGGGGAGGCTCATTAGAGGGAAGACATGAAAGAAGTTGTGATTATTCTGGGAGGTGGCTGCTGATACTGTGGGTGATCTTTTCACTGTGCTGACTGGAGAAGATTCACTTACAGGAGGTCAACAATTTTAATTTAAATGTTTTAATTTAAAATGTTTTCAGAAGTTTTATATTTCCACAGGAAATTCATTATTTCAGGGAAAATGTTTATACTTTCTTCTAAAGTGTAAAAAAAATATTTGGCTGGAATGTGTTAGTTTCCTTTTTCTTTTTTCCCTGAAACACTTCTTTGATATACAATTATTAAAGGAAAATTCATGTAACAGAGTTTTATTTCTCATTCCTTGTAACACCAGATTTCCTGTCTCATTAAGGCAACTGTTAGCATTGTTTCACTGATTTCGACACTGGAATTTATCAGGTAGATCTGGTCTTTGCCACATCTGGTGAAGGAACAATTACATTTTCTAAGATGTTTTTTGAGGGATGCTCCACTACTTTCCCTTTAACATCCACACTTCATACAGAAGGTAGAAATAAAAAAGGCTACTTGAAATACATTTTATTTCTCTGTGGGCTTAAAAATCTTCAGCTTCTTATAGTCTTGTGGTAATGGCATGGATAAAACCTTACTCTGACCCCATGCTACTGATATGTAGGACAGCTTTCTAACAGCAGGGAGAGTCAGGTAAGAGGATAGATCGCCCATGGAAATTTGGCACTGCTGTGTTTAAAACCAGATTGGACAAGCACTTGAAGAGGAATAATTTAGATACTCTTAATCCACTCCTGCGCAGGGTATCATGATGACCTTTTAATGCCCGTTTAACCCTGTCTCATGGGAAAGTCTTTCCCTCCCCCAGAAGCTTCTGGATTATTTCCAGGCAGAAGACCCCTTTTAGCTCTATCACTTGACCACCACGTTGCTTTACTAATCCACCTCCCTTGTTTTTTTCCACCTTGGAAAGTACAGTGAGTGCCTGGAGCTGTCACCCACAACAGGGCAGTGATGGGACCCCAGAGTCAGCTTCTTCAAACAACTTTTACAAGCTATTATTTACAGGATTAAATACTCTTATATTTGTGCAATTTGTTCTATAACTCATGTAGTAGGGAAAGCGAAAGTGTTCTAGATATTAGACAACCACTCTTAGGAGCAGGAGCAGCTTTCCTTGCAATCACTATTGAAAGCCAAACATCACAGTCAAACTTTTACTGCAAATTCATGCAAGGACCAATTCTGAATCCTGTGGAGCAAAATAAAGCTCAGCAGAAATTTTAGGTGCTCCAGTGGAACAAGATCCCAAACACTTGCAATTTTTCCATTACAAATTCATTTTATTTGCAAGAAGTTGCCACTGGTTGTAGGCAGAGCAGGCCAGACTTTCTCCTGCCCACACAGGGAGTGACACACAAGTCACCACAGCTGATCAGAATGTAGAGCCGATCCAGAGGTCTCTGCTCAGACTGTCCTGGATTTTGTGCACACCAGCATCAGGGAGCTGTTTGTTGTTACCAATGTACCTTCTTAGCATGAGGCACCATTTTGGCCTTGGTTTAAAGCACGCTGCAGGAAGCAGTGACCTGGCCCAAGGGAGCTGCTTCTCCACTGGTTCTGGCACAGCTTCCACACAGGATTTCCAGACACTGCAGCTTTTTGTCCTGAATGTTTGATTGGCGAGTTTAGTATATCAGATTTGCAAAGTCTGTGAATAACTGAACCACAAATTATGAATGCAGCAGGGGAGCTTGGATTGAAGCACTGGGAGGTGGGCAGCCCGGGGGGGAGCACAGGTACAACTGCACTGGTTTGGCACAGCACAGTCTACAGCATTGAAAGCTGAAATCAAGAACTCTGCAGGCAGAGAACCTGTCTGAAGATGTGGGCTTGGGAAGCAGCTCAGTGGTTCATCCATCCAGTGTGGGCTGGCAAAGAAAAGTCGGTGCTGCACAACTTTCATTCCCAGCATTTATACCGGACCCGTAATGGTGCCATGGGTTGCTGTGTCCCCACCAAATGTAAAGGGCTCTGAAGAAAGAAGAAAATCATAAAAAACACTTCAATTTCCATTGTGCATTAAGATATAAACATTCTTGCATCTTCAGTCTTATAGAGAAGCAAGACCAAATATCAAGAATTATTTCTTGGCTTTGCCAAAGCCATTGAGTAGGGCCATGGTTAATAATTATTCCAGTCACTCTGTCAGGGTGACACATAAGCTCTTAAGAAAATCTCGCAGTTTTGAATAATTTCAAAATACTGAAATAATGAAGTAGAGACTGTGCCATTCTCCCTTAAGTGTAAAACCTTTCTGTGTCACAGATGCTCATTCAGTCTTACCCTAATCATTTGCCTTCCAACCCTGAATATGTAGCAGAAGAACACTGTGAGTGTTACATGTGATTCCATATCTTGAAAGTATTCATGATCCCGTTCCATATTTGCTGTTTTTGTGAGCAAGAAGTATCAAAGGCAATGATGCAGACAAAACATTCTTGTAAGCACTTTGTTGTATAGGGAGTGCAGCCCCCACTAACTGGAATTGCTGAAATTACTCTGAATTTTCTGAGTTAATACAAAGATTAAGTTGTTACATGTTTTATAATACTCCTCTCAAAATTTATGTAACCACAGTTGAGCATGGTTGTTCAGCTGAGCCTGATGAATGAAGGGTATAAAGATGGAGAATGCTACACAAATGCATGGATCTCTTACCTCCTTTGGCACTGCATCCAACAGCACAAATTCATACTTGTACAGGAACAGCACAATGAACAGCTGGATTTCCATGATTGCAAACCACCTGCAAGAAAAAGGAGGAAAACACTGGCCCTCCAGACTGACCGTCATGTCTGTGTGTTAGCATCTGTTAAGAAACAGGGTGTCTGACACATTTTACACTCTGTGCTTTAGTTCTGCCTGAAAGTTTATCTTCCACAGGAAAACTGCTGTAGTTTTTTCAGGTTTGTTACTCAACAAAGAACATGAATGTGGCAGCTGCCCCTTCTTTCTGGTGAACCACTGGACTGACAGTATCCCTCTGACACCTATTTTAAACCAGCTCCTTATCATTATGGATTTTTCCACTGTATAAACATTTATGTTCTTCTAACACTTGCTGACTTGAAATAACTTCCTAGGAGTGAGAAGGCAGTCAAACACAGAAAAGGCCATATGACTAATCGTGCTATATAAAGTTATATAATGCAGCTGGGAGCCTGGTGACATCAGAGAGCAGTGACAGTGGGAGTTATTATTTAATGCGTCAGCATTAGGATGCAGCAAGAGACCCAAGGGCATGATTTCTTTTTTCTGTAATGCTCTCCCAAAGGTGTTTCTTAGGCTGGAGAAGATTTGGGATAACTGCAGGTGAAATCCTCCAGGCTATTGGTTTTTAATGCTGATGTGTACAAGAGCTTTCTGCGTTCACCAGTGTGCACCTATGCAAGGTCATGGGATTACTCACTTGCAGAGTTTAGACACAGGTCTTAAACACCCAGTTAAAATAGTAATACCACCTTGCTCTTCTACAGAGAAATGCTGGGAAACCTGGATAAAACAGCTATGGGGGAATTCACAAGGGAAGAGGCTGCATGACTGTACATGGAATTGGCCTGGCAGGTGTGAAGGGAAGCTAAAAAGCCTCACAGTCCCAAGTAACTCCTGCAGAGCTACCAGGCTCTGCACATGGAGCTGCCACGGGCTCTGGAATGGGAAGATCCTTGTTGTTCAGCTTCAGACCCAAATTATCCCTGTGATTTCACAATGAAATTGCCTGGAGCTTTTGGTGGCTTTGGCTCAGGGGAATGCAGTGCAGAGATATTTTGATGACTATTAGCCCAGCTCAGGTGGGATGTAGCCCAAGCTCCAAGCCTGCAGCACCATGCAAGGGTGGGTCCTTCCAGTCCCACATCTGTTTGCACAGCAGGGCCCTGGATCCCAGTGCTTGAGGGAACAACACACCCATGCAAGACAAGCACAGTGTCACAGGCAATAACCACCTGCTTCAACCAAAGTAGTCAAACTGACATCAAATTTTTCTTTTAGGTGAAAAATATGGCACAGAAATGGCTTTTTGGGAGCTCTTCCCACATCAGTTTGGTAGAATATTGGACAGGTAAGTTATTTACTAGCTTTCAGTTTGATTAAATTAGCTTTTAATTTTATGCTGAACTTTTGCAATGAAGAAATTAAATGTTTCATATATTTAATTTATAAACCTCAGTACTGAAATAAATAAAAATGCGTCTTAAACTTGAAATATTGTTTCATTCAGTCATATGAAGGAAATCTGCAACCTGCAATGCTTGATACAACCCTTGATTTAATTTTCTTTTTTTTCAAGACCATCACATTATTCTTTTACAATTATTGCTGAAAAATCTGAAGGTGTGCATTACCATGTGGACTGCCAAAGGGTCTGAAAGGGCTTTTATGTCTCTCAGCAAGAAAAAGATTCTCCATTTGTTGTCTGTGTAGAAATGTTATACTTTTCTTTCTAAACAAAAACTTATTTGAAAGATGTTATCAAAGTCCAGAGAACAGCCTGGACAAAGATACAGGTCTGGATATATAAACAAGCAGCTTTCAGAAACATAGTTTTGTAGTTTTCCCTGTACCTGCAGATGCCTCTTGTGAATTTTGCTGTGGCCCTTGCTGGGAATGAGGCTGTGCTCAGATTTAGCTCAGGAATGTGGTACAATCCACCAAGACACAGCAGTGAGTGAGCACTTCCCTCTGGCAAGCCTAAACAGTGAAAGCAGTTTTTTTAATTTTGCTCATGTCTTTAATGCCTTCACAAAGTTTATCTGGCACTCATGTCTAGCCTGATATAGGGTGCAGATACTAGAATGCAGATCCTCTGCAACACCCTCCAGATTCCTTGCTCCACATGGAACTTGAGGTAAAATGACTGGTCTTAAGGATTCTATGGAGACTTTTGTCTCAGAGGAGCCCAGGTTTTGAAGGCAGAGGGTTGAGCACAGAGATGTTTGAACACAGGAACAAGGAGCAGCTGGCTCCCTGGGACTTGTTCCAGGAAGAGGGACAGCAGAGAAAACAGCAGAAGGAATGCAGGAAGTACCAAGGTGGCATTGTTGGAGGAGTGAAGTGAGACAGGATCTGCAATTTAAGCCATTATACAATTCTGTGTGCCCTAATGCAAAGACCAAACACAGAGGAGCCAGTTAAGATACCTGAAGATCAGCAGAGATGTCAATGGCATCACAGAGGATGGAAAGAGAGTCTCAGACCTGAGAAATGTTCTATAGGTTTGTTTAGAACTGGTTTAAGGCAACCCAAATAACTGTGTCTGTAAAATGGTGTGTTTGGAAGTGGAGCAACTCTCCCTTGATGAAAAGAAACCTCAGCAGAGGCAGAGCCAGGTTGAATGTCCTCCGTGGGTGGGGGGCAATATCCCTTGATATGCTGGTCTCAGATTCTGCCTGTTCATTGTAAATTCACCTGTCTTTTCCAGGAATGAAACCACTTTCAGATCAGTTTAAACAAGGTGCAGATGATGCTGAACATTAGGAGACTGACAAAGAGCAAAGCAAACACTTTATCTCCAAGAGTAAGAGAAGCTCAGTTCAAGAGAGTTGTTCTCTGCAGGGTTTGGGAATAAATAAACCCCAGCTGTTTCACTGACCTTCCTGGACACTGATGCTTCCCTCCTCCGAATGCCACAAAGCTGTCCAAGAAAGCATTCTTCTCTAAATTTGCCTCTTTCCAACGATCCTGTGGGAAGAAACTTTTTTTTTTCCAAATCAGCCTTATATAAATAAAGCTTAACTTTATTTCTCCAAGCTAAAAATGACCTTGGACAGCTAATCCTCAATACAAAGTCGCACTAATACCATTTTGTTGCGTTCAACCTGTTAGTATTAGAGTCTGGATCCAAAAGTCAACACTGAATCAGGGAAAGAAATGAGGGCCCCATTTGAAACACATTTAGGTGCCTAAAAATGGTGGAGAAGTTTTCAAAATTACCCCTAAAGCAGTTTTCCTATACTTTCCCACTTCCTAAATCCTGCATCTTGAGCTATTAAAATGCAACCTTCTCTTTTTAAATGTATCTATAAATGCAAATGTTCAACCAGTACTGAGGGAAGCTCAGTCACAAAATTGTGTCATGACACACAAGTAGCTCACACACATCTTGCACAAAAAAAAAATTTCTAAGACACTCTGCACAGACAAATGCAAGGTCTGTGAGCTTTAACTGGTGTAAGCCACTGTGTGTGAATGATTCTCCACAAAAAACAGCTTGTCTGTGCCCAAAGGGATTCCTGCCCCATCCTAAATTGCTTTGACAGGGAAGGGACAGCACAAGGAACAAGGCAATGTGGGCTGAAGTTTTGGTTGGTGACACTGAGAGAAGCAAATCTCATGACTGCTGGGGGACAAACTGTACCAGCCTCCACAAACTCAGTGCTACTCTGCCAAGTAACACCCTGTCAAGCTTCTGGTGGTGAACTCCTCTGAAGAAGCTGTCCCGGAGAAGACATAATCTTGCATTTACCTATCTTAGTTTTTTTTTCAGCTAAGGCTGTTTTGAGCTGCCTGAGGAAGAAACCTGTCAGCATCAAAATCCAATAAAGAAAGAAAAAAATTTCAGTGGTGATGAAGCAAGGTCATACATTTGGAATGGCAGTGTCCAAGGGGTACTCATCTATTTCTCTTGAAAAAAAGGGAGAGTTTCTAAAAAACAAGCTAACTTGCTCTTTAGAAATAAAGTTACTAAAAAAATAAGCTGCTGCATCAGAGTTTCAGCTTCAGATTTCAAAGAAGCAGGAATTGTTAAAAGGGATTTCAAACTGGGAAGAGTTTGCTAGAAGGGAAGTTTTGTTTAAATTACTCCTTGATGTATTTCTATAAAAAAGACAAACTGTTCTATACTGGGTGGTGCTAAAAAGAGCAGTTACAAGCCTGCCCACACAGCCACCTGCAGTGGAATAATAATCAAGAAACTAGATTAACTACTGAATTAGCAGAGATAGTACCTACAAGAAATCATGCAACAGGGAGAGAAGAATACTTGGAATCACAGAACTGGTCAGGTTGGAAAAGACGTTTAAGATCATCAAGTCCAACATTAACCCAGCACAGCCAATCCACTATTAAACCACACCCCCAGGTGCCACACCTACACATCTTCTAAATCCCTCCAGGGATGGTGGTTCCACCATTTTCCTGGGCAGCCTGTTCCAGTGACTGACTTTGGTCAGGAGCTATTTCAGTGAAGAAAGTTTTTCTAATATCCAATCTAAACCTCCCCTCGCACAATTTAAGGCTGGTTCCTCTCATCCTATTGGTTGTTACTTGAGAGAAAAGACTGATTCCCACTTGGCTGCAATCTCTTTTGAGGGAGTTGCAGAGAGTGATAAGGTCAGGATCAAAGTGATATTAAAGTAGTACCATATTAACTGGAACATGTCACTGAATTTAAGAGTCTTTTTTATTCCTACAGGCTCCTCATTTATGTGCAAGGCCATTCTCCAGCCAGATTTAAGCACATTTGTCCATGTGCTTTTATTGTAAAGTAAGTGAAGGGGAGAAAAGACAGCAAAATATCCACGCTAAGAGTGACAACTTACAGGTTTGAACACTTCTGGGTCAGGAAAATATTTTGGATTCCGGTGCAACCAATATGGTGACAACATCAGCATGTCACCTGCAGGGATGATGAAATTCTGAAAAGGAGAAAAATCTCTAAGAAAAGAGCTAAAAATCTCACAAAATAGTCCCTCCTTGGTACTCCTCTTCCATCAGCGGAAGATGGTAAGAAAAGACAGGTGAAGGTGATAAAGTCATGGTATATTACATGCTTGAAGTTTCTTCTTGCTGTTGCTTTTTTTTTCCATAAAACCTAAACAGTGGGCAAGGTGGAGAAATTGTTTGTGTTCTAATTTGGGGTTTTTTAGATATCAAAAGATCAGAAGCATTATTTGTCTTTCCTGCTTCTTGACTTACCATGCGAGCTGTTTTCTTTTTTCTAAATATTTCGTTAAACACTTCCTTCAGTGCAAAGAAATTCAAAGAAAGCCTTCTATGAAAGTAGGTATTAGTAATTTGATCAGTAATCTTAAACAGTCATGAGCACCGATTCCTTAAGTGTGTGGGTTTTTTCCCAAACATTTTTTTTTGCCAGATTCCTGAATGCTGACACCTCCCTTCTGACTGGTAGTGAAGAGGACAAAAAGGAATCTTATCAGTTACTAAAATGTGGTTCCTTCTACTATACTTGTTGTGTCTGATTCCTCTTTTATATGCCATCAGTATCTAGTTCAATTCAATTCAATTTTAAATCAATTCAAAATTGAAGGCAAGAGTGTAAGCCAGAGAATCCAAACCACTCGTAAATTAATGATGATGAATAAATCTATTAAAAAGAATATATATGTGAGGCTGGGGAGTATCTCTACCACTGTAATTTTACCCAGATCTATCAGGAGGACCCTTTCCAGATAAATCACACAGCATCCTTTGGGGGAAAAAATCCCCACAATCAAACCTCACCTTAATTCTAATTGGGTTTATGACTTTCTTGGTGATTGCACCTGGAGACCTCAACCGTATGGCTTCCAAAGTGCACCATTTAACGAAAGGGATCTTCTTCAGATCCTCCTCAGAGACTTCCAGTTTATCTTTACCTGTTATGGCATGAGAAAGAAGATTCCATGTAAAAATTACATTTCATACTTGTTTTGATATAGGCTGGCATGTCTTGCTTTAGGACTGTGGGTGAAATAGTTCAAGACTTCAAGGCATTGTTTACACCCAAAAATTGTCTTTATATTTCAAAGTAAATAAATGCACCATAAATCAGTAAAATTTAAGAAAAGCCACAGAACGTAATTCAATAACTCTAAGGTAGGTGTATATATGGCGTTAGACAGAAGGGGCCAAACAAAGCCATGTTGGGAGTTAAAAGTCTTCAGAGTTTTTCTGTGCTTTCACCGGACACTGCATGGAAATCTCAGGGACTGTAGCCACCAAGACAAGAATGCATGGCTGAGCTCTTGGGCTCTGTTAACATTAGCAAATGAAACACGGCCAGGAAAAAGGCTCCATGGATTTTCTTTATTGGTCAATTACTGACATGTTTCTTGATACAGTTTTGACCCATGTAAGTGAAGAGCCTTCTGTGAAAGTTTAACTCAGGTCCAAGGGACTGCATATCGGAATGACTGCTCCCAATAGGTGACTGCTTTTTGAGGGAAAGAAGTTACTCATGCGGGGTGAGCCATGCTGGAAAAATTTGCCTCTGATGACAGAAAAGAGAACAGTTCCTGGGCTGTTTTTTCCATGAATAGCTGTAATTCTGGTGAACAACACACCATGAAAAGCACCTGAACTGAATGATCTCATCTGACCCTATCGTAGGTACCTGGAAAAAACACAAGACTGGGGAATACAATACTAAGTTTAAATGATAGGAATGAAGAAACAAACACATCCTGTTCTTTTCCTAGCTTCTTTCTGCTAACATCAGAGGTGTTTTTGCTTAAAAATATGTCTTGAGCATATACTGAGTAAAGACCTGAGAGCTGGACTCTATACTATCAGCAGCAGCCTTACCAGGAACACTCACTGTTCCCAGCCACTGACCAAGTGGCTGCTGGGCCAACACAGGATAAATCACTTCCAGCTTCCAGAAGGACAAAATCAGATTTATTACCTGCTTTGCCAAAAACAGAAGCCAGGTCTTCCATTACTTTCTTGTAAATGGCAGGATTAGACAGTATGAAAGCAAGGGTCCAAAATGCAACCTAAACAGAGATGGAAACCCTTGAATTAGGGACGTGGAACAGAATGACAGTGTCTTTTTAGCAAATCACAGAGGCAGGTGAAAACATTTGCACTATTTTTGTATGTGCCTGTTGTAGTTCAGATGCATGGGGAGCTTTACTTCCTGGGTAAATCCATATCTAAAGGCTCAGCTCCTGGGAGATTATGTCTAGTCATCTGCTGTGTACTTATCTTAAGTGAACATTATATAGCTTTGGCCTTGAGCTTTGAAACACAGAATCCTTTATTTTCAAATAACTAGGTGTTAAATGAACTACTAAATCATCGTGCATGATTAGTTTTAGCTGCAGAAAGGAAAAAAAGAAATAAATTCATCCTAGCATTTGCAGAAATGAGGTTAAATAATTTGCAGGGCATTGTCATAGTGAGTCACACTGCAATGGGCAGGAAAAGTTTTAATTAACAGCAAAACAAGGAGCAGTATATCCCCTTTAGAAATAATTTGCTAACTGATTATGCAATGAAGTTGAAAATCAAGAAATTTAGGAAAGGAGAAAATCCTCTTAAGCAGGATGAAACCAGGACTGGCAGCACTGCCAGGAGTCTCTATCCTCTTGCTGAGCTAGCAGGAGGTGCAGCCTGCACACAGATCTGGTCGTGGGCCATCTGTGCTGGTGAGGGATGAAATTCTGACTGTTATTTCCCAAACAGACTGACATGGATGCAGCCCTCCTTCTGCAAAGGAAATCTTGTAGTTTAGCTTTCCTGTACAGCAGTTGGACACTGTGGCGTCACTCCATGGGCTAAGAAGGGATAACTGAATTGTTTCAGATAAAAGGGTTTAAAGTGCTTGTAAAAAATGCCCTTGGAAGGTGAAAGGCCTTTTCTTTCGTCATTCCACTCCCCAGAACAGTGGTTGTGACTATTCTGAGAAACAGAAAAATATCTGTATGTCTATTTACAGCTGAATATTACAGAAGTAAGTGTTGTGGAAGGAATGTCAGTTATCCTGATAACAGACAGCAGGCTATGCCTCCCACTTATGCCAACACGTGAATCCACAGAAACCTCACTGAAATGGATGAATTTCCCTTAGGCTAAACTGCAGTAAAATCTAATCTCCAAAAAACATAGATACATCCGTTAGGGGAACATATAAAAATAACTCACTATCATGTTTTTCAAAATCACATCTGTAATGGACATAACTGTGCTGGAAAGAGCTTAGTAGTCATGGTAAATAAAGGATGGTTTTGCTGCTATGGATTCTTCATCTGAGAAATTCTTATAAATGTCTTTGGTCAGCCTAAGCCATGTTAGATATATTTGGCTTGTTAGCATACTTATATCAGTATCATTAATCCAGGAAATCTTTTTCTAACACAGACAAAACTTAACAGCTCTAGAATCAAACTATTGCTTTTCTTCCACTGGCATTTGTACAGCAGATCCCCCCAAAAACGAAAGAGACAAAATCACTTGAGGGTTTACACACAAATGAAGTTACTCTATATTATGCTTTTGATATTCTTTACAATTGATAACATCAGGGTATCTGAAATAGTCTTTCCTATAATACAGCCACAGTGCTTCAAAACAGAGTTAAATGCTCTTCACAGCTTAAGACTGTGATCTTAATAGCTGTGAGGCTTATGTTGCTGAAATGTTATGACAGGGGACAACATAATTTAGGAAAAATACAAGAAGAGCTTTTCTTGTCATTGCTTCTGTGACACTGCAGCCTGGGTATATTTGTAGTGATGTATGTGGGCGTGATAATCCCTTCTTTGGAATCCACGGAGTGTGTGTGACCTCTGCTTCAAAGCCTTTCCTTCCCAAATCCAGGCTTTGGGACAGGAGAGAGAGAAGGTGTTTCTGTAGCTGATGTACTTACAGGCACAGCATTTGCTTGGGCAGCCCAGAGCATCAGGAGACCGTAATTGGGAGCTAGATGTTTTCCCTGCAAGTTATCCAGGAGATGTTGTAGAAGTGTCTGTTAAAAATAAAAGAAAATAATCTGTATTTCCAAGAATATATTAAAATGTAGTTTGGGGAAGGGCTTACTAGAACCCAAGGACTAGTTTCTCAAAGAGAAGTAATGTTAGTCATGGCTTTTTTGGAAGGCACAATGTAGAAATGACAGCTATTAAGAGAAAGTGAGACTCACATAGGCAGAGGGCCAGGAGAACTCAGTGCACCACATGAATCTCTCCTGAATACCTCCACCGCTCTCCATCCCCTTAAAGTTTTAGACAATTGGGTTCTCTCACTCCCCATTGTTGCTTGTATGTGGAAGAAAGGAAAAAAAAGGTCTATTCTAATCCCTGCTCTACACCTCTGCTTTAAAGAACCTGAAAATGGGAATGAGCCAGTTGAATGAATGGAAATGAAGAAAATGTTCTCTCTGCTCATGCCAAAAAGGTGCTTGTTATAAAGAGATGATCTGATGCATCAGCCAACTCCGTAGTTTCAAGCACTTTGTTGGTGACCTAAGCAGTGACTTCAATGGGTTGATATTATTTGAAACAATAGCAACTGTGTAACATTCTAGGATCAGCTTTTGCTTATAGTATTTCCTTAAAAGGAGGGCAACTATGCACTTGAGGCAAAGCTTCCTGCCTAATTTTCAGAGGGGAAAAGGCCGACCTTGAACAAAAATGGCTGATTTTTTTCCAAATTCCCAATTTAAAACACCAAGTTTGTGCTTCCTACTTCCTGCACCTTCTTACCTCCCACCAGCTCCACTCCAGCCTTCTCTTTCTTTCTGCTAAATTGGTTTGTTTTATTAAAGAAATTGCAGTATGTAAAGCTTTTGAAGTCTAAATAAAACCTGTTTTGTTTAAATGATCTGTTCTACAACCATTTGGTAGATCAAAATTCCCAGGCCAGTCTGCCGTCACATTTGTCAGCCCTATCAGCAGAATTCCTGCCAGAGCTAAGGAGAATAACCAGGGGAACAACTTATCTCAGCTTTGACACAGTGAATATTTAGGGTACTTGGCTCCCAATCCAGTAATCTGCTATTTTCTACCACTCTAGTTGTTGATGGATCTGCTCACTCTACACCAGGGTTTATAAATAGCACATGTAAGGTTTTGAAGTTTCACAGCACAGTGCCCTCAATGAAACAACTGAAGGGTCTTTCTCTCACCTCTTTCAACTGCTCACTGCAGCGTGGTACTGCAGGCTGGGGATGGGTCATACTCTGAACCCTTGCCTTAAAATTCCCCAGGGGAAGATGTTAATTCTCAGAATTGCTTGAAATAAACTAAATGGAGGAACAGGAGTCAAAGTTATGGGTCTGTCCTACTGCAGGTGACAGAAATACTGGAACATTTGGGTATAGCTATAAAAGCTGACATATTTGACTTATTTCTTCCAGTGCTGAAGTAATTCCTGCCCTCCATTGCTTCAGTCAGAATATACAAGAAAGCCATCTTATTTCCTAGCCTTGGATGTTTACCTTGGATGCAGTCTCTGAAGGGTTCGTCCTTTCAGCATCCAACACTACTTTCTCAAATAATTTTAGAAGCCATTTTTTGGATTTAGACCAGTTCCTGTAAAGAAAAGCAACAAACAAGAAGCACTTAACTGAGGCAGCACAAACTAACATTTCCTTTTCCATGAGAAGCACTCCTTGGGTTGTTTTCCAAAAGCCCCTGGGCAGCAGTCAGCTGATGAAGAGCCGAGTGTCAGTCTGACTGACACAAGTGATGACTGGCATGAGGAACAGCATGTCCAAGGCCTTCACCTTGGCCAGACCACCTCTTGCAGCCAGGACCTGGGACTGCAACACTCCTACATTTTCATACCTTTTTATTACAAGTTTTCATTGTTGATTTGGATAGACTGCTTAGGCCAATCTTTTCAAGAATTTTCCTCTTGAAGAAAACCAAGGCCATTTTTATAGAGCATTCTCAATTCTTTCTGAAGGTATTTTGAGGTGCTAAAGGTGCAATAATGGCCCTGAGAGCACTGACAGTTTCTGGAATCACCACGCCAGGGTTTAGGTGTCTCTACCCATGGTCAATTCTGTGACAGTGTAGCCATGTAACCTGAGATTGGTATTGGGAAAACAGCTAGATGTGGAAAAGAGCAGAGACACACACCTCATTGGAGTCACCCTGAGCTTGGGACTCACACTTAGGCTCAGGCCTTTGCCCTTTACCCCATTCTGCTGCTCTCTGACAGGTCCAAGCTGGGCTCTGCTCACCTAAGCCAGGTTGTTTCTGCTTTATACCAGGAAAATGCACAAGACGAGGTCAGAACTTTTTTGAAGCATTTAGCTAAAAGCCTGCTTCATCTGAGGGCACACCATCAATAAAAACTGGGCATCATCCTCCAGAGGAGATGTCTCCTATGGTTGATACTGCAGCAAGATAAATGTCTGTAGTGGGCACACCACAATCATCATCTCTGCCCCTTTACCTCAGGAAGCACTCAGGCATCTGAGAAGCGTATTCAAAGTCCTCATCATACTTCTGAAAATGCTCTTCAAACTCCTTGATTTCACTCGGACTGGTTGGGCAGATGCCCCTCCCAAACAGGGTGTTCACCACTGCTGGATACATGACTTGCCTGCAAGGACAAGATGCCCAAGACTTAGGGGCCACAGGGAAGCTGTTGCAGCAGTTTTAAACCAGGATGCAGCACGCTGGATTGCCAGCCCCGGAAGCTGTGGGACTCAAAGGTCACACCAGTATGGAAGGGGTGGCACAAGGCTCACACCTCACGCACACACTTATTTCAGATTTTAAACAGAGGCAGGAGATACAAAGACCTCAGGATGGTCTTCTACACATGGCTGAACTTCACCAGTTAGGGTTTGGTCACTTCAATAGGAGCAGAAAGGCTCTGGCCACCAAGGTGCCCTTCTCCCCATTAACCACCACTCTTATTTCAGGCTGACCCACATGAACCTTCTGGGCATTGCACAAACACCTCTGGACCAAACATTCTGAAACATCCTTCCTCTGGCTGCAGGTTTCCTGGGAAGATAATGCTTTTTTGGTTTCTTCTCATCTCACTTTTTTGTGACTGCTCCTCTGTTATCCTGCAAACTCTGAGCTCCCTCCTCAGACCCTTTTCCTGTACTCCCAGAAACTCTTGTGCAGCCTTTGCTGTGCCCCAGATGCTGCTAAATGAGTATTTCAGGGAATAGTGCTCACTTTTCTGATTTTCTGATAATTAGGAAGAGGGGGCCATCTGGTGGCTCTATGGATTTCATTTTGAGGCAGCTAAATAACAATTATTCAGAATGTTGCATTCCAATCAAAGCAGAAGCGATCACCCCCTACCAGATTTCAAAGCCCCTCTCCCCCACATTTTCCCCCAGTTAATCCAAATTGCAGAAACTGCAGCAAGAGGTGCCAAGTGATTTAACTGCAGTAACAGCTGTATCTTACTGTATTATGCAGACAAAGGCAGCAGAAGACAATCTGAATGTGAGGTGTTAGAAACAGGTCCAAACCAAAGGCAGCATCTGTCCCTATCCCTGGGAGTCTTAAAGACCAGGCTGGATGGGGCTCTGAGTAACCTGCTCTAGTGGAAGGTTCCCCTGCCCGTGGCAGGGGATGGAACGAGAGGATCTTTAAGGTTCCTTCCAACCCAAACCTTTCTGTGATTCCATGAATACTCAACTTGTAGTACAGATGGGTAGACAAGATACATGTGTTGTCCCAGATAATCAGGAAAAAGAAGGAGTTAAAAGCTTTGTTGCTGTCACATGAAACGATTTTTTTTTTAATGTGAAGCTCTGGCAGCCAAGTCAGTTGCAGGGGGTCTTAATTAAGCTTCAAGCTAAGCTTGGCTCAAACACGAAAAGTTCTCAACCTGCAGAAGATTAAGCATTTTGTCTGTTCCTATGTTCTTTATAAATATGTGAAGCTTTTATCCCATCTTTTAGGTAAGAGGGTTAGTTGGAACATGCTGTGCTTTCCTTTTTCTTCCAAACAGGCAATTCAGATGCTTCTCCTAACTGAAACACCTTTACATGAAACTCTGCCCACTCTCTGAGCCACCTGAAACCATGAAGCTGTGATGAGCATCCTGATGAAACTTTTGTAAGACTGAGCTCCAGCTGCTTTACAGGAACATTTCTCTCCCACATAGGACGCCCCTGAGTTAAGAGATGTGCTGCAAAACTCCCTTACCTTACCAGGTCATTGAGGTCGCCTGTGCCCTCCATGCCCAAGTGAGCCACGTGCTCATGGAGCTCCTTACACAAAGTGCCCGAGAACATGTGCAGATTAGAGGGACTCATTTTCCCCTTCATCATGGTGTAGAGATTACCATGGTTCTGATAAAATGCTTCTGCAGGAACAGAGACTAAATACAAAATGAAACAGAAACGTTTTGGAAAGTAGATTTTTCACTAAAAGACAGAGTGAGCATTTTTACACATAACTTTTGACTCTAATTTAAATGCCTTAACTCTCATTTTCCTAAAGTAAAATTCCCTGGAAGCTTTCTTGTAGCCATGGGTAATGACTCTGCTTCTCCCAGCCTGTGTAACATCTTCCTGCCTCATGAAGCTTCAGTGCCAGAACCAACAATCCAGAGATTTTCCCCCAGTGGGATGTGCAAGTGCACCACAAAACTGAATGAAGTTAAAAATCCCAAGAAAAAAACAGTTTATGTCTCCATGCTGTAGTAGCACATCCTCATAAACACCTCATCCTTTTCTAACGACTGTTGTACTACTGTGTAGCAACTAATTGTTGCTGCAAGCTGATTTTCCAGTGAGGTGATAGGATTACCTACAATTGCTCTTAAGCTACATGCAGGTGGGGTGTCCAGCCACAGCAAAGGACCTGATCACAAACTGGGGTTGCTGGATGGTAAAAGTAATTACAGCCCCTGGATCAGAAACTTCTGATTCCTTGAGACTGAATCCAAATCCCTCGGCTGGTTTATAATACTGGATCATCATGGAGAAATTTAATTTCTCCATTTTGTAGCATGGTCACAGATTAAAATAAGCATTTAAGGCATGATCAAAAAGCCAACAGGCTTTTGGTTGGGATTTAATGTTCCTGGCTAACTATATTTGGTTTCTTTTAAAAAAGAGACAGGTCTCAGTTACCTGCATTCTTGACAGCTTGTTGTACTGCCTGTTCAAAATTTAAGTCTTCTGATTTAAAAAATGCTTCAGTTCCTTCTTCCTCAGTCACAAAAGTGAACCGTTTTCCCAGAGCAAATATTGTGAACACAGGTCCATGCTGGAACAAACAAAGATTTCCTGTCAGTACACTGTTAACACATTTTGCAGGAGCCTCAGCACAATTTCAGTGCTGCTGAAAAGTCAGGAGGGAGGACCTGGTCATCCCTGCTCTCTTCACACCTTGGCTCAGAACTGCACAAAGATAAACGTGAATCAGACCAAAATTTGCAGACTTATGACCAGAAGGGAACATGGTATGTGCCTACCTGACCTCTTGCAGAGTAGAAGAGATTCCTTCTCTTAAATTAACACTTCATATTTGAATTACATTGCAGTTTAAAGAATACAATTTACACGGATTTAGAGAACGCAAGGGATGGATTATCTACTGCATCCCTCAGCTGCCACAGCTAAGTACCAATACTGTAAAAATCCACAATTCTACTATTTCCGTCTACACTGTTTTAGCAAAAACTCCACCCTCCTATATATTTTTAGTATTTCAGGTTTCCTTTCCTTTCCTTTCCTTTCCTTTCCTTTCCTTNCTTCCCTTCCCTTCCCTTCCCTTCCCTTCCCTTCCCTTTCTCCTAATACCAATGATTTCTTTCCTGTAGAGATTAATATCAAAATAGCTAACAAGCTTTGAGCAGAACAGATTGACTGACATTCAGGAAAGGTTTTTGATGCCATAAATAATTCTTTCATCTTCCCTTAATCTAATATCCTAGAGCCCTCTTGAAACTTTCAGCAATAGGCATTCAATTCTGAGTTCTTACATTGTTAAAATGATCCCTGATATTTGTAACTAGTTTAAACAGAAAACATTCTACCTTGCCCACATTGTTTATGCCACTGACTTTAACCATTTATTTTGCTGTCAATGTCTGTAGTGTAAATCCTCTTTCATCGAAAGCTCTTTGAAGCCAAGGAAAATATTCCTCCTGGCATCAGTTGAATTTTGATTGTGTCCTTCAACTGCAAATTATTAAAGAAAGAATGACAGTTCAAACTCTCTGGGTGATAATAAATTAAATATTGTTTTAATAACAAGTGTTCAAGGCCAGGTTGAACAAGGCTTTGAGCACCTGTCCAGTGGAATTTGTCCCTGCCCATGGCAGGAGGTGGGACAAGATGAGCTTTAAGGTCCCTTCCAACAGAGACCAATCTGTGATGCTATGACTCTATAATAGCTAAATTTCTATGACTGCTTTTTGATGTCCATGTCCTCATCATCATTCTGGATGAAAATCAGTGAACTTGTACCATGCTTAAAAATTAGATTTTTAAAATTTAAATTAACATTAAAATGTACTTAAACTAATTTTAAAATAAAATTAAATTTTAACTAATATAAACAGTTAACTAATTTTAACTAACCTGCAATAACATTTAATTATTCAATTAAGGTCGCACTCAATTAAAGATTGAACACTTTATTTTAGGTGATTATATGTGAGCAAGATGTCTGAGCTCCCATAATAGACAACAGAAGTCAAGTCTGTGTAGTCAGGAGATCCTAAAAACCAATTCACCAGACCATCCCCTGCACACCTGTTTTTGGAAGGAGCTGAACTGCCCTTGGACTCTACTGACAGCACTGACTACATGTGCAGTAGTAACCTGCAAACACCCAATAAACAATCTGGGTTTAAGTCTCATCCAACTTCTGCTATCTATTTAGAATCATTAAAATTAGACCAATATTTAACAAAACTGAAATAAGAAAGCTTCTTCTCCAGAATAAGTCAGGCTCACGGAGCAACATTGTGATGTTGTGATATTCAAACACAAATCCTTCAGAAAGCAGAATTTTGTGTGCAAATAAATATGACATTTGATAAATGCAATGCAAAATTAAACTACTAAAAAATGTTTGAGAATCAAACTAATAAAGGCAATCTGCCTCCCTAACAATAAAGACTTTTCCAAGCATGCCAGATGCAGAAAGTCTCCCAGTGTGCTGCTGAGCCTGATAAATACTCAGGGTGAAAGGAAACCGACTGGGGAAGGAATCTGAGTTAGGGATTGCATCAGTGTAAGACAAGTCCCACCCTGGAGCCTTTCACTAAGAAGGATGGACTGAGACCTTGTTCTGAAGGAAGTATTGAGCACAATGGACTTAAACAAGTTCTAGGTAAAACAGTGATAAATATTTCAATTCAGAACTCTTGAGGAATTAAAATAAGAAGTTGCAGAACTCCCTACTGTGATCTGTTACCTCAGCAGCAGGAGGATGGACAGGCAAATGTGGTTCCAGAAGGACTTGGAAAGCCTCAAAGAGTCATTTTAGTACTCAAAAAATTACAGTAAATGTTATTAAAGATTGGGATTAGTAGTGGATAAATAGGATGTACTGAAGAAGAGGCTAGTACAGCTTTTAGGGAGACATAAGGTTGTGTGGGTTTAGAAGTTTTTTTAATTCATTCTTTGGAGTAAGAACTAAGAGTTTATTCATGATCTGGAGTCATTTGAGAGTCTAAACAATAAGAAGACCTAGAAATGTCACAGAAGAAGGCTTAGAATAATGACACTCTGGAACAACTCCAAAATCTATTATGCAAGTGCTAATAAATGGCTTTAAACTGAAAACAAGTAGGTTTGCATTAGATATTAGGGAGAAATTCTCTACTGTGAGGCTGGTGAGGCCCTGGCACAGTTTGCCCAGAGAAGGTATGGATGCCCCATCCCTGGAATTGTTTAAGAGCAGCTGGATGGGGCTCTGAGCAACCTGGGATAGTGGAAGATGTTCCTGTCATGCCAGATGGGTTGGAATTAGATGATCTTTAAGGTTCCTTCCAACCCAAATCATTCTATAATTAATCTGGAACTCTTATCTTGCTAGAAAAGGAGAGGAAAAAGGACAACAGACATCTAAACCCTTCCTGTGCCTGCATCTTCAATTTAATTTGTGTTTCTGCCCATTCCATCTCAGCAGGACATTCTGAGCTAGTCAAAGTCAAAGGGATGCACAACATGTATGAATATTTCAATAGAAGGAGATTAAGTGAACTAAGATCCCAGGAAAAGAGGAAAAGATAATAATTTTTCTCAGTTTCTCATAATGTAAAAGCTAATGGGCTTGAGATTAAGAGTTAGATGGTTTAAAATCAGACAGAATATTTATATGGGTCATGATTAAACTATGGATTCACAGCTGTGCATTGCTGTGAAGCCAAAATTATACACAGGGCAATAAAAGAGATTAGGTCAAATCATCTGGATGTAAATTCCAGGCTAGCAAATCCCTAAACCAGGAGCTGAGAAGAAAAAGCAGGAGGCTGCATACTCTGACCTGGGTGTGCCCCTTACACACTGTTACTGAGCATCTCCTAATGGCTGCTGTCCCAGACAGACACCTGAATAACCAGACAGTTCATCTGTCAAAATGTGTAATTACATTCCTGTTACACTGCAATAAAATCAGCTCCTGGAATGAGCTGTGGGGCAGTTCTGCACTTGTGTTATGGAAAGGTACCAATGGAGTGCAGACTCTGCTGCCAGCACTGCACCCAGGTTATTGCTCTGGAACAACTTTTAAGGAAACCTCACAACATAGAGAGATGTAGAAAGCAAAATAAAAATCCTCTTAGGATTTACTGCTTTCACTCATGAAAGCTAATATTTTTCCAAATATTGGGAAGCACTTCAGTGGCACAGTGAGAGGCAGATTCACACCTAAGGAAAGTAACACTCCAGAGAAATAAAAACTTCAGAAGGATGTTCTCCAAAACCCCAAAGGAAATCAGGGAAATAGTCATATTCCCCAGGGGCACTGACAGGGAGCAACCACTCTCAGCTGAGGCAGCTGCATTGCACCAAAAGCCCTGCTGGGAGCTGGGAGCACTGGGTGGGTTTCCTCTCCCTTGGGTATCCACACACACAGGGTCAATGCCATGTCCCCTCTCTAGCTCAGGGACTGCAGCATTTTGGCCTTCTACACCTGGGACCAGTCACAGACCTTCAGTGACTCAGCTATGGACACTGCCTATGGAAATGCTCCACCAGAAGCCTTCTCCAGCCTGCTCCCCTTCACATGTCCCTTGCAGTGTAACCCAGCGAGCCATCCCTCCCCACACACAGAAAGGCTGAGAGTCTGGCAACATGGCAACTTGTCCCAAATCAACACTCTCTCTGAGAGGGATGTATGCATCCCACAGGTCCCTGTAACAGTGCAGGACAATCTCCTGAGTTTAAATGAATTTTTCTGTTTGTCTAACTAGCAAACTGATGAGAAGAATTTGAAATTCCTTACTAACTCTTACCATGTTTGCAAGGCAAAGTGACAAGCCACATCCTTTGAACACTCATTAAGCAGCTCACCCTGTATTTTATGTTGCGTGGTAGTTCTGGTTATTCCCCCCGCCCATTCCAGACTGCTGCAAAAATCTCACCAGGCCGCTTCAGGAGGAAGAGGTGGTATCTTTTATTAGACAAGAGATTAAATATTTTATTAGAGCAGGAGAACTTTCTTTTCTTAGTCCCAGTGACGACACAAGGGGAAAAGGAGACAATTCTTCCAGCCCACGTGTTCTTATGTGGGAGGAAAATAGAAGCAGCAAACTCCAAGCAAAGGGCAGGCTGGAAGCAGTGGAACTTTACTGTGTTACCCAGGACTTGAGAGAAAAAAACAGTGAATGATACACACAAAAGAAATTAAGGAAGAAAGGAATTAAGAAAGAGATGAGTGTCACTTTTGTCAGCCTGAAGGATTAATCGAGGGGAGGAACTTTCTCATTACAAGAGTCTCCCCGGAAGATAATGACCTTGCAGAGATGAAGAGGTTTCACGCTGCCTAATGCCTGTTTCTGCAACACCTTTTACGAGGGCAGCTTGCTCATACTAAAGACACTTAACCCTGTTCTGGCAGTATCAAGGAGCCTGGAATTATTGCAGACGTATTTTGCAAGCCCTGTAGTGCCTGTTAATGACCCCTTTGGCAGCAGCACGTGTTTTGTTTGGCTGTACTCTGCAACAGTGCCTACTCTTTTAAAAGGGAGCAGGCAGGAAAAGACTTATTTTTCCTGGCCTCAGCATAGCATGCCAGTGTGGGAGGTGGGAAGGGAGGGAGAGTTTCAATGCCTGGGGAGGGTTTAAGGAGAGGAAGGAGACAACAAACAAGTGGCCTTCCTCAGAGTCAGGGAGACTGTCAGGTGATGGTGCTGCAGGCAGGTGGCCAACCTTGGAGGGATGGATGGAGACAACCCCCTTGGCCCAGGGGGACCCCAAGGAGAGGTCACAAGGAGCTGCTAGACTAAATGTCAAAGGAAAGGTCCTACCAGCAAACACAGTAAAGGGAGAGATGTAAGAAAGCCTTCTCTTCCTTCTTTGCTTTGAGTTTTCACCCATTGAAAATGTTTCTTGTTCTGGTTTTGGTCCCAACAAAACCAGAGGTTTATAAAGTCCTTCATGTGTTTCTGGTGTGCACAGATGTGTCAGCAGCTGCCACAGCATCAACCTGGAGCCTAGAGGACCTCCAGGCAAATGAGCAAAAAATTAATTAATCCAGAGCCAATGAGTGTGCATTTGCACAGATGAATAGATGAAAGCTACAGGAAAGACACAGTAATATAAAATTAAAACCGGCCTGTCAAGCACAGAGAAGCCAAGAAACTCCAGATCATACCTCTGAGCTTACCCCATGATGCACCCAATATGCTTTAATACAAGACTCTTGAGCTCTCGTTCTCAAAGACCAGATTTAATCCTCTGCTTTAACACCATGAGTTTATAACAATACAAAAAGAATACAAATATGAAATCTAGCAGTTCAAAATGAGAAAGCAAATTTTAAACATCTAGTATTTATGGATGTGGGGTTTTTTTTCAAATTTCAGGATGTTACAGTGGTTTCATTTTTAGCTAGTTTTTGCAAGTACTGTGCTGTGTGATCCTTCAGCATGGAACACTCAAGGCTTATGTCATTGTAGTAGCAGGTGATATAATCCCCGAAGGTGGGAAACTGGGGTTTATGCCAGTTATTATTAAATATTTAGAAATTAAGAATTTTAACTCTTTCTATCCAACAGACACAGAAAATAAATTCAAGTCCAGGGGGTAAATCCTGACCCCTGTGTTTAGTTAAGATTTTTTAGGACAGAAAACGTCGTCTGCCAAGCACATCTCTGTGTTGCTTGAATGTTGAGGGACACCAGCTGGTGCTCAAAAATCTCACTTAAACTTAGGCATGTAAATAAGTAGTTTCCTGGTCCCAGCACTTGGCACAGGGCTTTCCACATTATCTGAAACCAAGATTAACACACAGCCAGGCTGCAAAAACGAAACGGCAGAGGTCCAAACAGGATTGTCACAGCACCAGAGACCGTGCCTGGATCAGATGCACAATTTACCAGTGCTGGTGGTATTAAGCCGGTTCTTCACCATTTAAATGTTACAGAAGGTGACAGGAAAGGGCAAAACTGAAAGCAGAAGTTTCTGGTTGCCTATCCCGTTGTAGGCAGGCACCCTGAGCACGCACCCACGAGTAGGCACGCCAGCACACGCATTACCTTCTTTCTGGCTTGCTCTATGTATTCCAGAGGAGCTTTCCCGAACTGAAACGCAGCTCCAAACCAAGGGATCCAGCTCCTGATGCAAGGAGGGGAGCTCGGGTTTCTCCGCTGAAACAAGAGAGCCTTGACAATGAGGAGTCCCAGGAGCGCTGCCAAGAGCACAGCCAGCTCCATTTCGCCTCCTCGCCGCCTGTCCCAGCCCCGGCAGCTGCTCCGCCTGTCCCAGCCGCGGCAGCCCCGGCATGGCCGCGCTGGCCGCGCTCCGAGCTGTCAACATAGACCTCTCTGACCGGCCCTGCCAGCCGGACACCGAGCGACACAGGGCACAAACCCTTGCTCTGGAAAAGGCAGACACAGTTCAGCTCTGTTCTGGGATGAGGACCAACTCTGCTGCTTGCAAAACGTAGATGCTGCTGTGGCAAATCCTTGGACTTTGCACCGGTTGCTGGATGGCCACCCAGGCAGCCAGGGACACGGCCAGGGACACTGGCAAAGCAGTGTACAGCCTTCTTCAATTAAAAAAAAAAAAACGGGTTGTTTGCAGTATTGAGATTACAAAGCAGAAAGCCTGTGATGTGCAGACATTTAGCTTTCAGCAAGTCAGAGATGGCAAGAAACTTCTGCAGGCATAACCTGAAGCAGAAACCTTTAGAAAGGTATCTCTCACCTGTCTGAGATAGCTCATTAAAGGCTAGATGTGTGTCCAGTGTCTGAGGAGCAGAGAAATGTTTCTGAGGCTGAACTGATAACTCAAAACCTGCTGATCACCTCTATTATATCAGTGCCATGTCAGAAGACAAGGTTTCAGAGAGATCAGATTAGTTTCTTTGCATGTGTGAAAGTGGCACATCAAAATTACTTACAGAGTACATGAAGTATAAAAAACCCCTAGGAAGTACTGTCAGAATCTACCCCCGCACACCTACAGCAGATTTGAAGAGAACACAAAGCCAGGAGGAGTGGCTGACAAACCAGGTGAATGTGCTGCCGCTCAGGGGGACCTCAGCAGGCTGAAAAACAGGCAGACAGGGACTTATCTCAAAATCAGAGAATAGCAGCTTGGAAGTGACCTCAAGGATCCCTGGTCCAGCTTTTCCTGGGAAAAAAGAAACCAAACAAAAACAAAAACAAACAAACAAACAAAAAACCCCCAACAAAACAACAACAAAAATAACAACAAAAAACAAACACAAAAAAACCCACAAAAAAACCCCAAAAAACAAAACAAAAAACCAACGAAAAAACGTCATGAAGTTCAGCAAAGGGGCAAAGGGAAATGCCAAGTTCTGCCCCTGGGTAGTGAGGGGGCACCTGGGTGGACGGGAATTTGGGAATTTTGCAGATTTGGGGTCCTGGTGGACACCATGTTGAACATGAGTCTCAGATGGACCTTTGCACTCAAGAGCACCCTGGGCTGCATCAGGGAAAGTGCTGCCAGCAGATTGAGGGAGGTGATCCTCTGCCAAGACTGAAGTGCCAAAAAGAGGCAGGAGCATCTGTCATTTGAGGAGAGGCTGAGGCAGCTGGGACAGCTCAGTTGGGAGAAGAGAAAGCTCAGGGGGAACTTCTCAGTGTGTATGAACACCTGAAGGGAGGGTGCAAAGAGGATGGAGCCAGGCTCTTTTGGGGTGCCTGGTGAAAGGGCAAGAGGCAGTGGCATAAACAAATACAGATACAAATACAGTTTAACTCCCTTCCTATACAGGAATAGGTGCACAAACAGGAACCTTTGTACCTGTGCAGACAGGCAGTACAGTGAAAGTAGCACAGCAGAAATACATCTGATAGTAGGAGGTTAAGAGCTGTGAAAACCAGGTGCATGTTCTTCATTAAAGAGTCATTCTGAAATACCTTGGGATGTTACGTGTTGGTTGTTGGTGCAGAAGAACAAGCTCACATATGTCAACTGTGATGAATAGGGTGTTGATCTCCATTTTGAAAACTGTCTGGAACAAACAGATAAATCACTGGTAACTGTGATATTTCTACACTTCTGTGTTCAGTTATCACAGTTTTTAATATATTTATTTCCTGATTTTATTTTATCCATTAAATTATTTCTCTTCCTATAAAGGGATGAAGTGATAAGAGAGCTAAAGGCCTTGTAATACCAGAGAAAACGCATATTTTCATTATATGCAGGATATATTTTCATTAACTGACTGAGTATTGAGTTTAAGGTGATCTATGTGTACAGGTAAGACAAGCTCTCAAGCCTCTGTGAAAACATTAATTAAAGGCTTTTGTGTTTATTTTGGCCTTTTTTTGTTTGTTTGTTTTGTTTAGGTTGGACTTTTAGGGCATGATTTGGTGAAGGACATGAGATGCAAGGCACTGTTGTGAGGAGAACACAACCAGTATGATGGTGCAACAGTCACTGCCAAGCTTTCCTCAGGCAGTGGTTAATGCTTAATGGTTTTTCCAAGTGAACTAACACAGAAGCACAGGTGAGGGCACTGGGCAGTCTGGCAGCCTTTCTCCAGCAGCACACAGCTGTCCCAGACCCCACTGCTGTGCTTCCACCCCATCTGAAGTCCCTGCATATGCAGCCTTGGTCAAACAGGCTTGGGACAGAAACCAAAAAACTCCATCTTGCTGAGAACTGAAATAAATGAATAGGAAGAGTCCTCTCTGCTGGTGCTGTCTGTCCCAGGATTCAGAGCTATAGGAACACCAGGTGTTTGATGGATCTCCATGAGTACTGGCCTTTCTCTTCACACATCACAGAGCTGTCCATGCAAGCATCCACCTCTAGTCAGGCTCATTTCAAAGGTCCTGTGAGAAGAGAATATTCCTCTTCACAGCCATCCCCCAATCATCTGGTTTAAAAAATAACCTATTTCTTCAGGCTAAAAGTGGCCATGGGGAGCTGCTCCTTCCATAGTATGCTGCAATGCTATGAGGTTTACTTCAAGGAGGGATCTAGTTGTTGTTTTCTACTCACTAAAGCATGATCATAGAGAAAACAGAATGAGACTGTACCCAGAAGTGTAGAGCTAAAGAATGGTTGTGAAACCCTCATCCTGGGAGGTTTTCAGGGGATCAAACAAACCTGATGTAACTTGGAAGCTCTCCCTGCTGTGACAGAGGACTGTAGGATGTCTGCAGGTGAACTCTCTGGAGGTCCTCTCTACCCCACATTACGGTCCATCAGTCGATACACAGGCTGATAGTGATGGCACAAGCTGACCCAAGCCCACAGAACAGCTGTGGAGGGGAGGCACAAAGTGCCACAGCAGATTGCACGAACTGTCCAGAAACAAGCTCTGAACCACTTATACCTTCTGTGCAGCCAGGCACATTTGCATTAAATTGTAATATGCCCTCTCCCCATTTTTAACCATGGCTTTGTCAGGAGTTTGTTTTATCCCGCGTGAATTCTAATGAATTTTAACCCCAAGAAGGATCCAATTTAATACCAGTTACTGGTGACAATGAAAGAGATTCATCCAACTTCAACTGAATATTTCACCTGCAATGATCCCTTAGTGTGTTTGAATTATTTTGACAGGGACCACACACCTAAGCTTTAGGCAGTTAGAGATGCGGGGAGGTGTTTGGGGATAAGCTTCTGTGACCAAAAAAATCCTCAAATTAGTACGAGGATTACTGACTAGTGGCTAATGATTAACTTAGGGATTCAGCTGAGCCTTAATGATTAATGAAAAGCTCCTCTTAAACAGCGCATACCTTACCTTTTTTTTTTTTTAAATGATGAGAACCTAAATAGATCTACAATAATTTAAAATAAATTAGGACTAGCACACTACAGTCAGCATTCAGCCAGGAAGAGCTTTAAACTTTTCACTTAAGGGGTCTGAGAAGTGATCAGTTTCTGCCATGCCAGGCTTGCCGGGATCCTTGTTCAAACTGCAGTGCTGCGTGCCTAATCCGCAGCCCCCGCTCGGCACGTAGCTGTTGCTAATGCAGCTCTTACTAAACCATATCTGGATCAATTCATCCCTCCCGGATGCAACTGCTTGACACCGGAACAGAGTTTGGGGCTCCCCAGGCGGTGCTGCCAATGACAGAACCCCGCAAAGCAAACAGACCCCACGCGTAATCTCGAGCTCTCATTAATGATTACTCTTTTAATGAAGATAATGGACGAGCCCGTGCGTGTGTTCGTACCTGCAGTGCCCGTGTCCGGGCACAGAGCAGCCTCGGTGACAGACTACATTTCCCAGGAGCCTGTTGCACCAGTCTCTGGTGTCACCGCAGAAGGACCTGCCAGCTCTGCAGAGCCACTCGCGCTGCTGCAGTTCCCGGTGCTGGCGCTGGAGAAACATGACCTTCAGCAGCTTGTCTCCTAAACCACCCCGAGCTGAACTGCGCTAGGGCCCGTTCTTGCTGCGGACACAGCCGGGCAGGATGGCTGGTTAGCCTCGGTTCATGAGAGATGCTAGATGTCACCTGCAGAAGACGAGAGGAGCTTACCTCTTCCAGAGAGATGGCCCCGAGCCAGCAAATTCGCTCTGTCAGCCTGTGCAGCGGCTGTGGCAGAACTAGGTACAACTCACCGTGGTTTTCCGAGAGGGAAGGGGGTCGAATTTACTTACTGGGGGCAGAGGGAACATCAGTCCCCGGATGCCTCGTTCCTCAGTGTTCTGCTCCAGCAAATCTGCATTTCACTGTGCTAGTCGTGGCTTTTCCATAATCTAAGCCTTGCAAGTGTTTTATGCCACCTGTCCGTGGCCGGAGGGAGGGTTTTTCAGGATGAAATCTTTGCCTCGGGGACCGAAGGGCTGTAGTCATTAACTCAGTGCAGTTATGACTAATTTAAGATTTGTACTGGCTGGGTTTCCAGAAAAAGACTAAAGAGGCAGGCAGATCGGTTGCCTGAGTTACTAGCAAGGCCTTATTCCTTCAGGAATTTCCTTTTCATAGTTAATGAAGGTTAATCAAATAAAAATCGATTCAAGTTTCTGGTGACAGTGGAAATACCTATAAGAATGGAGTTGGAAAACTGCTTGGTGAAACATGGAATAGAAGCCCACTGGCATCTATGTAGCACTGCTTTGTGCTCAAATAACTTACTTTGTATACTTTTCAGCATGTTCTTTATAATTTCTACAGGACCTTACAGTCAAGTCAGTTACATTGTTCTAAGGATTTGTAACTTCTTAATCTTTGCTAACCTTTAAACACGAATACCAAACTTAACGCACAAGTGGACTATAAACCTGCTGAGGCTTTGATCAGTGACTGCCTTCCCCTGGCACCTGAGTCCTGCTTTGGAAGGACCCTGGTGTGTCACAGAGGTATTGAAACTAAGACAAGCCCTGCCCCCTGTATAAGGAAAGCAAGCATGCTTTAAGGTGGTTTGTAGGACAGATATGTAGGTAAGTTTGTAGGTGAGCCTGAATGTGTGTCTGCATTATGATGGCCTCTGTGGGGTTGTTCCTTACCATAACTTGTGCTGCCAGTGTGCTGGACAGAATTGGAGACACCACATGATCGATTGAGAGATGTGACTGGTCTGTATTCAGGGGGAGTAACTGGAACAGGATTTTTAATCCCGAGTCCCTCAGAAGATACATATATTGCATAACAAATTTGCAAAACTAAATATGGGAGAAAGACTGGGTGTTCGACAGGAATGTCATTTAGTTACTTGTGCCTAGAGCCATTTTTAACAGACCTGGACGGGAATTCCCCTTTTCTCCAGGGATCTCCTGGACCCTGTTGGGTAGAGCCTTTGCTCCCTGCCGGTGCCTGCCCAGCCCCTTGGGCGCCGGCGGGGCGTTGTGGTGCAGCTGCTCCCTGCACAGGAAGTCTCCCCGCAGCCGCACTGGCATTCACGTGTGTTCCCGGCCCTTTGCCCTCAGTGACGTTTCCCCTGGATCTGACGAAAACCCGGCTGCAGATCCAAGGTGAAGCTGCGGTGCGCCGCGATGGAGCAGCGGCCGGGCAGGTGGTGCCGTACCGCGGGATGCTGCGCACGGCGGCGGGAATCGCGCAGGAGGAGGGGGTGCGGAATCTCTGGCAAGGAGCCACGCCGGCCGTCTACCGACACATAGGTGAATATCTGTTCGTGATGGGACACGATGAGTCCTGCCTTCCGTGGCCAAGCCTTTTGGAGCGAGCTTGCCATATTTTCTTGTACTTTAAACATATTTGTGAGGACTTTTCAGTCTAGCCTGTAATCCCACTTTGAATATACGAGATTCTAAATCATTAGCGTCTCTTCCTTCCTTTTCCCAGTCCTTCATGGCCTTATTCTAGCTTCTGGAAAAACACAATATAAGTTCTCAGTCATCTTTGCAGGAAGGTCTTGTTCAGGAAGTCCAGACACTCAGAGTTCTCAGAACAATAAATGTCTCATATGTGAAGGCAGTGGGGACAGATTAGGAAAAAAAGATAGGAAAAAAATATGAGGTTGCAAGCACAAGGGAAAAATACAAGTGTTTAAAAGAAATGCATTAGAGGTTTGACCACAAAAAACAACTTTCTGTGCTTTAGTTGGAAATACAGTGACAGCAACAAACCTCAAAAGCACTTGTGGGGGTTTTGTGCTTGGCATCAGCCCAGAAGGAGGCGATGCAGTCCCATCCCCTTGGGGTGCAGGCAAAACTGTGCTGCCTCCTGGCAGACCTGTGGCTCAGCCAGAGAGATTTCTTGATGCTAAAACGCCCTGGCTCTCCCACTGACACCAGGCAAACCCCTCACTTTCCCCATTCTGGTCACAAACACGAGAGCAGAGACCAGCTGAGCCAGGCGAGTGTCATAAACCAAGGTCTTGATCTCTCTCTCACTGTGAGCTCAAGAAATGGCAGACCCAAGAAGTGTCTCCTGCTTTTGTTTTCCACAGTATACACTGGTGTTCGGATGGTTACTTATGAACATCTCCGTGACTCTGTGCTTGGCAGGGCGGAGGGTGAACACTTTCCTCTGTGGTAATGTTGCATATTCATGCATATTTATTGCTTGCTTGGGGATTGTCCTTACTGTAGGAGTCCTACAGCCATATCTTAGGTCCAAAATGTATGTGGCTTTAGAATGGGATTAATAAAATCTACTACAAAGTACTTGTCATGTCTAATGCTACAGGAAGGGGGACCTATGGGTAATACTGAAATTTCTGATTTTATTAAAGTAAATAGACCCATAAAATTAACACAACTCATCTAGTAGTAGTGGGAGAGAAAGAAAAGTTTTATATATCAGCAAGCAGTTTGGAATTTCAGGTGGGCATTCCATTATAATACATGGAGCATCATCCTTTACTTGTGTACTTTGCCATCCTGTCTTTAAACCTTAAGCAAAGAGCATAATGTAACCTTGTTGTTTTTTTTCCCCCAGGTAAGTTTTAACCCTTTTTGAAAATTGACAGAAATATTACTGGCTACTTTAACAACCAGTAGCCACCACAATTATTAATGGAATATATGGAATAACCATTTAATATAATATATAATATTAATTAATTAACTGATATATAATTAATTATATAAAATTATATTAATTATATAAATTATATTAATATAATATATGGAATAACCATTTACACTTGTTCCACCTGGGTTGTGCTGCTGAACTGTTCAGCTTGAGCACTGTGACTTGTGAAGATTTTCAGAGTATTCTGGAGCACAATTTTTCTCCATTTGGCAGGAAAGCTGTGGTTGGAGGCATGTCTGCAGGTGCCATCGGACAGTTTTTTGCCAGCCCAACTGATCTGGTGAAGGTGCAGATGCAGATGGAGGGAAAAAGGAAGTTGGAAGGAAAACCATTACGGTTGGTTCCTCTCAGAGCTGGTGACTCTTTCCCTGTTACTGATCCCTCTTTGGCCCAGGGTGTGGTTCTCTGTGTTTTCTGTCATCCCTTCTACCCAGCTACTCTGTGCCCTTTTACAGGGAGAGCACCTGATGGCTCTGGGCAGTGAAGGGGAGGGGACCTCCTCATTCCATTTATACTCATATTCTTTATTGTGATTTATTGGTCCCAAGGACCACAAATCCATCCTCTGTGCTGCAGCATGTCCATGCCAGCACTGTACCATGGGGAAGGAAGGATGCTTTCTGAAGATGGAAGAAAGCACGAGGGAAATGGCTCGTGCGGGATGCACAGGCACAGGGAAGGCTGGCACACAGCAGGGCTTGAGACTCTCCTGCAAATACCAGGATATGCTGCTCTTTGCATCCCAAACTGCTGCCATCATTTGGTGTCACGTGCATTTAGTATCACAACCCTGTGTGGGATCTAAAGGTTGTCTGCTGTTTGGGACCAGATCACTGCTCTGCAAGGCAACCGGTATCTCTGGTAAAATATTGTGGCATGAAAGTCAAAGACAGATCCAAAAATGGATCTGGAGGGCCTGATCCTTGCAGGTATAAATTCCTAATCTTACGTGAGGACCCAGTGCAGCAAAGTACTGAAACAAGCAAAGATTTCACTAGGCTGTCTACCCACAAGTTGCATCTTGATTTCAGGTTTCGGGGCATGCACCATGCATTTCTGAAGATCCTGTCTGAAGGAGGAATAAGGGGACTTTGGGCTGGATGGGTACCAAATGTCCAGAGAGCTGCTCTAGTGAATATGGGAGGTAAATGGAATAACTTGGCTTGCAGCACTTGAGGCCCCATCAAAGCTTTGAGAAAAAGGAGTTCAGCTGCTCCTTTGTCTTAAGTGTCGAGATTGGCTACACTGGAGCACTGTTTGGAGCACCCTGCAGGTGACCTCTGCCTTGTGCACCTGTGTTTTGGTCCTGTGGAAATCAAATGGCTTAAAAGTAAGTTTTTACCTGACCTTAAGGAAAAGTAAGCCAGGAGCTGAAGGGGTCCCACAGCCAGCAAAGCAAGGACCTCACCAGCCACAACCCAGTGCCCAAGTGAGGTGAACAGGGCAGAGCCAGCAAAGGCAGCCCCGCTTCACCAAGATCCAGATCCTTAGGGAAGTGTGTGGTGATGAGGCAGGTCTGAGGCCAAGCCAGGAAGCTGAGCCAGAACAGGGCTGGTGAGGGTCACCCAGATACAGCTCAGCACCATCTGTCAGGTAAATCAGAGCAGATGGGAGCAGAAAGGAGAATGTACTCACATGTCTAAAGGCAGGGCTCAGGTGTCGCAGCCCTCATTAGAAACGGGGGGCAGAGTGCCAGCTGTGCCAAACGCAGGAGCTGCAATGGAAATGAACATCCTGCGTTGTGAACAGCGCAGACTCCATTCACTCCTGACAGTGCTGTTTTTTCTCATTATCCTCTTTACAGATCTGACCACTTATGACTCAGTGAAACACTTTTTGCTTCTGAACACGACACTTGTGGACAACAGTGTGACTCACAGTGTTAGCAGGTGCCGTATTCTCCAATTACCCCTTTTCCACTGTGGAACATTTCCAGCCTTGCTATCTTCATCTGCCTCTCTGGGCCAGCAGAAGACCCCATTCTTTGATTTTGATACTGCTGATGAAATGCAACTTTAGAATTATTTTTTTCTGAGAGAACCTCACTTTATGCAAGACACAAGAGAAAGGATGCAACCATTGCTACAAAATTGCCCTCACTAGAAGTGCCTTGTTGGTGCATTTAAATAAATTTGCTCTAATCTGTGGGAGATCAGTGATACAACTTCTGCAGAAAATCCTCTTTTACTCTCTTAAGTGATGAAAAAATCTACTTTATGTAAACAATATTATGAATTGCCTATTGTGGGTCCTTCATCCCTGACTCAGAACTGCACACATAGGTGAGGGCAGCTGGCACTGGGAGGGCATGTGAGCAAGAGCAGTACTAGCAAGCCTCCCAAACCAAGTTCATGTTATGAATTATTACTCATGATTTGATGATAATGGCTTTAATATATCCTTATTAAAAGAACTGGAATCACAATGCTGAAATTTTTACGATATATCTTGGTTTCTTCCTTAAGTATCTGTTGCTGTTGGCAGTGTCTGCTCTGGGCTGGTAGCAGCTGTTCTGGGAACTCCTGCTGACGTGGTCAAAACCCGGATAATGAACCAGCCAAGAGATAACCAGGGAAGGTATGGACACTTCAGAGACCAACTTTTCAGCAGCACATTGAAACCATGGGTGTCACTGATTTCACCGGGAATGAAGTGCTAAGTTGATAATTTGCTCTTCATCTTTCTAGTGATGATTTTACTGATTTAGTAAATGTCTAGAGGATGTTGTTGTAGTGGCCACCTAACCATAACCAGTGGATTTCAGTTCTGGATTAGACCCCAAGGAGCTTACAAAAGTGCTTTGGCTTTCAGAAAAATATCAGCTACAAATTATTTTTATGAGGGGGTGGGATTTTTTAAATTGTGTATTTGTAATCCTAACACTGTTTGTTCTCCTTGCACATTGCTAGAGGTCTGCTCTATAAATCTTCTACGGACTGCTTGATTCAAACTGTCCAGGGTGAAGGGTTTATGTCTCTGTACAAAGGCTTTATACCAACCTGGATGCGAATGGTACGTGCTTTTTAACTCTCATTACAAGAACAATTAGCATTAAAATGTGAGGAGTGTGGATGCAGCACTAACCCTATGTAATATTACAACTTTTGTATGAAAGACATCACCATAGAACTATAGAATGGTTTGGGTTCTAGAGACTTTAAAGATCATCTTGTTCCAAACCCTCTGCCATGGGCAGGGACACCTTCCAGTTGCTCAGAGTCCTGTCCAACCTGGCTTTGAACACTTACAGGGATGGGGAGTTCACAGCCTTTCTGAGCAGACAGAGGCTTGGGAACCTCTCTGGGAACCACAGCAATATGAAACTGAACATAAGAGTATGATTTTAAGAGGAGACAGTTTAATCTAATGGACTTATTTATTGGGTTAATTTTGTTTTAAGTCTCTAACTTCCATGTTTGTTTTCACAGGCACCTTGGTCACTGGTGTTCTGGCTTACATATGAACAAATCAGAAGGATGTGTGGAGTTACTTCTTTTTAAAACCTTCAATATTCACAGAAGAGAGAAGAGTCAAAAAGCTGAATTCTCATTCCACAAGGTAGTAGGATCACAAGTATAGCTTGTTGCTCCGACTCCAGTCCTTACTGGTTGGTAGCAGCCATGACTTAAGGATACTATGTGATAGTCAGACTGCTACGCGAAATTTATATTATCCACAGGATAAAATTGTCACAATAATACTTCAGCTAGCAGCCAGCATCAGCTTTATGAACCAGCAAACAGGAATAAAAAAAATTCTACCAAGCAAATAGAACATAATACTCTCCATTTGTTTGATAATTCAGATGGTTTCTGACCTTAAAGACATAAGCAGGTTGATCAATTCACTGAACAAGTTCTGTGGCTAAGCATCTGTAAAATTATCTGGGAATTTTTGTTGTTAATTGCATTTGCATACAGATAAAGAACTACCCTTGTTAGTTTGATGTGTCAGCAAACCAAGCCTGTAGTCCTAGGTATTGAAAAAGATAAAAGCAGTTTATCTGATTCCAAATCTGCTTTGCACAAAAAGTGGAAGGGTTTGTGTTCCTCTTCCTTCCCAGAGACTGCCTGACCTCTCCACTCAACTATTTGAGTAAGATCATTATTGATATGCAGTCCTGTTCCCAGAAAAGCAAAAGCCTAGTTTGCTCTGCAATGCTCGAAGGACTGGGGATACTCCATAGGATCAAGCTGAGCTACTTGTCCCGTGACAATCTTGGTGCTGATGTGGCAGACTGGGTCATTTTCCATGGAAATGTGCACTCTACCCATTTTAAATATCGATGGAAATACAACGTTATCTTCAATAATGCAAAATGTTTGAGCAGGAGTGATTTATTTATTTTTAAACCTAAAGCCTTTCAGATTTCATAGAGACTGAGACTGGTGCTGTTTGTCAGTAGGTTCACCTTTGGCAATCAAGAGTCAAAAATGCAGTATTAAAAGCAGCCATGAGTAGATAAAACAAAGCTGGCTTTGACTTGATAATATCTAGTAATTGAATAATGTAGAAAACTTGGCTCTTTGAATAAATTTCTTATTCCAGGATTTCTTCTAGTCTTTGCAACCAGCGTTTCCAATGTGCCATTTTCTCATTGAACACAGTCTGGGTGTCTTCTTGGCTTGCATTTGTACTTTCTGATTGTATTGTAGTTCAGTTGTGGCTGTATGCATTTGGGGGTGTGCTTCCAGCTTGGAAAAAATTAATCTCACCATTATGAAGGAGTCACAGAATCACAGAATGGATTGGAAGGTTGGAAGGGACCATCAGTGGCTCATCTGGTCCCACCTCCCTGCTCAAGCAGTGTCAGTCCAGAGCACAGGGCACAGGATTGCACAAGATAGTTCTGGAATATCTCCAGGGAGGGAGACTCCACAGCCTCTCTGGACAATCCATTCCAGGCCTCGGTCACTGCACAGTAACTTCCTCACATTCAGGTAGAGACTCCTATGCATCAGTCCAAAGGTTTAGTTCAGAAATCCTGGTATTTTTCTAGCTGTCATCCTGAGAAACTAATCCAAGTTCTTTCTGTCTTGTACTCCAGCTCCAGCAAAGCTGCTGCTTCAGTTACATCCCAAGCACTCCCGCCTGCCATCCCATTACCCCAATAACCTGGTGATGGATACACAGCTCTACCTTTCTCTTGAGACAGAATAAGTACTTTTATCATAAAATCACAGAAAGGTTTGGGTTGGAAGGAACCTCAAAGATCAGTTCCAAACCCCTGCCATGGGCAGGGACACCTTCCACTATCCCAGGTTGCTCCAAGCTCCAGCCAACCTAGCCTTGGACACTGACAGGGATTGGGAATCCACAGCTTCTCATGGCAACCTGTTCCTATGTCTCACCACCCTCACAGTAAAGAATTTCTTCCCAATATCCAATCTAAACCTGCTCTCTTTCAGTCTGAAGCCATTCCCCTTTATCCTGTCAGTCAAGGCTCCTGTAAAAAGTTCCTCTCCATCTTTCTTGTCAGCTCTCTTCAGGTACTAGAAGGCCACAATTAGGTCACCCTGAAGCTTCTCTTCTCCAGGCTGAACAATCCCAACTCTCTCAGCCTTTCCAAGAAGGACAGTTGCTCAACCTCTCTGATCATCATAACCAGTGTATTAATTATAAGCAGTGTTTTAGACTGCATTTATCAAAGCTGTCATAAGCTACTTTTATGGGCACACAACTTGAGAAAATCACTGAAATTTTAACCTTGATACACTTCAATTAACAAAGCCTGAAAGAATAGAGCTCTATTGTTGAAACTGGATACAAGGAGTGCACAATTTACAGACCACAAGGTCATTTTGCAGAAAACAGCAGACAAAAAAGAGACTAACAAAGACTCAGTATGTGTGCTGAAAAGTCCCTACCTGAGAAAAAGATCATAAAAGGATTGAAAAATATAGACTAACTTGCATGAGAAGTGAGAAATCAATATCCAATAGAAGACAGAATACTAATCAAAGAGTGCTGTAATTCAGAACCAGTGAATATGAATTTGTTTGCTAAAAATATATACGTACATAAATGTAAAAGTTCTGTATCTCATCTGTGTAGAGGCCAGGATTTTGTCATCCACACAGCTCCCTCCTGGCCAAGAGTAAAGTAATGCCTGACTCGCTAACACTAAAAAGACGGTGTTAGAGGGTCTTATTTATCCCAGTGATTTCAGAGGATTTGGTAACAACAGCATTACTCAGCTTGGTGTCACTTGCAAACTTGCCGAGGGTGCACTCCAACCCTTCACCTATGCAACTAATGAAAATACTAAATAACACTGGCCCTAATAGGGACCCTTGAGACACAGCTCAAAATAAAAATAATTTTTTAAAAAGCCTTGTAAAAAATCTTGCAGTGAAAACTTTAACGCTTAATAAATCTCTCTCTCTTTGCCTGTTAATGATTAGCGATTCGCCGCGGCTGCCGCCCTCACGCCGCGGCTGCCGCCCTCACGCCGGCAAGCTCCGCACGCCTGTCCCGCCCCCGACGCCACTCTGACCAATGGGAGCTAAGAGGGCTCGGCGCTCTCTCCCCCTCATCCCGCCTCGCCCGTCCCCTATCCGGCGTGGAGCGCTCCACCGTGGGCGAGGGTAGCTCTGCCGGGCTCTGTTCTGAGCCCCGCGGGGCCCTGCCATAATTCCATTACTCTCTTCTTCGTGACGCCTCCACTCAGTCTTAGCGTAGCAGGAGCGGCCCCATGTATCAGCTCGCTTCACCCCTCCTTTTCCCCCCTTCCCTTCGCGCCGCTCTCCCCCCCACCGAGGGGATCATAATGGACTCGGCCGCTGCGGCAGCCGCTAACGGCTTCCCGTGGGTCACGTGGCGGCGCGTGCTCTATATGAGGCCGAGGAGCGGAGGGTGGGGCGTTCATTTGCCTCGTGCAGGGGGTGTGGGGGGGGCGAGGTTGCTTCGCGATGAGCTCCGGGCCGGGGTCCCTCGGCCGCGGCGATACCGTCACCTTGCGGGTCCGCGCCGTGGGGCTGTACCCCGAGGTGCCTATCCTGCGGCTGTGGGGACTGCTGGGTGAACGTAAGGCTGACTATGCCGTCCTCTACCGCGAGATCCAGGCGGCGGCCGGGCCGCGCCTGGCGGCCCGCCCAGAGCCCAGTGGGCCGGGGGCTAGCGGGACCAGGCTGTGCCCAAGAGAGCTGGCGCTGGTGGAGCTGTTGGGCGTGTGGTACCGCTGCTGTGTGGTGAGCTGTAGTGCCCAGGGGTACCGTGTCTTCCTGCTGGACGAGGGGTACGTGGTGACCGCATCCGCCTATTACATGGCACGGGGCTGCTCAGAGCTGTTCCAGCTGCCCCCAGAGGTGGTGGGCTGTGTCGTGGCCGATGTCATGCCCTCCCACTGTCAGGAGGGGACAGCAAGTGGGGATTCACCAGTGTCCAAGTGGACCGTGGAGGCAGTGGAGTTCCTTAGCTTCCTGCAAGGCAAGGAGGTGTCTGGTGTGGTGCAGGAGGTGATAACGCCGCAGCTCATTGTGGTTGAGCTGCCCCAGCTCGTGGCTCAGATGTGGCAGCTAGGCCTGGCCAAACGTGTCTCTCCCAGCTGGTTCTCCGAGGTGCTCAGGCGCTGCCTGCCTTTTGGCCAGTTAAAGAAGCAGCTCTATCAGCAGCCTTCAGAGTGTTACCTTGCAGCTTTTGAGGTTCCGCAGCTTGTCCAGATGTTGCTCTCATACCGGCCTCTGTCACCTGCCTTGGATTACTACTACCCTCAGCTTCAGCTGGGTGTGACAGAGCCTGTCCTAGTGACCCACGTCTCTGACCCACACCATGTTTACTGCCAGTTGCAGTGCCTGTCACAGGAGATCTCTTGCCTTTCTGATACCATGTGCCATGCTTATGACTGGTGGGAGCAGGACTTACTACCCAAAGTGGGCTCACCCTGTGCTGCCCGTGGGATGGATGGCCAGTGGTACCGTGCCATTCTGCTGGAGCTCATTGCTGGGGAGCAGGAGAAGCATGCAGCTCTCGTGCTCTTGGTGGACTATGGCAAGAAGGAGACTGTGACCAGAGCTAACCTGCGCCATTTGCCTGCTGAGTGTTTTCGCATGCCTGTGGTCACTTATGTGTGTGCTCTTCAGGGTGTTTCGGATGGGGGCTGTGGCTGGTCCTTGTTTCAGGTCAATTTGCTGAAAGCATTGGTCCTCGGCAGAGGAGTGAGTGCTCACATCAAAGCCTTTAACTCCTTTGAACATCTCTATTATGTGACCCTCTATGGGGAAAATGATGTCAATTTGAACCATCTTTTTGGGTCTCAGGCTTGCTGCCTGGTCAGCAGTCATGTGACCCAAACTGAGGCTCATGACCAGCTGGAAGTAGAGGAATCTTTAGCTGAAGGATTGGAATTGCTGCCAGAAGCACCTCCTGTTTTAACACACCGAGATTTGGCTGCTACTGCTGTAGCTGGTGTGTACCTGAAGACCTGGACATTGTACAGCGCACAGGTCTCCCACCTCCGAGACCCCTCTGAGTTCTGGCTGCAGCTCCGGGGGTATTACCAGCTCTTCAGGCAGCTGAGGCAGTGTATGTGGAATTTTTATTCCCATTCCACAAAGCTGGATGGTGCTGGGTGGGACCCACAGCCTGGATCCCTTTGTTGTGCCAGTGGGAATGAGGGCGGCTTTTATCGAGCGGTGGTCACCAGGGTTCTGGACACTGGTGTGGAAATACACCTGGTGGACAAAGGCAGTACAGAAACTGTGGATCTGTGTGATGTGAAGGAGCTCCTCCCTCGATTCAGGAAACTGCCTGCTTTAGCTCTGAAGTGTTGTTTGGCAGGTATCTCCCCTCCAAGAGGGAGTTGGAGTGAAGCTTCTGTGTCTGCATTCAGGGAGATGGTACTGAACAAGGAACTAAAGGTTTGGTTTTTGAATGTGCAGGGTGACAAATACATGGTTGAAATTCTTGACCGGTCGCAGTTAGGAGAGGGAAGAGTAAGTAAACTCATGGCCCAGGGGGGTTATGCTAAATACCATAGGTGTGAAATACGAAAGACTTCACAGAAATCAGATAAGTCTGTGACACAGGCCTCTTCCCTAGTGTGTGCTGCAGAGGAAAGCCAAATAAATGCAGAGAAGAGGCTCAGAGAAGAATGTGGTCCAAAGAGCAGTGATAGAATACTTGATTCTCACGTGGGTGTGATGGTCAGAGAGAGCCCTGTTGCAGCCATTCTCAATTCTAAAAGTGAATCTCTTATTTCTCAAGACTATGAGGGTAAGGAAAATCTGCACACCTCTCTGAGACAGAACTATGTGGAAATTAAGCCAGGCTCCTCTTGTGGAGGCCACTTAGAAGTGGGAAGTACAGTTAATGTTACTTTGTCATATGTCGAGAATCCTAGTTGTTTTTGGTGTCAGTTAAGTAGAAATTGCCATGACCTTGAGGTACTAATGGATGAAATTCAGGAACATTGCAGGAATTCATCTCAGCCACATGTTTGGCCAAATCTTGTATGTTTAGCCCAGTATTCAGAGGATAAAAAGTGGTACAGGGCCTTAATAGTTAGTGAAGGTGTTTGTGCAGACAAAGTAGAAGTCATATATGTTGACTATGGCAACAGAGAGCAGGTGTGTCTGACGAAGCTCCGTGCAATTAATGAACACTTCCTTAGATTAGAGGCTCAGGCATTCAGGTGCAGCCTTTACAACTTAATCCAACCCAATGGTCAGAATCCTTTTGCTTGGGATGAAGAAGCAATCCAGGCTTTTCGTCAGTTTGTTGTTGATTCATCGTCTGACCTTGACCTGAAGTGTACAATCTTTGCCTTGGCTTCAATAAACAGGGACCTGTTTAACATTGTAGATTTAATCACACCTTTTCAGAGTGCTTGCCAGTTTCTCACTGAGAGAGGTGTAGCCAGACCTTTATTTCCTCAAAAGCACCTGGAATCTTTGGTCCAGCTTCACTCTTTCTATTATTCTAGTCATGGTATCAAAATTGGGAGCGAGGAAGATGTTTATATTACACATGTTGAGAATCCATGGACGTTTTACTGCCAACTTGAAAGGTGTGCGGATACCTTGGCACAGCTGGCTGATAACATCAGTTGCCTGAGTGAGAGATTGACCAGCACAGGAACCTTGGGGAAGTCTGGGACCTTGTGTCTGGCAAGGTACTCTGACAGTCAGTGGTATAGGGGAGTAATTATGGAAAGACAGCCTAAGACTAAAGTCTTCTTTGTGGACTTTGGGAACACAGAGTCAATAGAGACGGATGATCTGCTTATTTTACCTAGTGATGCTTCTGATATTTTGCTTGTGCCAATGCAGGCCATAAAGTGCTCTGTGTCTGACATATCATCTGTTTCCAAAGAAGCTGCAACATGGTTTAAGGAAGCTGTCCTGGAAAAGAGGTTAAAAGCAATAGTGGTAGCAAAGGACTCTGATAATACACTGCTGGTTGAGTTGTTTGATAGAAATACTCAAATTAATACAAAACTGAAGGAGCTAAGCCTAAACACTACAGGACTGTTCAGTCATGTACACAGTGAGACTTTGTGCTCTAGAAATAGAGATGTGAATGAGAGGCATGAGGCTGCAGAGTCCCCTTTAAATGCAGGTAGGCCTCTTGAAAGAAAAAAATTTCAACCTGAAGCCCAGCAAGAAAAAGGGAGCAAAAGACACTTCAAAGAAGTTGTAAACCTTTTCCAGCACTCTGTGAAGGGAGATGTGGCAGCTGGATTACTAGAACCTGATGAGATGCTTAGCAGTAAGAAGGATGCTGTTTTGTTGAATAAAGGAGGGGAGGAGTCTCTGCTCTTTTCCCAGATGGATACGCTGTCAGATACTAAATCTAATGCTGAAGGCAGGTGTATAATGCTTAAAAATGCATCTGATCTACCACCACAGAAGATAGTGCCAGCTCTTAAAACCTTAGTGTATGTGTCTTATGTCAGCGACCCGCAGGATTTTTATGTTCAACTAGGGAGTGACGAGGTTCAGCTTAACAACATTTTGGAAAGTTTAAACAATGGGAAATCAGTGAAGGACCCTTGTGGACAGCTTTTCCAAGCAGGAGATTTAATCAGTGCTGTTTATTCAGAAGACAGCCTGTGGTATCGAGCTGTAGTTAAAGAGAAGACTTCTGACAATTTGATAAGGGTTCATTATATTGATTATGGTGATACTTCTGTGATTAGTGTTGATCAAGCATGCAAGCTCCCCAAGAACTTGTCATCTATTCCAGCAATGAGCATTCACTGCTTCCTAGGTGGACTCAAATGCAAAAAAAAAGCAGACTGGACAGAGAAAGCAGTGTTTTACTTCACCAAGAGAACAAGTGAAATCCTTCTGTCATGTGAATTTGTAAAGAAGGTTGAGGATAAATGGGAAGTTATTCTCAGTGACCATCAAGGTATAATAACAGTGGATTTTGCTGATAAAGATCTTGCAAGTAGAGAAGGACTTTTCTCAAGAAAAATTGATAGAAGAGAGAACCGTGACATCATCACTGGCTGTGAACCTTTGCCTCCTCAGGTACAAAATGAGATTTCCTGTGTAAGTGATTGTAAATCGTTTGTCTGGAAATTTCCAGAGGAAGGTCAGACTTTAAAAATTTACGTCACAGTGGTAAATAGTCCAGGATACTTCTGGTGTCACCGTGCTGATACCAAAGATGTGAGCTACATTGAGAAAAAAATAGAGGAAGCTGAAAAGCTTGGACTAAGATCTCTGAATGATGGCAAGTCTTGTATTAAAAGTGGTGATATTTGTCTAGCAAAATACAGTCAAGATGGGTGGTTCTACAGAGCTCAGATCAGCAGTGTGAATGATGACAGTGTTGTTGTTAGACATGTGGATTACGGAAGTGAGGAGAGGGTCAGCCTGGAGATGATCCAACAGATGCCATGTGAACTGCTCAGAGTACCTGGGCAAGCATTTGCTTGCTGTCTGTCAGGTTTCAGTCCCTCAGATGGCTCATGGCTTAGTGAAGCAAATAAGAAGTTTTATGATATGACTGAAAACCTTGTATTAAAAGCTGAAGTAGTAGAAATTCAGGAAAATAAAGATTCTGAAGTCCCTCTGTGTGTTGTCAAGCTGGAAGCTCCTGGCAATAGTATTAATGAAGGGATGAAGCATTTTTGGAAGGCTAATAAAGAAACTGGTGACAGTGCTTTCTCAAACCTTTGCAACCCCCTAAAGGAAAACAGAAGTTCAAACAGCAATTTGGGTCTTTGTCTCAACAAAGAAACTACTCCTGTTTGTGGATTAGCTCAGGAAGAGAGTGAAAGTGCTTTATTTTGTTCTGATCCTTTTCTGGGTGTAGCTTCTGACTGCTTAGAAACTGCAGAAGCAAATGTGTCAGTGGGAGCTGCCAGTGGGAAAGCTGATGATGGAGTTGAAGTAGGAGAGCATGATAACAGTTTTGATAAAGAGATACCTCTGTCTGAAGGTGACAGTGATAACACTATGCTACTAGAACCAGTGAGAAGCTGCAGCCCTCATATTGTGGGGAATGGAATGAAAGCTGAAGAACAAGACATGTCTGAAATACTGTTTGGAGAGGAGGCTGAGGTGAAAGCAGAAGTGACAGGCAATGCTTCAGCAGACAGCCTTTTCCTGGGAAAAGAACAAGAACTGCAGAGATTGCCAGTGCTCCAGGCACAGCCATCTGCAAGCAATGGCACTAAGACTTCAGGAGAACTGGATCCATTAGAAATGCACTCACCGTGTGATGGTCTAAACGAGCTCCTACAGGAGCTAGAGGGACTTTTGGAAAAGCCCTCCTTTGGTGAAGGAACAAAGGAAGCACTGGAAGCAAAGTCTCTTGAAATGCAGGCAGCGTCAGGCAGTGAAGCAAGAGAGACAGTGTTGGAGCAGCAACTGCTGGAGCTGCCAGATGTGAGGGAAGAGACAGGGCAGTTGACAGCTCTGAACTGTCTTGAAATTTTACCATTACTTAATGAGAAAGAAAACCTGGTGCCTTCAGTTAGTGACAGAGAGAAGTCAGTAGAGCTGATTCCATCTGATGTTCAGCCTTCTTTGGGAGAGAAGACCAAGAAACTAGAAGTGAATTTGTCTGGAATTCATGAAGCAGAAGCTATACTAGATGATTGGATGGAAGCAGAGCCTCCTTCCCTAAGGCTTTCATCATCTGTTGGTAGACCTGAGAAAGAACTGCACCAGAAGATGCGTGACAAGCAGTCAGTGCAAGGATCCAAATTTGAGCCCTTTCTGGAACTGGTGCTGCCTGATGTTCAGCCCCCTCAGGAAGACAGGGGGGAGGACTTGTTAAGGCTGGAACATGCTGTGCTACAGAGTTCTGTAGATAGTGGAAGTCAGTTTTCATTTCTTTCAAAAGACTCAGTGAATCAAAGGCCTGTTATCACTGTGAAATCATGTGACTATAAAGTCGAGAAACATAAGGGATGGCAGAAGAAGAAAGATGACTGTGTGGAAGAATGGATGGAACAAGACTTGACTGAATCATTTAAAGAGAGTGGAAATATGTGTGTTCAGTCTTTAGGCTGTAAGCCTGGGGAAGACGAAAAGCAGAATGAGAACTTGGCTGACTGCTGTGCAGGTAAAGTATCTGATTTTAAAGAGTTAAATAATCAAAATGTTGTGCACATTCAAACATGAGAATAGCTTTCTTGTGAAAAACCTAACTTTTATTCCCTAATATGATAATCTATTAGTGTTAATGCTTTGAGTTAAGGACAGCTGACCAAGGGTAGTGTCTCATGCATAATGTGACAGGCTAACAGCAACTAGTCTTACTTGGGAAGATTAATGATTTTGAGTGGAAATGCATTTCTGAACATGAAGTGCATTTGCAAGACTGTTTGGGATGATAGATTTTTAACTTTCAAATATCAAGTGCTTTGGAGGGGGTGGGGCAGCAGTGTTTGAGGCATCTGAGGTTTTTTTTGAGGGTTGATTTTTGTGGGGTTTTGTGAGTTTGTTGTTTTTTTGTTCTTCCTCCTTCATCAGTAAGTTACTATTTCTTGTAGCACACCATGACTATTCTTGTAGTCTGAAGGGCTTTGCTGTTGGTTCCAAATGTGTGGTGTGGACTTCTCTCAAATGGTGTGATGCTCGCATTTTGGAGGTATCTGAGAAGGGTACCAAGGTAAGTGTGGTTTGAATACTCTTTCTGCATTCTTAAGATCTCATCCTTCTTTGGTCCTTCTCTAAACCCTAAATAATTTTTTTTTTAAATTCTATTATAGAATTTAAGTATTGCAAAGACTGATTCTGAATTTATGGACTAGAGAGAAACAGCAGTGTCTCAAATTGAGTTGATACATGTCAACACTTGATGTTCCCTTCACATCTTATTTTTTTATTGACTGGGAGTATTGAAGAATCTGGCTCCAGTTTGAGACACACGAGTGTGGTTCTGTCTGGCCTCCAAGTTAGTGTTCTCCAGTGGAGCTGTATTAAACACTCGTGAAACTTGACATTACTGTACTGGTGTTTTGAGGAGTTAGTGCTAGAGTGGTAGAAATTTGGGAAGAAACTTAAACTGTACTGCAAGTAATAATGAATCCACAACTATTCCCACTTCAGTGAAATGTGTATTGCATTAGCAGTTGGTGGGAGTTAACAGTAGAGAATAATGCAGTGAGCTGCCCTGTAGTATTGCTTTTTATGCTGGGGGATGAATATGACATCTTCCTTCAGTCCAGGGGGAGCATGTGTCAATGTACACACTTGCACAGACATTATCCTTACATAAAATGACCTCTAAGTTATAACTTAAGATTGCAAATCCAAAAGATCTTTACATAAAAGCGTCCTTTTGAAAGATGGAATGTCTGAGATAGTGGAAGCCAGATCTTGTGCTGGTAGATCCTGGTGTCTAAAACTAATCTCAGCTGCATTCAGATGAGAGGCAATGTCAGGTATTATCATGTAATGATATCCCTATTCATCAGCTTCTTTCTGGTTCTGATCTAGTAGGTGTTTTGTAGCTTTTTTCCTCACTATGCTTGGGTTAGGAGCCTGGAAGAGCCTTGAGCAGCCTCAGTCACTACATTGTTTTATTAGAGATGAACTTGTTCTTCTTTGCAAGATCCAGACTTCTCAACACCTTCTCAAAGGCGCAGAGTCCTTAACGGTGTTTTCCTACTATTGTGTCTTACTTGTTGAGTGCATTGCTGCTGTGCTAGATCCACTTCAGCTCTGTCTGTACAGGTCCTGAACCTCTGCAGTGGCAATGAGGAGATTGTGCATCCTGAGAACGTCTGGAATGGAATTCCTGATGGGGCTCACAGATCATCTGCGGTATGGCAGTGTGATACTGGACTGGGCAGGACAGTACTGGTTTTTAGAAAGGCTGCTAACTAACTGCTAAATAATGAAAAATATTATGGAGTAATTAGGAAGGAATAGTGAGGTTTTCACCAGTGTTCTTCATAAAGTACCTACCAGTAGATTAAAAGACTCATGTCTGGAACCCAAAGTTCAGGTCATGAGCCATGCTGCTGGTGATGATAACAGCATGAATTTCCAGTTTGTTCTTCACATGCAGCCTTTGTATCAAAGTGAAAAGTGGGCAGAAGACTAATGTAGTGAGTTGTAAGGGGGGAAAACAGTGGTAACTAGGAGTCCAGTAATGCTGATGTAAGAAGTTAGCCTAGTATTAAAGGAAGCACCTCGATGGAAGTCTTGGCAATAGTGTCAGCTTCCTAACAGGATCCCTTTTTGTGTAGGCATTAACCCCTGCAACAGAAAACTTGCAGTCCTTACCAGAGGAGTCCTTACTTCAAGGTAAGTCTACTTTAAGCCCCCCCATATGGGTTATGTACTCTGTGTTTGAATGGTTTCTAATTTTCTAGGAAATGCTTTATTTTAGAAAATACAGTTAAAACACTAATTTGAGCTTACGTAATTGATACTGTGGTTGGGATTTTCTTGATAGCATTGGCTTATGTACTGTCAGTTTAAGGGTGACTACATGCAATGAAAGCTGTGTCTAGATTACAAGCCAATTAAGTATTTATTCATCTAATGGACTGAGCCTCTTGGGTGAGCTGGGGTGGTTCACCCAAGTTACAGATTTTGCCAGGGTTTTGAGCATTGCATCAGCATGCTGTTCTTGGTCATGTTTCTGAGGCAAGGTGAGCAACTGCTAGGCAGACTCTATTAGCATTTCACTAATAGCTAAGCATTTAGTTTAGCATTTGAGTGCCCCAGTCCCATAATCTATAAATTTAAATCCATAGTAATACCATTTTAGTTGTTGTAAGGATAGTTTGTGAATAGTACATGTACATCTTTATTGCTATTTTAAAATTTTGAAGTGTTACTGGTAAACACTTCTTCAGTGTACCAAATAAATAGTACAGGTTCTTTCTGTTTATATGCTCTTTTTATAATTATGAAATTGTAGAGCAGTTCTGGTTGAAATAGGCCTTTCCTGCTGGTGAAAGCGGCAACTAGATCAGGTTGCTAAGGACCTTACTGCAAGTTCTGGAATCTGTCCAAGAATGGAGACTCCAAAACCTGTCTGGGCAACTTGTTTCTGTGGTTGCCTGATGAAGATTACACTGAGTTGAAGTGGGCATAGCATTTGTGCTTTCAGAGATTAATTGGTAGCTGTATTTCAGTATAACTATTGATTTATGGGTAACAAATAAGGAAGCCTGCTACAGAGATCAGGTTGCCTGTTGAGCAAGAAAAAGGGTAGTTAAAGAATTTGATTAAAAGGTTAAAATGGTCAATCTACAAACTTTCCCTCAGTTGCATCACTCAAATGCAGAATTACTCTTGATTTTTGTGGATTTTTTCTCTTTTTGAGTGCTTTGCATGGAGTTAGTGTGTGCACTCTCAGCACCAGCACAGGAAAGGTGAGGCAGGGTCACACACCACGTGTCACAGAGCTGGAACCTGCTGCACACACTGCCACTGCCTGGAAAGGCAGTTTGAGTAGGAGCTACTCAGGGTGCAAAAACTCCTGCAATGGTTTATGCCAAACCCACTGAGGGATGGAGTAACTTTATCTCATAACTGAAATCTGGGAGCACTTCTGCTGTTTCAGCTGTTTTATCTTTGTATAAGAAGTGTAGTCTTTCAGCATGGTTCAGTATGTCAGTAGTATTTAGCCTGAAGCCCTGTAGAGCTGACTTTTGATCTTAATGCCCTTATACACATTTACAGAAACATCTTGATGGGTCTAATCTGTGTTTATTCCCTATAGAAAAGCAAACTGGCTGCAGTAGCAATTTAGCTGAAGATCCTCATGTCCTCCAGCAGTGCTGAAACCAAGTGACACATTGACCACATGAAACTGAACAAGTGCCTGAAGTGTATGAAATGTTCCCATGAAAATGTGTTTGTGGGAACAAAAATACCAGCAGAGCGAGTGGCTTATTTTTTCTACCTAACTGACCAAATACCTGTCACTGCTGAACTTCCCTGTGAAGGAATAGTGTTGGCAGACTGTTATTTTCATCTTGTTTTCTTACAGCTGTTGTTGCTAGACTACTATTGGTAGCTTGTTTCTTATAGCTGTAATTTCCTAAATAAGAATTGCCTCTTGTCTGGCATTTTTTTACTGACTGGGGGTGCACTGACTTGTGAAGTTCTTAGTGGGTGGTTCTTCAACGAAAGTTTCTTGTGAGTTTATGTATATGCTACTGTGTTGTACAGCACTGCTTTCTGATGTTTGCTTTTGGAAAAGTTGCATTGTTAAGTGTTTTTTTCTCACAAAAAAAAGTTGAGGGTGTTTTTGGGGGGTAGGGGTGGGGAGGTTTTCTCTGTAGGGGAACATAGCTGTTTTGGGTTGAAGTCTTGTATTTGGTGCTGTTCTAAAGCAGTGGAAGAAGCTGGAATAAAGCTTTGGCTGGCATATACTGGTTTGTTAATGTGTTTTGATGACTTGTGTCTGTTCCTGTGCAGAAGCCCAGATGCTGTGTGTGGGCTGTTCTGCAGTCACTGGTTATATTTTGACCCTAACCAGCTCTCTAGAGCATTGTGAGCTATGGTGTATGTTTTGAAACATTAATTGCACTTAATTAATTGAACTTGCTGCAATTGTACTAATGAAAGATGAACCTTTTCCTATAAATATGAAGAAGACCCAATGGAATGGTTTTGCTGCCACATGTGCATTGTGTTAAGGACATGACCTGCAGCTGTTTTAAGAAGATCTCACCTTTTACTCTCCTCAGGTGTTGAAAAGGGGGTGCTATTTTATAGTGATGTTTCATGCTTCTGTATTGCATAGCTGCTCCTCCTCTTCAGAAACTGTGGATTTTTCATGCTGAAACGAGGGTTTAGGAACCCAAGCTGGCTGATAGTGAATCTCACAGTAGATCTCAAGTGTTCGTGCTGACTCAGTAAGACAAACACATTTATTTGCCTAATAGAGACAATACATGGCACTAGGCTGGGGAGAATTTAATTTAATTCTGAAAGACAGGTCTTAGGTGTTATTGCAATCTCATTTTAAGATCACAGATTATGTAAAATACTTAATTACACTGTTAAATTGTTAATTTGTTTGCTTTAGTGGTTTTGTTTGTAACCTGATTTTGAAATGAACAGAATTTAGAAGACATCCTCTGATGGGGCAGCTTCAGTTCTGATCCAAAAAGGAGAGCCTTAAAGAAGGTTACAATCTTGGTCCAGGTACTACCACTGCTGTCTGTATCTGTCAGTGGGAGCCCATTGTGAGTACCTGGAGAAAGCTGAGCGTCTGGGAAGCATTTACTACCTGGAGAGACCTCAGGAGCTGAAGCAGTGCTAGAAAGGACCATGTAAAGGTAGCTGTAGATGTGCCACATCTGTATTTCCCCTGCAGTCTGACTGTGATAGTGGAAACACAGACAAGGGAAAAGCTGCTGGAGCTTTGCCCAAGGGCAATTACAGTTGCTACAAGTGACCCATTGAAAAGCTTTTGAGATATAAACATCATCCTCTAGGTATGGCACTAAACACATCTTAAATATAAGAGGATTAAGCTCCTATGAGGAGTCCTGCGTCTGGATTTTCTCTGCTGTCAGCTGAACTCTTTCCTGTAGCTTTTACTCTGACTTAGTTTAATAAGACACAGTTTTGAAGACCACCCTCCACAGGCATCTCTAACTCCCCACTATTGTCAGAGCACAGCTGAAATACTTAGTATCTAAGCAGGAAAGTGGTGGTTTGGGGTTTTGTTTGTTTTTCCCTTACCCTGCAGTAAAGGCTTCCTGGTTGCAAACTGACATAAAGTTTGGTAAAGCAACCTGTAGCTAAACTCCCTGGAGCTCAACCTGGCTCTCTGCAAACTTGACTCAAGTCAAAACCAGAAAGAGCATTTAAATTATTACCAAGTAATTTCCCCCAAGCTGCCTACAAAATGGAAGTCACCCTGTTGCAGTATTTCAGAGCATCCCACTAATTCATTTGAACAGAAACCTCTGTTTTTATGATTATGTAACTTAATGCCTTGTCTTTTTTCATTTTTTTTTTTTTGTTCCACACCCCAGAAGCTTTGTAGGTGTTTAATGCCACCACGTGTCTGAGCAATGTCTGACCAATATTAGTGTCCTGATGTCCATGGCATTTTCAGTACTTCTCTGAATTCCTTATTCAGGTTCAGCGGGAGATGTGTCAATATTGGTTCCAGGAATAACATTGGGTCCTATGCCATCCACAAGAGAATCCCACTGATCAAAATCCTTCTTAAGACCTATAAGATGGGGGAAAGAAAACCCAAGTGGCAATGAGTTAAGTAATCAGCTTTTTGTAAAACTACACTGAATAATGAAATCAACTTGGCAACGTAGGGAAGGAAAAATGTTTTAGGGATAAAAAAATAATACTTCAGATTTTTTGCACCAGAACAAAATGTCAGTGATTTTCCTCTGAGTTGCTAAGATTACAAAAGTAACTGAAAAACATCTAGGAGAAGTCTGACTTATTTTTTCCACTGGCAGACTTGTTTTAATCTGGTTTTAAACTGAATGGTTATATAAAAAGCTTCACAGGAATTAAGTATTAGTCAACTTCATACTTTGCTGTAAATACTTACTCAGATGTTTCTGTAGGAAAGCTAATGAAGCATGATTGCTGATATCAATAGCTTCATTTGGATCTATTTCTCCTTTTAATTTGAAAAACCTTGCAATGATTCCTCCACTCACAAAGGTGAAGTCAGGAAAGCTCTGATGTACTGACCCCCTGCAAAGAGAAAAATGATCAACAGTCTTGTAAAGAATACATTAAATTGCCTGCTTAAAAGATGCACGAACTTAAGTCATGTCTTGTGCTGTCTTTAGGAGAAGATAAAAAGGTTAATCTCACAAACAAGCAAGATGAGCAGGAAATTCTGCCCTAACCACAGAAGGGAGGAAGGTTTGTACGTGCTTGCTGTAAGTCACTGTAACTGCAACAGCAATAAAGAGCTGGCTTGGCAAAGCATCAAAATCAAGTTGTCTCCCTGCTCACTGGTGCAGGATAGAGGCATCCCTCCCCTGGCTGCAGAACTGCCCCCCAGAAGGCTGTTTCAAGTGTTCAAATGCAGGTGTTGCACAAGGCTCAGTACAAAGCTTGTGCCCCAGGGCAGGAATGCACACCTTAGAGTATCTTAAACTTGGGGTTCCTGGCTGCTTTGAGAGGTCTCTGTCCCTGCTGTAGGGCATGTATGGCTAATTTAAACATACAGTGAAAACTTGGGCCATGAGGAGAGACAGTCATTTAGGCTGGAAAAGACTTTTATGATTATTAAATCCAACCCTTAACCCAGCACTGCCATTCCACCTCTAAATTTCAGTGCCACATCTACATGTTTTTTAAACACTTCCAGGGATGGTGACTCCCCAGCTTCACTGAGCAGCCTGGTTCAATGCCTAACTGTTTTAAACGAAGAAATATTTCCTAGTATCCAATCTGAACTGGCCCTGGTATGCCCTGAGGCCATTTCTTCTTCCCTGGGAGAAGAGCCTGAACCCCCCTACCTGGTTCCACCCTACTGTCAGAGAGTTGTAGAGCGAGGTCCCCCTGAGCCTCCTTTTCTCCAGGCTAAACATCCCTAGCTCCCACAGCTTCCCCTCCTCCTCAGCCTTGTGCTCTAGGGACTGTCTGTCTGCAGTTACCTGTAACTGCACAGCTCCAACAAGAGCTTCAACCACAGATGGAAATGATGGCTCCTGAGCACTTACTTGATAGTGATCATTTTCTTGTTTGTGTCATTGGAGATAAGCTTCTTAATCTTTAAGATGTTCTCAGCCCACTGGAATTTTTCAGAATTGATGAAAAGCAGTGGTTGCTGGACACTGTTTTGATAAATGTCGTCACCTACAGGAAGCATCCATACATCCAGGGCAATGCCACACCTGCCAAAAACATCTGGATATTGGCACAGAAGCAGAAAGCTTGGAAGTTCTGAACATGCTCTGAGTTGCAAGAGACATGGGAAAGTCTCCCTAATACTGAATAGGTAAATGAATAATTTTGTTTCAGAATTATCTCTACTCTGGGGGAAGAGAATTAGTCCATTCTTGCCATATGTTGGTCTCCACTGCCAGGTGCAGCTGGACTGCAGGGTCCCACAGTATCATGATATAATAAGATGCAGCTGTTATGTTCCACCACACCCCCAGACTTGGAAGAAGCATGGCTGAAGAAAGCAAGACATGCCAAACAACACTCTTTTTCAGGAGCTAATTAGTAGCTGGGTGATCGTAGGTAAAGTGCCCTGCTCCAGGCCTCTGAAGTGCCAAATGTCACTGGCCTTGTTTTGCATACTTACCTGAATCTTGTTTCTTTGCTGAGACTTTCAATAACTGTAGCACCACCAAAAGAGTGTCCCATCACAGCTATTCTGCTAGTATCAACAGAATCCTGTCAAAAAAATCCAGGTGCTGTAAGAGACTTTCTTTCCCAAACTTACTTTTTTAAAGGGAATAAATTTTTTTAGGCATTAGATCCTACTGAAGTAGGAAGAGCATAATTTCAGCTCCATGACTCTCTATCCAGCTTTGGATGACCTGAGAATATTTTCATAGCTCTACAGAGTGATCTTCAGAATACTTAACATGAACCAGTTTAGAAATGGCAGGGGGGAAACCAGAAGCATTATTAGGTGTTTAACAAAATACAGGAGTGCACCTTCCACTCACCTTTAGGCTATTCCAGTCAAAGTCTGAATGTAGTACATTTGTTACTTCCTCTCCTGAATTGACTTTAAGAATGAGATTGAGAGCTTTGATACACTCCTGTGCTCTTTGCTGCACCTGGGGAGAAAGAGAGGTTGGGACAGAGCCATGGAAGAAATCATCAGACAACTGCCAGGCTTGACAGCCCCTTGGACACAGGACTTACTCTGATAGTGTTTGCCCCTAAGTGTCTGATACAGTACCAACTATTCTGAAATACAGAGTGGAGCCATCTGAGAAACAGCAAAATTGTTTTTTGGCGGTGTAAAGAGCTGAAGCTCTTGTGTAGAACCTCTGCACATAGGGGAATTTATCCCTGTAACATGCACCAGAGGCCTTAAACTCCTTTGTTTTGCCACTGCTTAAGAAAAGGGGTTGTCGGGATGTGCAAAAAGTTACACACCTCCAAGGAAGGCTGACTCACTGATGCTTCTCAGGCTCACCTGGATGAGCAAATGTCATTCTATCACTTGCCCCATCACACAACAGCCTTGAAACTGTCTTTACATTGGATAAACCAAACTAAGAAACAGTGGAGCCCATCCCATTTTTATATATACTCATCCTTGAAAACTGTAGTGAAGCTGTTGAAAAACACACTTTTCACTGCTCCATATAAGAACAGTTTTTAACTGGTATGTCAGTGAAAGAAAAGCTTCAAGAAGAACCAAGGAACAGTTAGTGATCTTGGGAACCACAGTGTGTAGGCAGCCAACAAGATGTGTGTGCATCACTGAATTACAAATAAATCCCAATCTCCTGACTTCTCTACTGGTCAAATTTGCAGACAACGGCTTCTGGAGGTTATTTCCAAGCTCAGACATTACACTTTGACACTCACAAATAGGACATTGTACTTATACAGGAAATTACTCTTATACTATTGTCTGTATGGCCCAGGGAGATAAAGAGAAGCACCTCCCTAGCTGAGTTTTCATTAGCTGGAAAAACCACTCCTGTATTTTAAAGGTCAAGTGTATGCTTGGAAGAGCTTGTCAGTATGGCCACATTACATCCAGTTTGGATACTGCTTATAATAAACTGGAAATCTGCACTGTTTACATTGCTAAAAACAACCTTCAAGTGTGGTAAAGACTATAAAGCAAACAACCCACTCAGAGCAGCCATGATTCATCATGCTGTGGAACAGTAAAGGAAAGCTAATGCAAGCCTAAGGGCACAGAAACATTTGAGCTCAACTCTGTGTCACTTTTAGGCTGGGATGTAAAACTGTGAAGAGACAGAGAAGAAACAGAAAGTTGACTGGAACCAGAAGAGAAACAGATGACTCAGCCAAAGTGCAACTTCAAGAAAAATCTTCATTGAGGGAGCAGTTTATGCTCTGAATAAAGCTGTTGTTGGTTGTTCCACCTCCCACAGGACTCAATCCATTTTTATATGTCCCCGAGCCATGGCAGAAGACTGCTCCCCTGGCCAAAGGGAGACACTGCTTGTCCTAAACACAGCATTCCTGCCACACTTCCCAGAGCACAGAGCCAGCCCAGGCACCTGCTTATGGCGCAAGCAACGCTCCTCTTCTCCAGTTTTCAGTTTCCTGTAGTAGATCCACTCCTTCTCCATGTTAGGCGTGGACTCTTCCTGTGACTCAGAAACGGACCTTCTCTTACAATAATACGTGGCTGAAGCAGATTCGTCTCTGTAATACCAAGAGGAGGTTATTTCTGGGTATGCATTCCATTTGGTTTGAGATAAAGTCAGCACAAGTTTTAGATGTCACTTATCTGAAGACATCTAGCTACCAATCAGTGCTGCTGCAATTGCAACCCAGTGTACACAGACTTTCTAAGTAGTGTCATAACCTCACCAAAACTCCCACCTACTCTAAATTCTTCGCCTACTTTATATTCTAACAATAAGAGAGAGACAAATAGCGTATCTGAAGAATGACAAATTATATCCACCCCAAGACTTTTCATTCTAGGGCTTATCTAAACAAAATTCCCTCTGTTTGGAGAAGAGTTGAGCTATGGGCAGGGCTGAAAAACAGATGTTAGTTTTTCTTTTTTAAAAAAATCCAGAAGTTTGTCTTTAGAATAAATAACATTCTGTTCAATGTAAGAAAGTTGCTTTCCATCAGAATTCCAAAACGTGCAGCACACTCACCTGTGCTCCACAGCAGCCACTATAAAGCCCTGAGAAGCCATCTCTATGCAAATAGCAGAATAGATTGTCCTGCAATAAAAACCACACTCTGGTGAGATGTCATTCTCTCAATTCCATTGCTCTTTAAATGCTGACCACACTAGGTATGCATTATTCCCCACTCCGTATTTCTTCTCTTTGAATTTACTACCCAGCAGAGCAAGATTTTGTATGTCAGGCACCAAAGCCTGTTCACAAAACCTTGGTACTGTTTTACTGTCTATTCAGAAAGGAAAATGCCACTGATTTTTAATAAGTAGCACACACAGCACTCTGCATCTTCAAAGAGCTGTCCAAAAATCAACCAGCTGATCTTCACAACATCCTTATGGGCTGGTAAGTATCTTAACCTTCATCATACAAAGGGAAAACAAAAATGGATCTCTGAGCAACCTGGTCTAGTGGAAGGTGTCATTGCCCACATCAGAGATGATCTTTAAAGGCCCCTTCCAACCCAGGCTGTTCTATTATTCTGTGACCAAGCATACACCAAGCCTGCTGTTGTTTCAGTGGAGGCATAATGACACACGACAGCCTGTTCTTCAAATCTGTTTCAGCTCCACAAGGATCTCACCCCCCTACTGAAAACCTGTTCAGAATCACCCTTGGAGACTGCTGTCTCCATAGACAACAAAACCAGTTTGTCAACAAACTGCAAAATTACCGAAAAGCTCCAAGTCCATGGGAAAAAACAATAAGTGGGTATTTTTCTCCTGGTTTAAAAGCAGCATTTGACTTTGCAGGACAGGTCACTGAACCTAAATAAAAATGGAAGTGTATGTCATTATTAATGGAATGGGAGAAAGCATTTGTTCCTGTGGGAGAGATCCCAAGAATGTAGAAACCACTGGTATTGGAGTGTCAACACTGACATCACCTGAAGACAAGGTACCAAGATTCATCCTTAAAACAGAACGCAAATATGGATCTGATTCTGAAAATACTTTCTACTTGGCAGAAGATACTTGTCTTCTCCTGCTCCCATCCACAGCCTGGCACAAGGCCTACGCATCTCTCAAACCTTCATAGTCAGACATCCAGGTCTTGCTGATATTCAGACCTTAGAATGTCTCTGACTTTGTTATCTTTTCCATTTTTTCATATCCACGTTTCCTTGTGGGATTTAAATCACAACACACAGGTGCATCTTACCTAGAACAAACTGCCCAGACACTCCTGTCCACAGCAGTCAGGGACTGCCTGAAAGCTGGGGTCACATTCAGCAGTCTCACTACACAAACTCATCCCACAAAAACACACTTCTTTGCTAAAAACTCTTTTTCAGCCCTGCAGCAATAACACCCTGATCATGGAGCATGGAGGCAGCAACAGGCAAGGAATAAAACCAGAACAAGTCTTACCAACATAGTAATGGAAAAGCCTTTCTCCTACAACTCGGTACATATTAAGGAAGTCAGAGAGTCCCTGATAGTATTCTTTGTCTGGAATCCATCGTGCCTCTTCGATATCTGTGGCATCATATGCTGGATAATACAGGCGCAAAAAGCTTCCCTGGGATCAGAAAAAAAAAATTAAAAGGAGTATTGGTATTTATTTGTATATGGCAGAGAAAATGGAAGATTAAAACATTTACAGAAAAGGTTTCAGTTGCAAGAATGCAAGAAAGCTCAAGAGAATTATGAGAATCTCATGAGAAAATTATTACCATATACAGGCTTTGATGCCAATCCCATGTCACAATCTTCCTATGCATACGATGAATTTAAAGTAGCATGAGACAGACATCATCACAAAGTTAATTATTACAAACACTCACTACTTACTTGCTCGATTCAGCATCTTGCTGGATATTTTCTTCCGTCTTCTTCACTGGGAATAGTTTCATGATGCATTTCGGTAAGTTTTATAGGGCTGACTTTTAAAGGGGTGACTGAAGATGACCTGAGAGCTGGAGCACCTCTCTAAATATGACAGGCTGAGAGAGCTGGGGCTGTTCAGCCTGGAGAAGTTAAGGCTCTCAAACGTGGCTGTAGTGTTCCTGCCTAAACTGAGCAGAGGCTGTCAGCAAAGCACTTGGGCAGCTGCACAGCAAGGGAGAAAAATACATCACTCTTCCTCCTCATCAAGATGTTCACAAGTCTCTTGTGATCCATCTTTCTAAACACAACTTTGTTAGCCTGTTTTTCATCTGCCTCTGTTTCTTACCACCAGTTCAAATCTCTTACTGTCTGCACTGCAGGTATCCCAGGAAAACATCCAAGCTTTCCACACTCACAGGAACCTTCCATATCCCCTCGTCGGTCTTTTCCCTTCACAGACAGCAGCAATGTACCAACGCACACTGCAAAGCAGACTTCCCAACATATTAACTCTGTGCAATTTGCATTCTTATTTCCTGGTTTGCAAGGGAATTTGCAAAACCCCATTCAAATTCACTGTCTTGCTCCAGCAGTACTTTTGGTTCAGCAAGTTACAATCAGGGCCAAAATAAACATGAGCTTTGAAATAAAGCCTGATTTCTTGAACGCTAATTTATCCATTTACCAAAAGTTTGTTTAATGAGGCTTGTTTCTATTCACTTATCAAACTTAAATCAACCATTGACACAGAGACCATTATGAAAGAACTTTCCTCCACACTGGTAGTGATATTAACTTGATCTCAGAATAGTCCCAGTGAACCTCCCCAATGACTAACTGATTATCAGAAAGGGGAAGAGGTTAATTGTTTATGGCTGAGAGAACTGCAGTTGTTCATAATGCTTACATAAAAAACACACATGGGCTGACTGCAAAGAGAAACTCATCACTCCTCTGTACTGATATAGAGTAATCTCAGTAAAGGAAAACATACGAACCATTACAAACTGATCACAAGTTCCACTACACCTGGCTACTCTGAGGAGTGAAACCACAATGTAAGTGCAGATGTATTCTCTCAAAGGCAAGAAGATTTGAAATAGAAACTCACAAGCAAGCTCATTACTTGCCTGTCCCTGTCTTATTACTGTGACTCCTCACTGTGGTAACCTCTTGCAAAATTGACATCCTGTTCATCTTCAGTGAGATAAAATCTCAAGAAGTCATCTCATCTTTGATGAACACTGGGCTCATCTCCCAACCCTGCCAAATCCTGCTGGGATCTTTGTGATGAGCACAGACACAGTCACACAAAGACTGCGTGTGGAATCTCCTCAGGAGCCCAGGGCAGGAGGGAGCAGTAGGGTGGGTGGGAAGAACCCCCTGGGTCCCAGAGGACAGTTTCTCTGCAGTATCTTGTGTAGGAGAGTCAGAAAGGCAAGCACATTAGGAAGAGGGAGGAACTGGCCACGGGAAAGGCTTGCAGGTTTCATCCATCTGGTAAATGCCCAGTACACATCCTACACCAGGATGGAGAGCATAGAAAGCTCAGCTGTGTCAGCATGGAGCCCACATGGAAGACCTTCTGCTTGATTTATCTATAAAATTGCAGCCAGTTGTTTCACTAACACTGTGGCTTAAATCCAAAGGAGAAAGAGTTGAGAGCTTTACCTCAACTGCATCTTCTGTCATCAGGTCTGTACATCCAACCGAGTGTGGTCCCTTTCCCTCAGGGATCTTGTAAAATCTCTCAGTGCTGCTGGTGCTCCACATTTCCATTGGTGCATCCACCAACAAACCTGGGGAAAAAACAAAGCAAGTCAAGAGACCGCCGTGGCCTTTGTGACCAGATTACCCACACTGAAACAAGCCCAGCACGCTGAAAATCCAGAATTAGGAAAATCAAGATTGAGCCAATACAGAAATCCGCTCGTGAGAAACAAAGAAATCCCAAATTGTCAACCTGACCTGTTCTACTGGGGATTTTCCTTGTTGTATCCTGAATCCCAAGGAGCAGACAGCACCGTACACTTACAGAAAAGTGGGATGAAACCCTTGGCTGGCGAGGCCGCAGCGGCACTCGGGAGATCTGCGGTGCTACGAACCGCACAGAGGGAGGATTCTGCTGCTCCTCAAGGAAAACCGGGCTGTGAATCAGGGGGAGCGGAGTATCACGGAGAAACACAACGCCGCTGCCATTTTTCCAGGAGGAATGACGAATCCCGGGCTCGGCCCCTGGCGAGACAAGGTCGGGTTGCCCGTGCCGGAGCGGCTGTCGGAGAGGTGTGGCTGTACCTGGGGTGACCCCTCGGCTCCGGGCTGGCCCCGGCGATGCGCAGAGCGCGGGGGGGAGCAGCCGCATCCCGGGCTGGGCTCTATCTGCCGCCTTCTCCTTGGGCAAGGAGACACGCAGCCATCCTTCCCCCGGTATCCAGCCGCCCAGCCCTGCTCCCCCGGGGCGGGCCTGCCGGGGAGGCACTCCCGGGGCGGAGCTCCCGGTGCGATGTCACGGCGGCTCCTCCCCGGAAAAGCCGCGGGGCCGGCGGCCGCTCCGCCCCGGAAAAGTCCCTCTCCGGCGGCGGCGGCGCGGCGGATCCCGGTCCCGCGAAGATGGTGCGGAAACTGAAATACCACGAGCAGAAGCTGCTGCGGCGGCTGGACCTGGTGAACTGGGAGGCGTCGGGCGGGAACTTGGCGGAGGTGCGGGCGCTGCGGCGGTACCGAGTGGGCCGGCGGGAGGACTACGTGCAGTACAAGGCGCTGGCCCGCGCCGTGCGCGCCCTGGCCCGGCGGCTCCGCGACCTGGGCCCGGCCAGCGCCGCCTTCCGCGCCCGCTGCGCCGCCGCGCTGCTGGAGAAGCTGCACGGGCTGGGGCTGGTGAACAGCCGGCAGTCACTGGCCGTGTGCGAGAGCCTCTCGGCCGCCGCCTTCTGCCGCCGGCGCCTGCCCTGCCTGCTGGTGAAGCTGCGCATGGCGCAGAACCTGCGCCACGCCGTCACCTTCGTGGAGCAGGGGCACGTCCGCGTGGGGCCCGAGGTGGTGACGGACCCCGCGCTCCTCGTGCCCCGCGCCGTCGAGGATTTCATCACCTGGGTGGACGCCTCGCGCCTGCGGCAGAAGGTGCTCGACTACAACCAGGAGCGTGACGACTTCGACCTGGCCGCGTAGGGCTGCCCTGCTCATAGGACACACACCCCGATAAAACCACGGCGGTGCCACCGCGGGATATTCACACATCTGCAAAGGGAGCCAGAAGGCAACTGTGCGCTTCCAGTTTCGTATTGACCTGCTCCTGGGTCCCTTTTGCAGCTAATGGTTCCATTCATCCATGCAGAGGAACATCCTTTACACATCCACTGCTTTGAGAATATGTCCGGTGGCCCAGCTCCATCATCATCATCGTCGTCGTCGTCCTCATCATCATCATCATCATCATCATCATCATCATCATCATCATCCCTGGCACTCCCAGCTTCACTGTTAGTTCAGCTCCATCATCGTGCCCAGCTCCATCATCCTTAAAAGTGCAGCTCCATCATCCTTACACCCCATAAAAATGTCTGGAAAAGTCTCTGCCCAATCGCAGGAGAGGATTTTGATCAAGCTTAAGTGCTTGGCGGCTTAATAGCAGCTGCTGGAAGGGGTTTTAAGCCAAGCCAAGTGGCTGTTTCAAGACTGAGTTTAGCAGCTTTGCTGCTCTTTTTCCAAGAGGTTGTCCTGATTCCTCCTTCAGCTGTTGAACACACAGGAATCAGTGTTACTTCTGGAAGGGTTTTCCCACGGTATCAAGGAACAAGGAGGGAATGCAGGGATTTCTGGTGGCCAGCAGTAAACAAGAAGGCCAAATACCATGTTTCTGGAACTGTTAAAGTTTTAGCCAAAAACAGGATTAAAAAAAAAACAAAACAAAAAACTTTATTGTCATGTGAAGTTGTAAAGGGAAGTTTGATGCTTTGAGTTCAGCATCTTTGCTGTGTGGGGTTCCACATGACCATTAGGCATCATTTACGGAACAGGATCTAACTGGGGAGGTGTTGGAGCAAAAGCTGATCTAACCATAAATGCAGATTTTGGGAACTTTTGCATTGAGCACATTAGCCAGGGGCTGTTAGCAACTTTGTTCCTTTTTGATAAAAAAAGCAGAAAAACAAAAATAAAACTGTTGCTTTTTTTTTGTTTTTAGTTGGTGAAGAAATATGTGGACTGCTTTATGATATAGTTTCTCTGAGTTTATTTTGTTTTTTAAATATTCCAGTAAGCCTTGTTTCCCACCTTTCAGAACTTGTAAAAATTTTTTTATATAACTTATGTAAGTCTGGTTTTATTTTAATAGCTAGAAGGCTACTGAGTTCTAACATGTTTATGCTAGGAATGCTGTCTTTCCCTTACTAAGGGCTATGAAAGGATTTGGCAGTAGGTTTAGGAGCAGAACTGTGACTGTCCATCCCAAATCCGAAGACCTGGAGTTCAGCTACTGTCAAAGCTCTGGATTTGGATGCCTTAGTGTGGCTTTTTTGAACAGAAGAAGTATTCAGGTGAGGTATGTTTTGGAGGTATTACATGACCACAATCTGCCACCAAATATTATGTCAGGTTTTTAAAAGGTAAACAGAAGGTTTACATTTCTTCCCAATCTCATAAGCCAGCTGTATTAAGCAGAACAATTATTAAAGCAATAACAAATACTAAGAAAAGGACACTAAACAGGTAGATAAACCCTTTGCTTACTGCTGCTGTTTGTACTTGAATTTATTTCAGTAATCATAACCTCAATGGCATCTTAACCTTTTTCTTAGAGTGTGCACCTTGCTTATGGCAAGAAATGCAAATTGAAAAAAAAATTCACACCTGAAGCCTGACTTTTAAACACCTTTCCAGCTTCCCTCTCCTCTAGGACAATGCCATTATTTCTTGGGAAATTCAGAAGGTGCCTTATTCAGGTGCAGGTAAAAACAGTGCTTTTGCTGTGCTTTACTCTTTTGGGGCAATTTAAGTAACAGCGCACTGACTGTGGAGGGCATTTTATTACCGAGATGCTAAACTCCTGCTCTGCCCAGTATGTCCAGCCCTTGGAGGAACTGCACAAAAGGAAATATCAAACCTCCAGCCTGTCAGCCTCTGCGATTTACTTTTTGTATTAAACCAACTTTTTATCTTTCATCTGTGCACCTTCAGCATCTGTAGCAGAAGAGAAATGACCCCTGTAGGGTGTTAAGCAGTGGGAATTTCCCTAGAAATATGTGGGATAACAGCATCCATCACCCCTGTTCTGCTCCTGTGGTACTGGAAATCAAATTATTATGTTCTCTGAGAAACTGGACTGTGTGTTTATATGTCTGTGTGCTTTAAGTCTGTGCTGGTTGTACAGTAGCTGAGACCTGAGATGAGTGTCCTGCTCCTCAGTTTTTGGTAGCTGGAGTTCTCGCACACCCCTGCCCAGAGGTGGGTCTGCTTCAAGTACAATAAACAGATAAAATGGAAGTTCCAGCAGCACAGCCACATTCCTGCGGGTGATTACAACCAGGGAAATAATGGCTTCCTCATGTTCCATGGTGGTTTTGCCTTTAGTTCCTGGGTTTGGGTTTGTTTTCCAGAGCTGATATGCTGTGGCCACTGCTGGGTGCTTCCCACAGCAGTTCCAGAGCCAGGGATTGAAAGGACACAGGAAGTAGCTCCAACAGCCTTTCCCAATACTTGGATAAACATGGAGGCTTTTGTTAAACTCCAAGGCTGATCCAACATCGGTATAAATTGGCTCAGCTTCCATAGGCCTGTGTGAACTGGCATGAAGATACGATCCAACATTGCCCTTTTTTGGGCCAGGTCCTTCAAACTCTCCCCTGCAGTGCTCCAGGGACTTGCAGTAGGAGAACTTATGCATGTGAGAGTAACAGGATGGGGTCCTGGGTGTCACTGTGCTTCTTCCCTGTACCTTCTGAAGTGGGCTTCATGTTCCTCAGGTACCCCAGCATTTCCATGAGTCTTGAGGGAAGTTGCTGCTGCAGGACAGAGGATGGTGGTGCTGGTGATTGGGCAAACTCTCTCCATGCCTGACAAAACTTGGCCACTGCCACCTCCATATGTGCCTGTCCCAGGAGCTGGGGAGTGCAGGGGTATCAGCTTCTCCAGAAGAAGAGAACAGCGCTGCAGGGGGGTCTGGGAAGTGCAAAAGTCATTGACAAGCAGCAAGCATATTCCAGGCAGGAGCTCTCGCTTGGATAGTGGGCAGCAGGAAATGAGGTTTTCAGAGCCTATGTTTTTTAGGCTTGAGGGGGTTTTTTCTCTTTTTTTTTCCCTTTTATTTTTTTCCCTTTTATTTTTTCTCCTTTTTCTCCTGACCTTGGCTTTCCCTTTATTTGAAGGCTGCCAAACCAGAGAAGCTGAAGCTGAGGAATGTGGGGGAGCTGAAGCAAAGAGTCCTTCACACTGATGCCTTTTGTGCTGCAGTGTGTAAAAGGCTGAGGCTGTCACTGAAATGCAAATGGGTGGTTTTTCACTGATCTGAGCTCCATTTTTTACCAGTAAACAAGCATGCTCCATGTTTTAAAGGCTGCTTCCATCCGACATTTTAGTGTGGCTTAGTGCTGACCTCGGTCAGTCTGACAGCACATCACCGTGAGCCTAGGGGCTGAGGAAGGATGGTACATCCCCCTTCTCAAGATGGTAAACGGAGACTGAGAAGCAAAGGTGGAATTGGGCAATTTCCAGGTTTTTGGGTGATGGTCCTACATCCTGGGCTAGGTCAGGGCCTCCTAGCCTTGCTGAAGGGCACTTCCCCATGCTTATCTCTGCAGCACTCCCCAGTAAGAAACCTCATAGCAGATGGAAGTGTCACTGTCCCGTTTTGAGCTCTGAATAATGTTTTATATACATCCCCTCACAGATCTGACCCTGGAGATTGAACCAAAGAGCCATTTTTCATCACCAGGACATGGGATCACTTAGTTCCTACCCCAGAAGCCAAAACATTTCAATATTCACTGTGTCTAGATGATTATTATCTTAAGAGTTACGTCAACATTTACCTGAGAGCCCCAGCTCTTGTCACTGTTTTTAAACCATTTTAGGCAGTGAAGCATCTTTTCTGACCCACTGGTTGCTGGTTTGGGCCTGCAGCAGGACTTTGTAGTGGGAAACCTGCCTGCTGGGAACCATCCCCTCTCACTTCTCTGCAAGCACAACAGTCTCTTCCTTCCTCCCTCAACATCTGCTGATTTTGAAGAAAAAGTCTTTCACTCCCAGCAGGCAGAGAAAGGGGAGGCCACCCATCAATGACAGATGGAGATCTCAGCACGTCCCATTCCTCCTGGAGCTGCTGTTAGGGGATCTCATGTGTCTCCAGCAGTAAGTCACCACAGTTGGATCCCAGGTGTCCCCAGCAGTAAGTCACTACAGTTTGATCCCACCAGTGCCCAGCAGGGTGTCACCACAGTTTGATCCCACCAGTCCCCAGCAGGAAGTCATTACAGTCTCTGGGCTGCTGTGAACCCGTCAGTGGGGTTGGAGAGTGCAAGCCCAGGCAGCAACACCGCCCCCGATCCCTACCCAAAGAAGCCACCAGCTGCAGCTCCTGGAGAGGCTGGGATTGTTGTGTTACAGGGTAAAGTACAAGCAGGCTGTCCCTGTCCCGGCGGGTCTTTGTGGCTGACATGGCAGTCCTCGACTTGTCCTTTGTACTGAGCTTGGGCTTAAAACACACCAGGGGAGCCACGTCCAAAAACCACCTTCTCTCCCCACCAGCAGCAGGGTCCCGTGCACATACCGGGATGCTGGGTTTGGAGGAGGTGAATGCTGCCTGGCAGAGCACTCAAACCTCCTCCTCTTTGCCCTCTCAGCCTCCCAGAAGAATTTAGGTGGGGAAGGACCGCTGGAAGTCACCTAGTCCAAACACCTGATCAAAGCATGGGGCTGCCTCAGGTCTGCATGTCTCAGTGCTGGGCACCTGAAGCAGAGTTTAATCACACTTGCTGTGAGTTTTATGTTCCCCTTCCATCTCGTCGGAGTTTTCCCTGCTGCAGCCTGGGGCTGCTGCCTCCCATCCCCACAGCCGTGTCGGGAGGTGGGTTCTATTTCCCTGAATGCTGTCCACACAAGGACACGCGGAGGGACGTGTCCCCCGTTACCCCTCCCAACTTATCCGGAGTGAATCCCGCCCTTCCGCAGGGTCGCACAGGGATTTGGGGCCGGATAAGGGGAGGGAGGGAAGCAGGGAAGGAAGGAAGGAGAGAGAGGAGCGCGATCCCTCGAGGGTTGGGGAGAGGCAGTGGGAGCAGTGAAGCTGCGTGAGGTGCTTCGCAGAAATAACTCAGCTCCTTAAAATCCCCCTCACGTCACCATTGCTCCTCCCCGTGCTCCCCCCAGACTCTTTTTTTGCCCTTTGCAGGGTCTCACGTACCTGTAGTGCGGTGTCCTGGCTGTGCCCTGCTCCCGTCCCGCTGTCCCGAGGAGCTGGATGTCCCCTCTGGCCACCCACGGCCCTCGGGAGCCGGCCGAGCAGCGGCTGCTCCCACACGAGGCCGCCTCTGTTGCAGGCACAAGCGACTGCACGGCTCTCCCCGAAGGGGAGGGACCAAACTTCGCCTTACTTTTCAGCTGAGACAATCTTTCTCGGGGAAATCTTCCCTGGGCTTGGAAAACAAGTTTCTGGCATGGAGCCATGCTCAACAAAGCCTGCGCGTCGCAGCGGAGCCCGCGGCCGCCGAGGTGCTGGGCCGTGCCCCGGTATGGCAGGGACAGGGTCATGTGTGGGCTCCTTGTGTGTGAATTCTGGATCTCCCGGCTGGGGCTGGGTCAAGCAGCAGGAACCCCACGAGGAAATTCCCCCGGATGGGTTGCAACACCCCGTGGAGGAGCTGCAATGCCTGTGGCCGGGCGAACGGCGGGGGACGGCGCTTTGGCTCAAGGCTGTGCTGTAAAAATACAAATCCTTTCCTCTGCACTTATGAGAAGGGGGTAACCACAGCCTAGGGAAGCAGATCTCACTTTCGGGTACAACATCTGGGGTGGCTGAAAGTGGGTTTAGCACAGGTCCCTACTTCTGGGGCAGATCTGTGCTCACCCCCCTTTGCACAGTCCTGGTGTTTGCCCCCTCAGTATTGCCGAATTCAGGGAATTCACCTGAATAACAGCACCCGTAATAAAAGATTAATTTTGTGAGAGATCAACAGCTGTGAAATGCCCCTATGAGCTTCAAGGCTAGCAAAGGGAGGTAGAATTTGGCTTGGCTTAAATTGCTTTTGAAGTTGTCCCTGTGGACTGTGCCCTTGGAGAGCTGCTGAGCTCCTGCCTTGGGATCAGCAGCTTCCCTTCCCTCTGGGTGAATGTGTGGTGGTATGAGCTGAAGCTGGAAAAGAATAAGAAAGTTGTATGAAAAGGCCCAGTTTTTATTTTTCCCTGTACTTTTGTCCAGCCCTCATTTCAGTGATGGGCTGGATGCATTAAAGTTTGACATTTTCGGGATAGATTTGATGCTGCTGAAAGGTGTTGGAGAACAAGTCAGATCTCTTTTTAATCTAAAAGATCAGGTTCTTCAAGGTTAGTGAGAGACAATGAGGCACACAGGTGATTAGAGTAACAGAGATCCCATGATACTTCTTTGGCCCACTAGGAGCTACAAAATTTAATTTTCTTTTTAATATATTCAGATTTTCCCAGATGTACAGGAGTCAAGCTCAGTAGAAGACAAGTATGGGCCTTTTGAAAAGATCTTATCTACACAGTCCAACCACCCAGGTGTGAAACAGGTTATGAATCTTAATTTAAGACCATTCCTCCTTGCCCTATCATCTCTTTTCTTATAAGCTTAATTATTATTATTATCCCTTTTTATCATTTTCTCCAAAGAACATCAGAGGATGCTTGCATAGATTGCAATATTTGTCATTGCAATAAAATGCTAGCAGTAAGAGACCTGCAGCACTGGCGAGGGAGGAGCCAGTTAGTTCCCATGGCTAGTGAGCACAACAAACCCATGGCAAACGTTCAATGTGGCTTTAGCTGCAAGTCCTTTATATAAAGGACTGCATTTTGCTGCAGATTTCTGTGTCTACAGACCAAAAGTCACCATCAGTCTGTGATCACCAGTTTGAAGAAAAATTATAAGTTTTTTTTTTTGCTCCTGTCATTCCTTTTTCCTTATTTTTGGACAAATCTTGGTTTCTCACAGTGCCTGTCTCGTTTTTAATCCAAGTGCTGCTTGGCCTATTAAAGCTGCTGAGAGGAGCTGATACATCAGTGAACACGCACTAAACGACCATCCCTCTGTTACCAGGCTCCTTCCTGAAGAGTACAGCATGACAGAGCTCCATGAAGCCGTGGCTGTGGGCGACTATGATCTGGTGAAAAAGATTTTGAAGGCAGGGCACTGTGACCCAAACCAGAAGGATGCTGACTGGCATGACAGGACCCCTCTGCACTGGGCTGCTGCCAAAGGTAAGGGCACCTCCAGCTCTGTTACCTCTGTGAATGGACATCATAAAAGGTGATGCTGATCACCTGTAATTGTATCTAGGCTGGCAAAATCTCAGCTTGTATCTGGTAATTTTCTCCCTAATGTGCAAAAAAAAGGTTAAATATCCATTTAAATGGGAACTTTGCATACAAAATAGTTTATGAGACTGCTCTTGAAGTGATTTTTAGTTTTTTATCTTCCATCACACAACAATTTGCAATTTACATGATGTGCATATAGGGAATGGCTGCTTCTCCCCTTTATTTTTCTGAGAGATGACTCTCTGAGTTTATTTCTCAAGCACACCTGTGGGAAAGAGCAGGAAGTCAAATCCACTGTATTTACACCAGGTATTTATCAAACCTAATAGAACAAAATAATAACTGTGTTTTACTTTGCTCTCCCTTTATATCCCATCTGCTTGAATGAACAATGTAGGACCAGAGCTGTTTGCAGCTCTCCTTTGGTCCTTCACCTTCAAAAGTGTCTGGTAAAATCAAATACCCCTTTGCAGCCCGAAAAAGAGGTGATGCAACAATATATAACGTATAATTGTACACAGTGTAAAATGGGAAACTGGACCTCTACTCCTCTACGCTACAGTGTTTGTTGGGTTCTCATGTCATTGCATCTGTCTTTGCTCAAAAATCAAGTATGTGATTTCCTGTTTTACACTTAAGACCATGTTTTTCTTTTGTCCTGATGATTATTAGGCATTTAAACATCAGCAAAGGAGACTGAGCTACTTAACAAAAATGATAGTGAGAAGCTGACAGAGCCTAGATGTGATTTGAAATAGTCTAGCTCAGTCAAGGCAGTGTGAAGTGGTGTAGAAATAACCTTTTTTGCTTCTTTAAGCAATTCCACTGGTTAGAAAAATGTGAAGGTGAATGAAAAATAAGTAGTTTCTCTACCTGCTATCCAAAAAATCCTTTGTTTTAGTAAAGCTGTTCTCAGGTTTTCCCATTCTCAATGTTTAAATTTTATTTTGCAATTGAACTGAAAACCAAAATGAAGCAATGAAATAGCCAGTTGGTCAATGACTAATTGAGATGTGCTGTTCAGAAATTAGAAAGCTTTTTGATTTGGTTGTTGTTTTTGTTGTAAATTTCTTCTGGAAACAGTCTAGTTTGGGAGAAAATAGCCAGCATTTCCTATTCAGTATCATTTATATGATAAACCAAATAGTCAGGTGGGTGAAATCCGTGGCTGAGGGAATTATGACCAGCTGTGTGTGACTGCCTTCTGCATCCTGAAGGTATAAATTATAAAGTGTGTTCTCTCGTGGTTTTGCTGCGCGTTGCCAGGGCGGTCGGACCTGGTCAGGCTCCTGGTGGATCACGGTGCCCGGCCCTGCCTGCGGAGCGATGTGGGCTGGACCGCGGCTCACTTTGCTGCCGAGGCGGGCAAGCTGCGGGTGCTCCGCGCCCTCCACTCCCTGCACGCTGCTATGGATGCCGCCGACCTCTTCGGAGACACTCCCCGGAGGCTCGCGGAGATTTACGGACACCAGGAGTGCTCCAAGTTCTTGGAAAAGTGAGTAGTGGTGGCAGGTCCCGCTGCGGCTGCAGTGAAAATTAACCCCACCGCTCCACAGAGGACCAGAACAAACAGCGTGTTACTTATCTTCCCACCCAAAGCCTGCTAAAGCCCTGATGCACAAGCTGTAGTGGATGAGCAAACACGGGTCTGTCACGGGGAAGCCGTGAGAAGATATTCTTTTATTTCCCCGCCTCCTGTGGTTTCCCTTGCTATGTTTTCAAAATCATTTTGGCTTCGTGACATCATTGTTTTTGTAAGGATGTTGCAGAGCCGTTATTGAGAAACAGAAATGAAAGCAACAGCTGACAAGTGTTAACCCCTTACAGTGGTGAATAGCAAATACACAGGTTGAGTTGTGTAGGAACAGCCCTCAGCAGTTGATATATATATATTAGCACTGTGGCAGCATATGCCATAAGAAATATGCTTTTTAATGGTTCCCTATTACCATTCCTGTTCTTCAGCCGTTGGCTCAGCTCACGGGTATTTTCATCCTTGCAAAAGTGTTTCCCTGGATCAGGATGCTTTACTGCAGAGTTTTGAGTTGTGTCCCATCCTGCATCTCTCTAAAGCAGTGGGACAGATCACCAGAGGACCAACTAGCTTGTTCAGTGCAAGCCACAGTCCCAACAGAACTTTACTTAAATACACTGCCCATGAAAGCTATACATGCCAGACTCTGGAGTGCTGAGAGCTCCCAAAAGTTTTTTCTCCCTGGGTTTTTCTGTGACTTTACAGTCCCACCATCGTCCTTCACTGGCATCTCTTTTACCACTTCCACATTCTCAAGACTGCTTTGATAATATATATCCCATATATTTTTTTAATAGGTATTTATCCAGCTCTAAGTCTCCAGCTTGCCAGAGCAGCACACAAGCTGCCAAGCTCAAAATCAGGCATGGTGACAGGCAAATATCTGACGAGGCCAGTGCCTTACAAATGCCACTTTTCATTAATCCATATAAAACCTTTTGTAGGTATTGCTGCCCTTTTGCTGTTTCTACAGCTGGTTGGTTCCTGCTGAAATGCCCCATGCCCACCTCTGATCTTCACACAGCATGAGAGCCCTTCCATAGGAAAAGACAACCAAACTCTGCAAAATCTCTCTGTACAGAGCCCAGAAAACTTTTTAGGGGAGCCACATGCTCTGTTTTCCAAGCTCTGGCTGTTATAGAAGCTGCTGATAGCTTTGCATTTTACCTGCCCACACAACACAGAATCACAGAATGGCTGGAAGGGGCCTTAAAGTTCATCTCATTCCAACCCCTTGCCATGGACAGGGACCCCTTCCACTAGACCAGGTTGCTCAAAGCCCCATCCAATGTGATGGAGCTAAACACCGCCAGAATGGGGCATCCAGACCATCTTAGAGCTAAAGTCTTTCTGATTTTGGAGCTGACATGCTGTAATCCCTCACTATTCACCACTTTGGTTCCACACAGATGTATCAGCTCTTCTTACCCTCAGACCTTCGGTTAAAAGGCATTTAGGCAACCAGCAGCTCATAATGAAGCTTTGCAAATTAGTTTTTTTGACTAAAGTAGTAAAAGCTCAAGTCTGCCAGACCTTTGAGAATGGGGCACTGTCTTCCAGTGGAGATTCTCTTTATACTGTTCTCGGCTCTTGGCATACTTGGTTTCTGTACCAGAACAGGTAAATGTTGTCTAACCTAGAGGGTGAAAGTCTGCAGACTTCTGTCCCTGGGTGAATAATTTATAGCAATTACTTGCCAGTAATTCCTGCCAGGCCAGTAGCATTTGCTGTGCCTTTGGATGTGCTCCAGAGCCAGGGGAGTGACCTGACAGTAGGGGTAGGGGAATTGCCTGGATGATGCCAAAGGGCAATGCCCATGGCAGGCAGAGGTGCCTGGGAGAATGATTGACAGGCTGATTGACAGAATGGTTGCCATCCTGGTCTGAGACACCTTAGCAACAGCCTTTGGTGACTCAGGTCAGCTGATGAAGGGCTTTCTGAGGTGAATGTCTGATTTAAGGTGGAAAACTTGTCTTTCAGAACCACATACTGGCCTGATTTACCCCACAGCTGCATGGCTCAGCATGGCTGGGAGATCTAATGACTAGGAAGATGCTTCAAATGGCAAGTCTAGAACATTTTATAAGATACACAAAGCCTGTATGAGCACCTCACAGCCATACCCCAACCTGTGAGCAGCCGAGAGTTTATCACTGGGACTAAGGAATACTTTTTAAGCCCAGCCACTATAATTTATGACCACAATGGATGCTCTTGCCCTCACACACTGGCCTCACCACCTCACATCAGCAAACTTGGGGTAAACTAGGAGGAATGGTTGTCACTTGAAGTGTGATTTCAATTACCATCTGCTCCTTCAGATCTGCAGAAGGTTCCAGAGGTGATGTCCAGGGTCAGGCAGTGCCAAAGGGAACAGGGGAGTACTGTGTGTGCTCTCCACCAGACGGAGAATTAAGAGTGTGCTTGCACAAAAGGCTGCACAGCACAGAGCAGCTCTGCCCTCCACTCAGTGGTGTGTGTGGGATATAAATGAGGAACATTTTGTTACACAGCATCCCTGTCAGCTTTGGATATTTGCCTGTATGCAAAAAGAGAGAAAAGGCAATTTTTAAAACTATCTGAGGGTCTGTACCAAATGCAGCACTGATGTGCATATCTACCCAGACCTATGAGCATCCAAATTCAGCCCCCTCTAGCACCACCATGACCCTTGCATGCTGTTTGTTGGTCCCCAGGTGTTGCCAGCTGCATGAACTACCTGCCTACCTGGGCTGGACCACTGAATTGTGCTGAGGACTGCATCCACTTGGAAATATTACGTGTATCAACATGGAAATATTATTGACATGCAAATATTAGGAGTATTCTGCTGCCAAGTATCAGTACCACTCACTGAGGTTTGCATGAACATGCAAAAGTTAGGAAACAGCTGCTTTCAAAACAGCTGCTTCTGAATAGCAAATGCATATTTTGCATCAGATTTGGTTTGCATGAGAAGGGCTTTACTCTGGATGCTATGAGAGCTGCCAAGAATGGCACAGGGACCCTCAGCCCATGTCTGCTGCCAGCCTCTCTGCAAAGTGCCAGCTCTTGAAACTGTACCAAAGAGGCCTATCTAAGACCAGGGCATATGTATACTCATATGCAAATAAAGAAATAAATATGTATGTTTATATTCAAAAGTCTGTAGAAAGATGTTTCTTACCCTTGGTAGCAGATACTTAATAGAAGACAATAGGGTAGTTCAGTTGAAGTGACCTACTACTAGTCCTATGGTCTGACCACTTCAGGAGTTAAAGCATCTTATGAAGGGCATTTTCCAAATGCCTCTTGAACAGCAGCCATGGGGCATCAACCACCACTTTCAAACATAGGCCCTGTGGAGACCTTAAAGCATCTTTCATTATCTGAAGAGAGCTTACGAGAGAGATTTTGGACAAGGGCATGGACAAGGGGAAACAGCTTAGGTAGGTAGGATTAGATATATTAGGAATAAATTCTTGATTGTGAGGGTGGAGAGGCCCTGGCACAGATTGCCCTGATAAGCTGTGGCTGCACCATCCCTGGAAGTGTTCAAAGCCAAGCTGGGTGGGGCTTTGAGCAACCTGGTCTAGGGGAAGGTGTCCCTATCCATGGCAGGGAGGTATGGAATGAGATGATGCTTAGGGTCCCTTCCAACCCAAACCATTCTGTGATTCTATGGTATAGAAAGCCCATGTGATAAGATCCATCAACATGGAACTGCTGGCTTTGCTCCCTGCTCTCAGCTGGAACAGCATTGCACTCATGTGAAAGAAATGCTCTATTACAGAAAAAATGGATTTTTCCTGATATGGGATAGTGTTTTTGACAGAGATTCTAGAATCCTGAATGCCTACAAAATCAGAGCCCTGCAGGAAGAGGAAAGGGTTTGCCTTCTCTTGGGCAAGATTTACACTTGGAATGTCCATGTCTGGATCCAGGCAGTGCTGGGGCCCAGGGGGGTCTCTGTGAGGGGAGTTTGGGGCTACACGAGGCTGGACACGCTGTGGAGTTTTCTCAAGTGTTGCTGGCAGCAGGGTTTTGGGCAGAGCAAGACAAAACCTCTGACCCTGTAGATGGACCCCTATGAATGGAGATGTATGTGTGCTGTGCTCACTCTTGGTTTCTCTCCCAGAGCAGAGGTGGAGAGTAGGAACTACCACAGGAAAGCTGCACTGAGAAAAATCCCCTTAGACCAGAGAGATGAAGACTGGGAACTCAAGAAAGAAGAACTTCAGAAAAATCCACCATGTTTCTGGGAGAAGTGCACGGCCTCTATTCAAAGGAAAAACAGGAAAAAAAAGGGGAAGCAGTAGTGTGCCCTGCCTGTTTGGCGCCTCCAAGCGCTTGCAATTGCACTGGCAGACCTCAGGTGGATCTGCAGTGTTATATTTAGGTGAATGGAAGAAGCAGATGACTACAAGAGTGCATCCTTAGAGATATACCGTAAGCAATTTCCATAAGAGCTTGAAGTCCTTCAGCCTCTCTCTGTGTTTCTATTTATCTGATCTCAAATTAAAAATAAAAACAACTGAAGAATATGTTTAAATATACTAATACTCTAAATCACTGCAATGTTTAAATTACTGCGATGGCAGCAATTACCCATATTCAGGGTAATTACACATGGCAGGGAAAAAAATAGTCTTGATCCTACCTGATTCACGAAATCATCTTGCATTGTGGTTCTGCTTGCTCTACTGATGTCTGTGGGCCTTTGCTTCTTTGCTTCTGTCACTGAGTCAACAAGGAGGCTCTACATGGACTTGCAGCCTCTGGTGATGCCAGTCTCTTTTTTTGGAAGTGGGATACAGTTGCTTCTTCTGGATGAAGATGAGATGTTAATGTTGAGCTTTCACTGGACACATGGGTCCAACGGCCTGAATCTTCCATTCCTGGCTCAGTGAAAGGGAAAATGTGCTCCCTCCTTGCTCCTTTCAGACAGCTGTAACTGCCAAGGTTATTGGAGTGCTGTCTTGCTTTTAGCATTGCCCCCAGCCATTTTTATGGCTCTGCAAATAGGAATGTCGTGCAACTGGTCCTGAGCTCTGCTTCTGCTTGTCAACACTTTCTATGGTGAAATCATTTTTAACACTTTCAATTCTCAGTCATAAAATTTGGAATGTGACCCAGAGCAGTTTTCCATACCGTGCCAGCACTGGGCAGCTGATCCCATTGAAATCTGACATTTCCCATGTGTCAGTTCTCCAAGCCAGGCACATCCTGCATCTGTCCCCATGGGCTGGGCAGTGGGGCTATGCTGATGGACACCCTGTCCCCTGCAGTGCCAGCTGAGTGGGGCTGGTGCACAGGGCAGTGACACTGACCTGGGTGTCACATTTTCAGGGATTTCACAGCAATGGAAGAAGGGATCTGCAGTGTGGGTTGCTGGGGCTGTGGTGTTTTGTGTGGTAACACATGCAAAGTGCTGGGTTTTGCCTGCTGAGTTTTGTGGCATGTGAGGTTGTAAGGGATGATGTTGCACTGGATGTAGGGAATAAGATGGATCTTCCAGGGCTTTGCTGTGAAAGTGGCTGAGACTGTCAGGTACAAGGATGAAGTTCAGCAGCAGCAGCAGCAGGGGAAGAGGGGAGGTGTGGTTATTCCTGTCCTTTCAAGGCCTTCCACTGGGGAGTTGTGTCCAGAAGAGATACTTAAGATCTGAGTCTGGACCTGAGCTGGTGACAGAAGTGACCAGTTCATGTTCTGCTCTGTTCATGCTGGAAGTATTTCATGTTTCACCTGCTGTGGTGGGTTGACCTTAGGGAGCAGCCAGACACCAACCCAGTGTTCCTTCTGTCTCACACACAGGCAGGGCAGGGGTGAAAGACAGGATGGAAAAACTCATGGATCGAGATAAAGGCAGGGAGATCACACTCCCATTACTCCCATCGACAAAACAGAGTTGACATGGGGAAATGAAATCTAATTTATTGCTTATTAAAAGAACAGTAGGACGATGAAAAACTAACAGAAACTCGAACCTGCTGCCTCTACGATCCTTTCATCCCAGGCTCAACTTCACTCTTTCATCCCCAGCTCCTCCAGCTCTACCCCCACAGCAGCACAAGGGGAGGTAGAGTAGGGGTTGCAGTCAGCTCTTAACAAGTTGTCTCCTCCATTCCTTCCTCCTCACGATGTTCCCCTGATCCAGAGCAAAGCCTGGGTGTTTTCCTGAGCCACAGTGCACTGGGCTAAGCCAATCTCATCACCAGGTCAAAGCAGGCCAGGAGAGCAGTCCCACAGAGCAGGGAATCCTGTCCTTGCAGGCAGTGGGGCAGAGAGGACACGCAGGGCTGGTGTGGGAAGGGGGCTCTGCACCCCCTGAGCTCCCCAGGGCTGTTCCTGCCTGGCTGTTTGTGCATCAGTGACCACCTCTGGTGGGTGCCAGTGGTCAGCATGTTCACACAGAGCTCTTGGCCACAGGCAGACAGTGATACAGCCCATAATAGATCACAGACCACAGGGCCACAGCAGAAAGAAAGGTAAACCAAAATAGAGATAAACTTGTTGTTTCATTTATTCAATTCAATCAGTGAAAATCAAAGTGTTTGAGGCAGGTTTGCAGTATTGTTATTGCCCTTTTACATGCAGCTCTTGTACCAGGTGAAAATAACTTTGTTATTGACAATAATTAAACTCAAAGAATTACCTAAATTAAATTATAATTGAAAATATAAGTCGCATTAATTTAGTTCATAGTATTTGAATGATATATTCTAATCTCAGTGATGAGAACATTTGTAGTTACAGTTCTTGGAGAGTTGCAGTAGAGATTAAACTACTTCCTTTCTATAATGAAATATTGCGATTTTGCATGGGCTTCAGATTTTATTACAGCTCCTAACTCATGCAAATCTTGTGCTTCACACCTCTTTCTAAGTAAAGCATCTTCAGCAGTGCCTTTTCCAGCTTAGAATTGCTAAAAATCAGAACAAGGGAATGAAGACCTGGAAAAGTCAACTGAAGTACTACAATGAGAAATGTCATATGACTGCTCTTCTGTGTGACATAAACCATTTCTAAGACCAAACATACAAAGTTGATGCTGTACAACACTAAGAAGGAGAGAACAGATTTCATGGCTCTGATGTGGGCATCCATGCTGAGGTCCTTCAGAGAGTTTGTCTGCATCTTGCGTTTGTGGCTCCAGAGAGAAAAGAGAAGGAAAACAGCAGCAAAGATGACTGCCATGAATGAGGCAGCATATCCACAGCCAGCAAGAAAAAAAGAAGGGAAAAAATGTTTATCCATTCTGATACTTGCTTTCCCAAAATTTCCTTGTCTAGTGGAATTGTGGTTGTTGCAGTGTGGTTTATCAGCGATGTCGTAGGCAATTATGCCAATAGCCAAAGCTAAAATCCCTGACCCCAACAAGAGGCACAGCACCATTCTGTCAATTTTTACTTTCAGATAGATGAAGAAGCTGTTCCTGAAATTGGCAATTTTTATGCAATAAAACACACAAAGACAGGCAGAAAACCACAAGTTGCAATGATTAAAAAAGGCTTGAAAAAATACAGCTAGTTGAAGTACGGTATGAACATAAAGGTAATTGGGATAAATTTTGGAGAGAAATGAATATGCCCATGAGATGCACAAAGAGCAAAACCTGGAGCATCCCAGCAGCAGCAAGATCTTCTCATTAGAGTTCAGGGTTTTCTTCTTGACCCAGCCAATGCAAAGCACACCAACCATGAAAGCATTTATCCACATGCCAGCAAATNGTTTTTCTGCAGTGGAGAGTGTTGTGCTTTTGAGACTGATCCCTGTTTGAATCAGTGTCAGGCTTCAGGATCTGGGTTCTTCTGTCCCTTGGCCATCTATAACGATTATGCCGAGCCGTGTCTGTGCTCAGCAGAGAACAGTCAGGGCACTCACTGCCCTTTTTAATTTCAGAGTCTGGGAGTTGCAAAGTTCAACCAAAATGCAAGGAAACTAGGTAATTTTGATCCTTCACAGGCATTGAAATCCATGTTAGTTTTACCAATGGCATTGCCTTAAGTGAAGAGCCACATAGTGGAGCAGGTGATGGGAGACACGGAAAGTAAAGACAGAATATTTTACAGGGATAATGTGAATCATATGGAGGAAAAAGGGTAAAAACTGAGACAAGTCCCTGTGCCAAGGTTCCAGTCTCATCTTCTGGGAAAGTGAAGGCTTTTAAGGATGGCACCATGCTGAGTTTCTCGCACACACTGCAGTGCCCTAAAGTTTCCAAATTAATTTACATCCTGAAAGCTGTGAGGTTTTTAACAGGCAAGTTGAGTTAACTGTAGGGCCTGGAGTGCCCATGCACTTTGGGTGGGTGCTGGAGCTGACCCATTTGGCCTTGCACATCAGAACCATAGTAACTGAGGAGATCCCATCTGATGCTGTGGTGGAACCAGGAAAAATGAAAGCCCAAAAAAGAGCT